>OW052223.1:10056957-10562967 GCA_932526605.1 Nephrotoma flavescens
AAACGCGAAAGCTCTGGATCAATCCAATTTTTATTGCATCCAGATGGTCTTAAAAATTTTGTATAAAAGTTATACAAAATTTTGAAAACCTTCTTATTCAGTTTTGGAATTTTGGAGCAGCAGCAGCCGCTGATAATTATTTTTCTCAAATAAAATTTTTTTATTAATTCTTAAAATTAAATTAAATTTTGTTTTTATTTTATTATTATTTTATTAACTTATACCAAGTGCTCCGCATCTCTTCACTTCTGCAGCAACCCAACATTTACGTTATAATATATATATACATATATATATATATATATATATATATATATATATATATATATATATATATATATATATATATATATATATATATATATATATATATATATATATCTATTATATATGTCTATTATATAATATCCATTATATATCTATTATCTATTATAAAATATGTTTTATATGTCTATCTATTATCAATTATATAATATTACAATTGGTGCGTTTATTCTTAAAAAACAGTTTATTTGGCTGATTTTGAACAAGACCATTAAAAAAGGAAAACCCGCAATCAAATTTGTAGTGACGACGAAAGCTAATAACGCTATATATCTTGAAACTTTATCTTTGAAATGATTTAAAAATGCCGACAGATATCGGAATGCCGCCCCGGTGGCGAAGTGGTCAGCATGCTTGCTCCAGCGATCAGAGGTCCCAGGTTCGATTCCCGGTGGTGACAAGGAAAAAATTTCACGGCTGCTTTAGGATCAATGAATTAATCACTCATTATCCGAAATGAAGATATGATTATGAAATTTTATTTGAGACGCCAAATCCCTTGATAAGGGGAGAGAGAGAGAGAGAGAGGGAGAGATATCGGAATATGATTTAATATATTCCGCCTACAAAATATATTTATTTGAAGATGAAATGATAAACGTGTCTACAAAAAATATTCCTTCATCAAAAAGTTATAAAACAACACATGTGTACATATTCTATTATAAAAAGTGCAAGGAATGTTATGTCAACAGCACGAAAAATGAAATTCTCACAAATAAAATGTACTTTAATGTACGGCTCACTTCGAAATGGCATTAGGTGATTTCAATTCCGTAATGTATCCCCTTTTGAACCTGTATAGTCACTATGGGAGCCAATCTCTGAGATTTGTGTAATTTACCATAAGCTACAACGACATTTTTTCATATGAAAATCGCTGATAGCGTGAATGTTCAAAAATTATATACGACAGCCCTACTGCTCATTTCGAAATGGCATTAGGTGATTTCAATTCCGTAATGTATCCCCTTTCGAACCTGTATAGTCACTATGGGAGCCAATCTCTGAGATTTGTGTAATTTACCATAAGCTACAACGACATTTTTTCATATGAAAATCGCGGATAGCGTGAATGTTCAAAAATTATATACGAGAGCCCTACGGCTCATTTCGAAATGGCATTAGGCGATTTCAATTCCGTAATGTATCCCCTTTCGAACCTATATAGTCACTATGGGAGCCAATCTCTGAGATTTGTGAAACTTACCATAAGCTACAACGACATTTTTTCATACAAAAATTTATATATATTCTTGATGATTAAATCTCCTAAAAGTTTAATATGTGTGTACATATATGAAATACAAAAATTTGATCTTTTTTATAAACTAAAATTTTTTTGTATTTACATTTTTTAGAAATGTTCACGTGTACAAATATTTTCCCAAAATCGAAATTATGTGTAAAAAAATTATTTTTGGACACTCGCGTAAATTTCTGTCCAAATTAAAAAAGTGTCCAAAAAATAAAAAGTGTCCAAAAACTTCACACCGGTAAGTTTTATTGATTTTTGTCGTGTTGAAGAAGAAATTATGAGCAAATTGGTTGTAGAAAGCGCAGATTCCCATTTGAAGCTGGAAATTTTTCAAAAGTTCGATCGTATTACCCGTATTGTCGCTGTACCGCTCAAATTAAAAATAAATCTATATACATACATAGTTACATTGTCATTGTTGCAAAATGTTAAATCAAGGTAGCCGGTTTTGGTTGCGTCCGTGAAACGCGAAAACAATAGTCCAGGTTTAATAGAATGTTTGTAATAGAAAAAGAAAAATTAGAAAAAGATTTAATAAAATAGCAATTTGTAATGCGAATACTAAATAATCGAGCTTATGAATAGTGTTTGTTTTTAATTGAACCAGAATAGCGTCACAAGCAGCGTCGATCCACAAATTGTGATCTCCACGCACGAAGAAAAATTTCCCAAACATCCCATCCTTATTGCACCATCTCGCAATAATCTGCAAACTGATTTGGATTTTTTCCCGGATTGGATTCGTTTGATTGGAATAAAACCACTCGTGAAGTTCAGCGGTTTATAAATTGACATTCACAATTGATGGCGTGAACAATTTCGGTAAACCATTTAAAACAGCTCGATCGTCACAACACGTGCTAATTGAATACACAGAATCGAACTGCAGTATGTGCGATCATGTTGACACCGGCGATATGGTGCAGTGCGACAAGTGTGATAAGTGATTTCATTTTGTGTGCGCTGGCGTAACGCATGCAATCCAGAATGCCGATTGGGTTTGTAGCATGTGCTCGAGCTTGTCTATTGCCGGAAACACCATAACTGACAACCCTATGTCAAAGACGGCGAGCAAGAAGAGGAACACAAATGGATCAGTAAGTGTGTGATCCACAAAATCTTCAAGCAAGAGGACAAAGTTGGAACTTCAGAAGTTCGAGGAAATTCGCAAGCGACAAGAGATCAGCCGTAATGAAAAGGAAGCCGAAGATCGCCATTATATAAACAAGAAGTTCGAAATCCTCGAGCAGCAGATTGACAATAAATCAGAATCAGATCAATATGATGAGCCTAATTCGAATCATGCGGATCTCAGTAAGTGGGTCGAGCAACACCAAGCAATTAAACAAGTTCCACCTCAAGCATCGGATATGACTATATTTGCAACATTTGTTGGAATGCCCATTACCAACCAAATGGCGAACGTATCGATAACGAGAAGCTGTCAATCGCCATATCTACAACAATTGGTACCCCGAGCGCCGTCAAATAGGCCACCCACTTCAAATATACTGACATCAGTCCCACATGACCGTGGCGCCATTCCAGTGAGTTTGAACAACCCAAATGAGCCACATAATACTCAACCAGCAGCGTTTCGGTGAGCCACAACTGACGAATATGAACAATCCATCACTGTAACATAGGAGTTAACAGATCGGTTACCGCCTCACATAAAATTAAACTGGGCCGTATATAAACAGTCGGTGCCAGACGCCACGTTATCCACGTTTGGGAATTGGCTTTTTGCAATCGCGCAAGCAGTAACTGCAGTTATCATACCATCTTCTGCAGTCTATAAGACAATCTATAGCGATAGAGGCGATGATCAGAAATGCCAGCTACGTAAGAAATTCGATCATATGCTAAAAAGCTGTGATAGTTTCATTGAGATGAATCGGAGTGAACGTTGGAACACCGTAAAAGAAAAACGGCTGTGCCGAAAGTGTCTCGGATTGCACAACCAATTTCGTTGCAAATATGCCAAGCAATGTGGCACGCAGGGTTGCAATGCGTTACACCACCCACTGCTTCATGGCAAGGTACTACCCGAGATGAAAGAAGGCGGCAAACTCGTTGCTAATTTCGCTTTACATTGTAATGTCCAACGTCGATCACAACAATTACCTCTTTTCCGAATCATTCCGGTCACTCTCTGCGGGAAAAAAAACGTCAGTAAATACGTTTGCTTTCCTTGATGAAGGCTCACCTTTAATGCCATTAGACATAGATTTAGCGAAAAAGCTCGAATCAAAAGGAACCCCTGAGAGCTTGCTTGAAATGGACAGCAGACACTGTTCGAGAAGAAAAGGATTCCGAGATAGTTTCTAGGAACTAGGGATACCATTACAGGTGAGGGAGGAAACCTCACAGCAACCAGCGGCCACCAAAACAAGATTAGGGTGGGTTGTGCACGGCTTTTACGACCAAAACAAAGCAATCGATTCTACTATGTCATCGTCGCATTACCATTATAGTTTCCATATGTGTGATTGCAATACTGATCAGCGGATGGAGACTATGGTTAAAGAATTTTCCTCATTAGAAAGCATCGGCGCGAAGATACCGGAAACTATGCAATGAATAGAAGTGCGCGAGTTATATGTCGAGACATATCACCTTCGACAAATAAAAATGCACATGATACAATTTTGTTTTAGGTATCACGTTAAATTAAAATTGTCACACAAAAATAAATGTTAAATTAACAATTTTCATTAGAGGAAATTCAGATGAAATTTCAATAAAGTAGAACGGAAATATAAATGGTGTGATTTAAGTATAAAAAACGAAAAATGCAAAATTAACAAAAAATAATAGAAAAATTCATTTTGACTTTGCATTAAAGAAATTAATTGTATTACTGACTCCAAAGAGCTCAGACTTAAAAAATAGAATTCAAAATCCACCTCTAAAGAGAGTGGATATTCATTATAAAATAATCTTAAGATTATTAGTGTAAAAAGTATTGTAAAAGAAAGTTTGAATAAAAATAATTTTTTTTATAATATTTAAAATTAATAAATACGAAAGTCGCGCGACTTACTTGAGACGACCACAATGCTCTGGAAATATGATGAAAAATGGCTCCCAGATAGTTTACCTATGGCACTAAAACGATTAGCGTGTCTCGAAAAGAAGTTGCAACGAAACCATGATTTGGCTGAAATCCTAAAGGAGAAAATTTGTCAGGATCTCGCCAAGGGCTATGCACGTAAGTTGTAACCACATGAATTGATGGAGTCATCTCCAAGAATATGGTATCTACCCATATCTGCGAATAAAGTTCGCATTGTATGGGACGCAGCCTGCAAAATCAACGGAATATCGTTGAATTCAGTTCTCATGAAGGGCCCAGATCAACTTGCAGCGTTGCCAGGAGTAATTCAAAGATTTAGGGAGAGAAGAGTGGCCATCTGTGGTGGTGATATAAGGGAAATGTTTCATCAAATACGCATTCGAGAAGCTGATCAACAGTCCCAACGGTTCCTATAGAGGCTAGGACCCAAGTAAAGAATCTGATGTTTATGTAATGCAGGTTATGACGTTTGGGGCGACTTGCTCCCCCAGTTCGGCGCAGTATGTAAAAAACGTGAACGCACTAAGTTTTGCCGAAAATTATCTGCGAGCTTCCGACGCAATAACGAACAACCGCTATGTGGATGACTGGTTAGACAGTGTCGGCGCCTCGGAGGAAGTCATCGAACTAGCAAAACAGGTCATAGAAATAATACACAAACATGCAGGGTTTGAAATAAGAGGTTGGAGGTCAAATGTTCCGGAAATATTATCAGCATTGGATATTGTCAGTACAATGTCAAAGAAGGCGAAAAAGTGTTAGGAATGCGGTGGAACACTGAGACCGAAACATTTAGTTACTCATTATCTCACCGACAATAGGATAGTGATCTCTTGTCGGGTGAGAAGCGTCCCACCAATCGTGAATTCTTAAGGACTCTAATGTCCGTATTCGATCCTCTGGGCCTTTTGGGATTTTACTTACGAATACGAGGAGACACAGAAATAATACAACTGCATATATTTGTCGATGCAAGTGAACACGCCTTTGCAGCGATTGCTTACTTCCGTATCGTACGTGGCAACGATATCCACTGTCCCTTGGTTGTAGCTATGACGAAAGTCATAGTCAAGTCGCACCACTTACACCATTGTCAATTCCTCGACTTGAGTTACAAGCGACGGTACTCGGCGCCCGACTAGCTAACAGCATTAGCAAATATCGTCAGTTCGTGGCACATCGTGTTGGTGAAATAACGAAAACCACGAAATTAAAGGAATGGAGATGGCTTCCTACCAAAAATAATGTAGCGGATGATGTGCACAAAATGGAAGAAACTGACAGATTTGAATTCATCTAGTCGATGGCTGAATGGGCTTGAATTTCTTCGACTAGCTGAACCCACCAACCCCAAGTCGTCTACGAAGCTCTCATTGAGGAACAGCGTGCTCACTACATGCATACGGTCAAATATTATCCATCGGCAATCAAGGTGGAGCGATTTTCCAGCTGGTAGCGCCTTGTTCGTGTGCAAGCATTTATATTGAGGTATGTAATTAACCTAAGATGCAGAGTCCATAATACTGCCGTAACCGTAGGACCTATCACTTTAACTGAGCTTGTTAAAGCAAACACTGAACTCTACTGCCAAGCCCAGTACGATGCCTATCAATCGGAGGTAGAAATATTGTTACGCAACCAATCGCTTCCAATAGATTAACAATTGAACGTTTCGAAAACCAGCCCTATTTATAGGAGTTCACCGTACTTAGACGACGTTGGTATTTTAAGGATGAAAGGGAGGATTGATGCTTCTGAAGATGCAAGTATGAATCAAAAACGACCAATATTGCTATACCGAAAGGTCATAGGGTGACTTATTTGTTAGTCATGTCATACCATCGAAAATACCACCACCATAACCATGAAACAGTTGCTAACGAACTCCGTCACCAATACGTAATTCCGGGCGTAAGAGAGTTATTGAAAATAGTACGATCTTTATGCCAGAGATGTAAGAACCAGAATGCACTCTCTCGAGAGCCACACATGGCGGAATTGCCTACAGCTCGGCTTGCATCCTTCACTCGACCGTTCTCTTCTTTAGTCCTGTTTACTAAGCTAATCTAGTTCAGAATATTTGGACTAAAATGCAACCTAGGGGAGTTAAACACAATGTAACAAACGTAGCTTTTAAGACATTCGAGACACAAAGAAAAATAAAGAGAAACAAGAACAAGATTAAGAGAATTAAATCATTATAATTATAAATTACTAGCTGAACCCGGCAGACGTTGTCCTGCCAGTCTATATTATAACAGCTTGTAAATGAATAAATTGAATTTTAGTAGTATTTTTAATAATCAATTGAATTTTTATTTTATATAAGTAACTTAGAACAATTCAAATTAACACATCTAGCGTAACGCAAGTGGATAAACAACATTTTTGGTTTTATGATTTGGAGTATAGATGTACAAATTTTTTGGAGTTCCTAATGCGCAACGCGCAGTGACTGCCCTTGAGCTTTGTTGATTGTCATCGCGAAAGCAAGGCGCACAGGAAATTGTAAGCGCTTGAATGCAAAGGGCAAATCAGTAGGGATAACTGGAATGCGTGGAATCAGCACGTCTTCTCCTTTAAATTTGCCATTAATGCTGTTGCTGTTGCTTCAATCACATTTGGCATCATTTTCTTAATGGAAAGTTTGGTTCCGTTACATAACTTTGGTGTGTTCAGGTTCCGAAGAAGTAGTATTGGTGATCCAGTTTTCAACACCAGTTTGTGCGGTGGTATCCCCGATGGCTCCAATGAATTTAGAAATTCGACTGGATAATTAAGGGCATCATTCTCATCTATAAATATATCAATAGATTTGTATTCCGTTACTGCACCAGGAATTTTTAATTGAATCCTATCATTGATTCGATTAACGTCATCGTTCTTCGGAGCTAAGATAGTACGCTCACAGAGCCAATAATGATTTCTGAAGTTATTAGTTTTGTTAGGGAAAACCATATTTTCAAGATCTTCTATTGATGACTGAAGTTGACAGAAGTCCTGTGGAAATGATATTTCCTGTGTTGAATGATCAATCGGAAGTTTGCCGTCGCCCATGTCTAAAAGCTGCTTGGAAAATATTTGTGCAGAATCATCTCTAAGCAAATGTTCAAGCATGTTAGTCGACAGTGTAATTTTTTTCACGTGCCTCCAAAGGAATGAATACTTTAGGCACGCGCTTAGTTCGTCTGCTGGTGTTGATCTTGGAATAATGGGCTAAGTTTGACGGAAATCACCGGCGAGCAGTATCACAGCTCCGCCCATTGGGCGTTGATTGTTTCGAAAATCCTGCAGAGTACGATCAAGTGCTTCAAGTCCTTTTTTATGAGCCATGGTACATTCATCCCAAATAATGAGTTGACATGTTTTCAATACAGTTGCCATTCCAGATGTTTTTGCAATGTTACAAATAGGACTTTTAGCTATAGTTAGATTCAGTGGCAGCTTGAGAGCCGAATGCGCCATACGTCCTCCATCAAGTAGCGTTGCTGCAATCCCCGATGATGCTACAGCCAAAGCAATTTCACCCTTCATTCGAATTTCTGCGAGTATTAGATTAAGCAAAAAAAGTTTTACCTGTGCCTCCTGGTGCATCAAGAAATAGAAGTCCACCATTTCCGCTCAATACATACTCCATAACTGTGTCATACGCAATTCGTTGATCATTTGTTAAGAGCCTTATCTGAGCTTCAACATAAATTTGTACTGCGTTGACGTCGTATTGTTTCTCTCCTAATATCGCGACCTTAGAATAAAAGGGTTCTATGTTCATTGTTCATAGTTTCGAGAAAAAAGCAACTGAATATTCAAGTAGGTATTTCTTATTTTTCACTTAATTATTTTTCTTCTGCCTTTTCAAGTTAGATGTAACCTATATTGAATTTTTCGAATTTTTCCTCATTTTCCCAACAGTTGTAATTATCTGTTGAGAAATTGTAAAAATAATATTGCACTTACAACCTTTCCTAAATTTTGGAATAGAAATTGAAAGTTAAAAAAGTTCTATCTGTGCACATACACCTTTGTTATAAAATCTATGGAATATTATGAGTTCGATTATTTGAAACTGAAGATTTTCTTTTTATACTAGTTGTTAACAGAAAATGAAAACCGGTTTTGATTTCAAAAATAAATTTTATTTTTCAGAAAACGATTATCACATTTCAACTAAATTATAATATAATGTTTTAAAATAAAATAATAGTAAATAAAATAATTCATTCTAAATATAATTAGATAACATCAAATAATTCCGGTATAGTCCTTAAGTTCCATTGCTATTTCCTCAAAAATTATGTATAAGTATACAAAGATTAAAATAGACGATCAGTCTTAATTTTTTGGTAATAAAATAGTTTTATAATAATCTATGTCTTGTAGCGGCGTATATTTGAACATTTTTTCTAAATGTTGTTTTTTATGATTTGGTATAGGATTGTGGTTACCGCTTATTATGGGATCTGTTATCCCTACACTTGCTGGAATTTTTTGCGGACGATTTTGATTTCTGGTTGTTTTCGTCGTAGGCCTCACTGTGGTACTAATATAATCCTCAGGGTTATATCCAATACAATAATTAACTCCAAAAGTGTTCTGTGTAAACCGAAGCATCTTTAATGAACTGAAGGGTACCACTTTATAGTTAAATGCTTTAGCACATTGTTCAAAATTTTTAAAATCATTCGGTTTAATTTGTATCACGTGATATGGTCGTTTTCTGTTAATACTTTTTAACAAACGAATAAGACCAATAGGCGAAAAAAATTCATTTTTTGTTAATGATTTTTCTATTTGGCTATGTGCATTATCAACTTCCTGAATACAGGAATGTCCAGGTAAAGAATAACGCATTTCAATAGATTCTACTTCCGGGTGTTGAGAAATAAAATACTGTATAGCATATGCCATGTGTGAATTTTTATTCTGGGGCACACACGAGTCACTCCATGTAATAAGTTTTGTTATATCATTCTCACTAAACACCCGTTCTAATATTCTATACAGCGCGGATGCGATATCATTGCCCGTTCGCCCCATGGTGGCCTCATTCCATATTGCACAGTACACAGTTTTAGTAGTAGACAAATGCGCCGTAAGGTTGTATACATTAAGCTTTGAGTAATAATACGTTTCGTCAATATTACTTTTTGGGCATGTTATTACTTTTTGCATATCAAAACAAAGAATTGGTATTCCACTCTGTTTATCGGTTTCTTTCAACTGGCGCATTGCGACTTTAAAGTTGATATGCTCTTGATATTGACCGATTTTTACTCGCGATGGATCGATATTGTTTAACTCATAAATCCCACATTTATCCGATTTTGGCTTGAAGAAATCTAAATTAAACCGTGTACTAAAAATGTATCGGTAGTAGCTGCTTTTTACTGCTTGTACATTTGATTCTAAACATTTTCTACTGTATAAATCGTACAACTTGCATATATTTAAATTGGCATCCAGATATTTTTTTTGTGTTTTGGCCCTGCAGTAGTGCGATTCAATACATGGAAAGCTGTTTATATGACTTATTATGAAGTCCTGCTTTTCTTTTGAAATTGCTTTGGAGCTTTTCGTGCTTCTCTCGCTTTTTGGAACTGTCCCAGTCATGCGCATTTTCTGATGAACAGTATAAACCGGTTTTTGAGAAATAGACAGGGTTCCTAAATAATATTTTTTGCAGACCGAAATTCTGTTACCATGAAGATTAAAATAATAATAAAACGAAAAATTTCGCCGTGAAACCTTATCGGATTTTTGTTTTCTACGTGTCTCAATACGCTCCGTTGTCTTCGAAATAAAGTTATTTATATTTTCCTGCTTGATCTAGGAAATAACAATCCTTGAAAATATTTTTGCGTTCAGTTTCAGATATTTGCAAGGAGTAACGCATTTTGCAATTCGACATGCAATTTTTGAAAGTTTTAATTTCCTTTTTGGGCCGCGTTTGACCTCGATTGTTCACAAATTCTAAACCAGCTTGATGTTTTTTATTTCTTACATTTATTTTCCACTTATTAGACTTACGTTGTCGTTTTCTTGTTGGGCCATACTTTATATAATAAGATAAAAAATTAAAAATTGGTTTGATTCCTTTTATTTCATTTCGTTATTTGACTTACCGTTTCATCCTCAGTTAAATCGGAAGGTTCACTTTCACAATTTGATAATTCTGGCCCTATCTTGGAATAAATGTCACAATCATTTACTACTGAATCACCAAGTACTTCTAAAACAACAGTGTCACTTGATTCCAACTGCTGATCAATGTTGCATACATTTACCGAATCACCCAGTTGGTTATTATTATTGTTATCTACATACTGTTCATTAAAGTTTTCTATAAGAATCGGTTCGGAATCTGGCGCCCCCACAAAATGCAGAATTTCTTCATTATCACTTACCAGTACGTCATTCACGTCAACCTTAGAGAGCTGAAATTCCAAGATTTCCTCGCCCTTTTCAGCTACGGTATAATTTATATTAAAATTCCCAGACATTTGAAAACTGCTAGAAGAAATATAATAGATTATAATTATATTTTATAAATAAAATAAATTATCCATTAGAAATTGTTTAATAAAACTAATAAATTACTTACAATCACGATTGTATTGTTCTAAATATTCGTTTTATTAAAATACTTAGCTTAAAATAACGAACATATTAACACCAACGAATTTATTAAACTTATTAAAATTCCCGCGTAAATTTGACAACTCATAAAAATTTCGCAAGAGTGTTAAGAATAAAATAGTTCTAACTGAGCAAAAAAATAGAAAAACGTTGTATCTGAATTAAAAATAAGAAAAAGGGTGTATGTGATTTTTTTTAGGCAGATGGAACCTTTTTCTTCAAATTATGATAAATGTCGTAGCAGTTACAACCTTTTTACATCATTATCTTTAAAATGGGCCATTTTTCCGCAAATCGGACAACACCAATCGAAAGATTGAGCTAAAATTAGTAGTAATGCATGTATAACTCATTTTTTTCAAAAATGTCACATAGAACCTTTTTATTCTAAGGTCGCGATATGTCTATATCGATAACATTGTCTCTATCACGTTCTGGAGAAAATAGCCCCAGCTGATTAAGGTTTTTTTTGTTAATTGACATACACATATCTTCAAGTAATATCAGCGATTCATTGAAAATGTCTTCTGCATACTGCATATCCAGGTTAGGATTTTCTCTGCGAGCTCAAAGAAATATGTCTTCGCTCATACTCTCTTTATGCTTTTCCCATAAATCTTTCGGATCAGAAGGCGCACAGGTTGTCAAAATGATGGCGAACAGAGTTCGTATTTGGTGAGCATGACGTGTTTCAGATGCTTCTGTCAATGCGTTGTCCCAATGTTGATCATTTTCAAGCATACCAAGTTTGAAACATGCTTCTCTATATGTCTGACACACGTGACCATCGATGGTTTTCATTGCTTGAAACGATGTTGGTCCTTTGATCACGTGAAGTAGCATTCGTAAATAGTAGCATTCACTATTATTCGGGTGAACAATATACTCGTCCTGCTAGTAGAAAATATGCCAGCAACTGAAGAATGTTTTGCACCCCGTTTTCTTCTGCAAAATTTCTTCGTTGATTGATTCCATGTATAATACTGCGGGACTTCATGATATAGCAATGTTTTCGCAAATTCATTATTTGCACACAGTTGAAAAAAAGCTGTCAACGTTGTGTTTTGTGGATCTACAGCTCTTTGAAGGGCGTTATCTTCCGTGAAATAGACTCGTTGACCGTTTTCTAAGTGAACACTGAGATGCATAACAGCAGGAAAACGTTCATGGATATCAAAATCAAAAATTCGCCATATAGCTTCATTACTGCTAATATAACGTCCCATTTGAAATTGTACGACTTCATTAACGGGTGCATTGGAATTCGCAATTCCAAAAACTGCCATATCACTGCCTTTAGTGGGGCGAGAATAGAGTGTTAGTGTTGTTTAGTGAGAATAGGGCACAATCCATTGATTATCAATTTCAATATCAACATTATTGAGTTTGACAGTTGTTGTGTGTCCACCATCAACTGGTTTTCGTCGTCTGTACAGCGGATAACCATCGCCACACGTTTGTGTTTCCTTCAACAGCAGAAGTGGATAATTTTTTGTACATTTTCCGTCTTTCATGCAGGGCGAATGTGGGTTATGTAGCCCACATGGTCCATGAATCATGTTCTTCTTGACAATTTCAAATAATCCCGGATCTTCTTCTGGGTCAGATAGTTCAGCTCTAATGATATCGTCAATTTGAGTGGGAACAATTTTTTCAACCAACCAAATTAAGATATGAGCATTTGGTAAACCTCTTTTCTGCCATTCAATGGAATATATCCAGCAGCGAGTTTCTCCGTATATATGGTTCTTAGTGATGAGATCCATAAGACGTATCAATTTTTGTTTGAAAACTCTCGCTGTGAGGTCATGTCGATGAAATGATTGCTGTCCAGGCAGGAGTGAATCTAAAATTTCATCCCAAGATGGATTACATGTGAAAGTGATGAAAAGATCTGGACGGCCATATTTGCTAACGTACGTCAAAGCATCCTGAGCATATTCATGCATGTGTCTTGTACTTCCAGTGTACGAAGCTGGAAGTATAACCCTTTGCCCAATATCCAGCTTCATTATCATTTGCAATTGTATCTCGTAAATGAATATACTCTTCAGCTCGAAGTTTCGATTGATTGTAACGAATGTAATTTAGTCGTTCGCTTTCAACTTTAGCATACATATCAACAATGAATTGCTGAAAAAGTTGACGACATTTCAGAATATGGTTGAACTGTTCAGATCGAATCATGACACGGTTTGCATAAAAATCCATAAAGCTAACTTTTTTTGATGTTACAGCACCTGTAGTGGGATTAGTTTGATACAATTCAAGATGATATTCGTCTTCTCCTCGTGGAAACAGTATTGGATATTGCAGTGCGTCGTATGACCGATGTGTTTCAGAAACACGTTGCTTGGTTTGATCTCGTTTGCTAATAACAATATCTCGCCGGGTAATTTCTGTTCCAACAATTACAGCTGCCACCTCAGGAGCCATTGGAGCATTGAAGCGTCTTTCATGCTCATTTGATGGCGTTTTATCTGCTCTGATAATGACTTTCAAGTCATCAGATCTCACATCCTCTAAAGCGGATTTAAAATCTCTGACCAAACAGTTGTGCTCGTGGAATAGTGATCGTAGTTCAGCAATAATTTCTTGATCTGTTGCTATACTGAATGTGCATCGTCGATTTATCTGTTTCTCCACGTTGTCCATAAAATAAATTTGCAAAAATTGTGGATCTTGTTCGGGTACTGGAAGAAGTGAACCAATCTGATGATACACTTGTCCTTGAAATTTGAATGTGGGCATAAAATTGTCATGTGTCACAATATTTGTTGCTTCAAATGATGTCATTTGAAAACATGAGTTATATTTCCGAATATGCTTTAGAAAGTGTTTGGACTCCCGAGTAGCTCCAGTTGTGGCAAATTGACTTTGCCATTGGAGCAGCACATACCAGGTGTTTCTTTCAAAAATTTTAAAGCACGACAATGTAAGCACAATGTAGTAATTGGACCAATAACAACATCGCGATGCATTCCATAATCGTAGTATTTATCGGAATTAAATGCCGCATTCCTAAGATTGACTCTAATTCTTAACAGAGTCTGCCGTGAACGTTGAGCTTTATTTCGTGTGGTTCGCTCTTCAGGTGTTTCAGCAGCTCTTGAAGTAGACGCTCTTGCTCGAAGATCTGTAACTCGTGCATCGTGCTGTTGTGATGTTTCAGCCGCTCTTGAAATAGAGGCTTTGATCCGATTAGTTTTTAAGCGTGTCTCTCGGTTTTCAGAAGTTTCAGTAACTCTACGAACTGACATTCGCCGCGCAATTTTAGTTGACCTTCCAATGTTTGAATTTTTTATATCAAAGGGTATTTCTTGTATAAGATGTAATTTTTAATATAAAACGTTAGTACTATTTCAAAATAAGTCAATTTTACACTAACAACAATATTTTGTAGCAAAGGATATTTCTTGTAGAAGATCTACTTTTTTAATTTTTAAGTTTTTTTCCTCTAAATTGATCATTTAATAAACCTTGATTATTTATATCGTAAACTACTGGCGATTGGAACGGTGGCATTAATGGACTACAATTGAATGTCAATTATTTCTACAGTTATATAGAATTTCGAAGCCGCGCACTATGTCACATTGCAAAACCGGTTAAATAGTACATAAGTCCAAATCGTGCATAGTACATTAAAGTACATGATACGGAGCAGGACTGATTAAAACTGGACTTGACAAAACAGTACAGTGCACAATAGTGGATCGTTAGTATGCATATTATGACGTAGAGATTTGACTTAGGTTTGAATTATTATTTAAATTTATTTAAATTATTATTCGAAAGATTAACTTAAATTTAAATTATTAAAATTAATTTGCTTAATTAAGTTAATTAGATTAATTACGTTAATTGAAATAATTATATTAATTAAATTTGTTTAGTTAAATTAAAATGTTCCTTCACTTAACCGTTCTAGATATTATGTCAATATAAAACTCGTTCTTTAGTGTACTAAGAGTACTGTTTTGTGATATCCTGTTTTGTAATGTCCATGTTTTAGCATTTCCTGTTGCAAAACGTGACGTTTCGTACAAAACCCATGAATTACAAAACCAATTTATTCAAATATTTAATTTAAAAAAAAAATTTAATTTATTCAAATTAATCTGTTTCAGTCTATCAATAAATTTCGGCGGATTGTATAATTCAAAAACAAAGAATTATGTGTTTTTAACTTTTTTTTTTTTTAATTGAAAAAATTTTTTATTTTCTTATTGTGACAATGGTTTGTTTTAATGTTTGGAATATCGATTACGGATTACTCACGGTTTTGTGTAATATTTCATAGTCAACAACGTTCTCTTTTGTTTACTGAGGCGACTCCATTCCAAATTGCTGACGATTACATGGAGATGTATTGTTTGATCCCCTCTCATTGCATTTCCCTATGCAAAATTGGATGAATGGCGTGGAAATTTGTAGGAAGGGTCCTACAAATTTGGAACAAACAGTAAATTATATATCTATGTAAAAATTAATTCCTCATCCAAGGGCTAACCCCTCGATCGAATTTGAGCATCTCTCTAATTTCATATTCTCAACTCATTCCCGTGAACAAATTTAAAAAAAATTGAAATTGTCGAAATATTTTGTATCGCAGCCCCTAGACCCCGGGCTCCAGCCCTTTCGAAAATATCATAAGGTTGGTTCTGGACATGCAACTAATGCATGGTGAAAATTTCATGACGATTGGTTGAACGGTGCGGAAGTTGATATGCTGCAGCGCCAAAAAAATAACACAAAAACCTTCTCCACACAAAAATACATACACATACCTATTTTCATAGTGATTGGTTAAACCAATGCCTTCTAAACTACTGGCCGCTTACACCAAATGATGACGACACGCTAAGTCGACGTTGTTGTTGCTTTCTCTAGTTGCTTTGTTAGTGTAAATATCCTAAAATTATTATTGCGCAGTCTCGGTATAGACTTAAATTGACGTCATGTGCGAAAAATGAGAGTAGTAAAAGGCCAGTAGTATAGAAGGCATTGGTTAAACGGTGTTGGAGTGAAACGGTAACATATATATGTATATATATATATATATATATATATATATATATATATATATATATATATATATATATATATATATATATATATATATATATATATATATATATATATATATATCAGCGGCGTTTTCTAGTGATGTTCTACACGTTCGCCGAACGACTAAACAATTTTTGATTTTTATTCTAATTCTAAAAGTTTTATTTTTATTACAGAAAATTTTATTTTTATTATAAATTTCTAATATTATTTTCTTAATTAATTACTTTTTTTTTAATTATTTCGGGTGATCAAAATCCGAAGTGTTCTGCTTGAGAGCACAACAAGGACACGCCACTGCTATACCTATATGTCATGTCAGTTGGAAATCTCTCGGTACTGGCCAATCCTCGCATACAGTGAATGTGTAAATTCCATTTGCAAAGATTGAACAACTTAGGGGTCAATAGCAAATGGGTCTGCCTCATCGTATTAAAATGGGGATAATTTTTATTTGTTTAGGATATCTTAAGCTAACTAAACATATATGCCATGTGATTTGGAAATCTCTGGGTGCTGGCCAATCCTCGATAGAGTGAATGTGTAAATTCCATTTGCAAAGATTGAACAACTTCGGGGTCAATAGCAATTGGGTCTACCTCATCATATTCAATTGGGGATAATTTTTATTTGTTTAGGATATCTTAAGCTAACTAGACATATATGCCATGTCAGTTGGAAATTTCTGGGTGCTGGCCAATCTTCGATACAGTGAATGTGTAAATTCCGTTTGCAAAGATTGAACAACTTCGGGGTCAATAACAAATGGGTCTACCTCATCGTATTAAAATGGGGATAATTTTTATTTGTTTAAGATATCTTAAGCTAACTAGACATATATGCCATGTGATTTGGAAACCTCTGGGTGCTGGCCAGTCCTTGATTCAGTGAATGTGTAAATTCCATCTGCAAAGATTGAACAACTTAGGGGTCAATAGCAAATGGGTCTACCTCATCGTATTAAAATGGAGATCATTCTAATTTGTTTAGGATATGTTAAGCTAACTAGACATATATGCCATGTGATTTGAAAATCTCTGGGTACTAGCCAATCCTCGATTCAGTGAATATGTAAATTCCGTTTGCAAAATTTGACAACTTCGGAGTCAATAACAAATGGGTCTGCCTCATCGAATTAAAATGGGGATAATTTTTATTTGTTTAGGATATCTTAAGCTAACTAGACATATATGCCATGTGATTTGGAAATCTCTGGGTGCTGGCCAATCCTCGATAGAGTGAATGTGTAAATTCCATTTGCAAAGATTGAACAACTTCGGGGTCAATAGCAATTGGGTCTACCTCATCATATTCAATTGGGGATAATTTTTATTTGTTTAGGATATCTTAAGCTAACTAGACATATATGCCATGTCAGTTGGAAATTTCTGGGTGCTGGCCAATCTTCGATACAGTGAATGTGTAAATTCCGTTTGCAAAGATTGAACAACTTCGGGGTCAATAACAAATGGGTCTACCTCATCGTATTAAAATGGGGATAATTTTTGTTTGTTTAAGATATCTTAAGCTAACTAGACATATATGCCATGTGATTTGGAAATCTCTGGGTGCTGGCCAATCCTTGATTCAGTGAATGTGTAAATTCCATCTGCAAAGATTGAACAACTTAGGGGTCAATAGCAAATGGGTCTACCTCATCGTATTAAAATGGAGATCATTCTAATTTGTTTAGGATATGTTAAGCTAACTAGACATATATGCCATGTGATTTGAAAATCTCTGGGTACTAGCCAATCCTCGATTCAGTGAATATGTAAATTCCATTTGCAAAATTTGACAACTTCGGAGTCAATAACAAATGGGTCTGCCTCATCGAATTAAAATGGGGATAATTTTTATTTGTTTAGGATATCTTAAGCTAACTAGACATATATGCCATGTGATTTGGAAATCTCTGGGTGCTGGCCAATCCTCGATAGAGTGAATGTGTAAATTCCATTTGCAAAGATTGAACAACTTCGGGGTCAATAGCAATTGGGTCTACCTCATCATATTCAATTGGGGATAATTTTTATTTGTTTATGATATAAGATATATTATATTAAGCTAACTGGACATCAGCGGCATTTTCTAGTGATGTTCTGCTCGTTCGCCGAACGACTAAACAGTTTTTGATTTTTAGTCGAATTCTAAAAATTTTATTTTTATTACAGAAAATTTTATTTTTATTATAAATTTCTAATATTATTTTCTTAATTAATAACTATTATTTTAATTATTTTGGGTGATCAAAATCCGAAGCAGAACACCTTGAGAGCACAACCAGGAAACGCCACTGATATATATATTTTTTATATATATATATATATATATATATATATATATATATATATATATATATATATATATATATATATATATATATATATATATATATATATATATATATATATATATATATATATTGTTTTATGTCGTATATATATTTTATTCGTTTATCCTGTCTATTGCAGGTAATGTTTTATATCGTATATATATGTTTTATATTTGTTTTGTGTGTTTTGATGATATATATGTGTATTTGGAAAATAAATGTTTTATATTTTATTTATTCATAATGATAACTGTACGATTTATATATATATATGTATATATACATGTGTTTGTTATATTTTATTTAACACATTTAAAATTTTAGCGTATAATAATTTGTTAAGATTTGTTAAGTATGTGGTTTATATATTTCTATATTGTTAAATCTACGTACTACCCTGTATATAAATTTTAATTTGTTAACATAACCGCAAGAATTGCATTGATGTGCAAGGTCACGTATTCAAATATTACATAAATCGTATTTCTCTTTGAAATTTTAATATCAATCCCGCTATACTAACAACAGAAATTGTATGAATGTGTATGCACGAATTATAAATATATGACGTATGGATTGTAAAATGAAGTATACGATAAGTATGAACTTGAACTAATTTTATTATATTTCACTTTATTTGATCTGTTAAGTTTGCGAATTATTAAATGATATATTTGTATACATGGAGTAGTAATGATTATTAGAGGAAATTCTTACCGTTTTTGATGAGTAGTGATATCATGAATTGGTGTAGAATTCATATTAATGCTATAAATGTGTATATATTTTGTTTTATTTGATATTTAAGATTTTAATTCACAGTAATTTTATTTTGATTGACACTAAATTAATTTGACAATATTGATTTTACTATTTTTATATTTTATTTAATACAGAATTGATTTCCAATTAAATTTAGAATTTATACATAAATTTTATTTCTCACTAACACAGATTATTTTGGTAAATTTTAAAATATTATTTCACAGAACTGTTTCGCATTTATTTCACAAGGAATTATTTCAGTAAAATTGATTCAACTATTTTAATATTTTATTTGATACAGAATTGATTTATAATTAAATTTAGAGTGTATACATAAATTTTGTTTCTCACTGATACGGATTATTTAGTAGTTTTAGCTTTTATTTTTTAAGAATATTTCACTTTTACTTGACACAGAATTATTTCAATAAACTTAATTTAATTATTTTAATATGTTATTTGATTAGGTTAATTTATATTTTTTGATATGGAATATAACTTTATTTTAGAGTAAGGAACTAATATTATCTTATTCGACTGAGGATCACGGAACTAATTGAATAACTGTATCTACTTTTCTTTTAGAAATCCAAAATTAATTTTTTGCCTTTGTGGCGCTTAAGCATAATTTTTTGTTGATTTGGTTTTTGCCGATTTGACTTTTCATGCCCAGTACATTGTATTTTGGGTCATGATATTTTGTAATTTGCTAATTTTGTTCGAATTTCCGGTGATAATTTTCTTTACTTTGTAATTTGGGTTTAGATTTTAATTTGTGTTGGCTTTTTGCTTATAATTAATATTGCTATTTATTTTTTAATGTTCTAGTTTTGGATTTGTGTTATAATTTTTGTTATGGTTTATATTTCCGCCCTAAATACTTTGTTTTAAAGTAAATTGTGTATACTTTGTATATATTGATTTTGTATATCTTGATTTTGTATCACAACAATATGCAAACATCCATTTTTATATATGTAGATTAAATTACCATTATTATAAATTGTTTTTGTCGAAGCAAGTTTAACATGGCGCTTCATAGAGGGTTAACAGCACATGTTTCCACGTAGGGTTAGCATGCAATAGTGTCAAATTTTATACCATATAAGAATTTTTTTTACTGTAAAATTGTATAATTATAAACTCAGCACTTTGTAATTTGTATATATAAACAGCAAAAATTAAATAAAGTTTTGTAGTAAAAATTAATACTTCAAAGACGTTAATTATTAATTCGGACCTCACCAGTGGTAATCCGAATAAACAATTACTTCATTAAATCAAAGCAAAGGCTTGATTTTCATTGGTCTTTCGAGCCGGATAGCCCGGTGTATACACAACAACGCATTAAAGTGTACAAACAACAACTATACAGAAGTAAATAACGTCCACAGAAAAAATTGAATGAAGATATGGAAGAGTTACTACGGAAGCAGCAGGAAACTGCAGACAAAATAATTGTCTTGCATCGCAACTACAACAAGGATAGCGACATACGTAAAACGAAAACGTATTTAGAAGGTCGCATACAGAATGTAAAGTTACTGTATAAAGATTATGTGACAATAGACGACCAGATTAGAGCTGCAACCCCGTCGTAACGCATTCGTATTAGGGTTCTAGAAAACTACCGGTGGAGAGGTACGACCTATTCCTAGAGGATATGCGTTACCACATAAAAACCTAAATAATTTAAATGTTGCATCATCTCTGGTTGTAACGCAAATGCGGGTACAACTTGCAGTTTTTTGGTCCACTGTCCAGCAAATCAATTGTACGATGGTTTATGATTGTGGTATTTTCTTCTCGCTTGTTGATCGTTATCGAACGATAGACACATGTACACAGACTTGATTTTTTTTTTGTTGATAAAAACGTTACCTGAGGGACGAAAAAGAGTTTTGATGGTCAGTCGAGGAACAGTGCTCAAAGTGAAAAGTGTTTTATTTTTTTTTTTCAAACTAAGTGAGAGTGTTTCAGTGAGTTTATTAGTGATTAAGTTTTTTTTTCTAAATACAATATTAATAATCTATACAACATTCATATTACTTTTCTTCTATCTATACAATATTCATATAAGTTTCTTTAATTTATAAGTGCCGTGCGAGTGAATTTTTAGTGCTGCAAAATAAAGACGATTTCGTCTTCCTTTTTTTGTGCGCTCATCCGAGATACAGGCCTCCATTTCGCGCGCGTTTT
The DNA here is from genome assembly GCA_932526605.1 of Nephrotoma flavescens. Taxonomy (NCBI): domain Eukaryota; kingdom Metazoa; phylum Arthropoda; class Insecta; order Diptera; family Tipulidae; genus Nephrotoma; species Nephrotoma flavescens. The sequence goes on from OW052223.1 coordinate 10,078,624, forward strand.
ATAACGGAGGAGGGGCTAAACCTGTATCAAGGACAGTTAACAAGCTAATTGGCAAATTTCAAATTATTTTATTTTTTTTGGTGTTTAGGGAAAATTAAGTGTTTTTTTTATGACTATCGTTAAGAACGGACGAAAGCATCGTCAGATGTGCTAATCGAGAATCAGTAGGCGGGAGTAAAATTAAGATAGGCTGTTGACAACTTATCATTATTATTATTATTATTATTATAAGATGCGGTAAAAATAAAATTAAATTGCTGTATACTTGGTTCCCCACGACCACACCGTCGAGCAAATGCCGGAAGAAGCTACCGCACCAAGTACAGAGATAAATACAGCAATCTGCTAACATGTTGATCATGTTACAGTGACGACATGTTACAGTGGCGCCCAAGCCGGAGTTTAGATATGCAAGATTTTATGATTTAGATTGACCGCGTCATGTGAAACCGAATATAATTAACTTTGGCGTATTCACATTTTCTTTCGATTCTGCATATAGTTCAAAGTTTTTAGAAGTGAATTTGTGAAACTATATTTTTTCTGTGTTGTGAAGCGACAAATTTCTGTGCTAAGACATATGTGAATGTTTGTGTATAGCAACTTTAGACAGAAATGAAAACGAAAGTATTAGATTGAATTATGTATTCTTCGATAATTTGAATGGATGGTAAAATTATAATATTAGATTACTTTCGAAATAATTAACGGTATCACAGGAAGGTCAAGTTATTCGCGAATGTGTCAGTTACCTAAACGCTTTCCAATTTATCATCGTTGTTGATTTGCTGAGATAGCGGCAGAATTCGTAAAGAGGTTTATGTTAATAAATTTCGTACTAAATTTGCTTTGTATAGTATTTGATTGAACGGATTTTAACATTAAACATGTGGTCAACAGACCCTAAACCCTAACTCAATTAATTGCAGTTATTATTATATTATTGTCTAATTATTATTATTACGTAAATTTAAGAATTTGTTATTACGGTTCCCGTTTTCTATACACTTAATTTTATTTTCTAGTATTGAATTTCCGTTTTTCCAAACATATAAATATATTATATTGTATAGATTTTATATATAAAAAATAAATTATAAACCAAGGTCGTTACTTCATCGACTACCGCAATTATTAGAAGTTAAATAGCTGTAAGATTAAATTAATTTGTGTTCTCAGTTTTTTTGTATCTATATTATATCCCACATTACAACTTAAAAATGGAATCGCAATTTAATATACAAGACTTAAAATCAAATGAAATAGAAATCGAATTTCTCATACGAGAAATTATCTCAAATGAGCCCAATGCAATCCAAGTGTTAATAAACCATATAAAGGAAGAAGAAGCTGGAATTAGACCGCCACCCACCCGAATGCACAAAGCTGCGAGCAAACGCCCTGGTGATGAAATTGATAATTGTAGGGCGGTGTTATATGAAATTAAGCAAATGATTACTAATATGCCAAATATCGATTTGGATAACAGAATAGCGTTATTCAAATTCATGCAATCAAGACTTATTCACTTATCAGGCAGATTAAATCGCGCTACTCAATCGAACACCTACGAATCACAAGCTCAGAAAGCTTTGATCACATGCAATACGCTACTTTCAAGTGTCCAACAATTTATTGTTGATAACAATAATTTAAACGCTTCTATTGAAACCGCTAACGCAGTAAACATCGATGGAAGAAATCCTGATGATGTAATAAAACATATCCAACCTCAAGAACAGCCTCAAATAATCTCGCCCATCACCTCAATAACCAATAACGACATTAATGGAAAGGAAAAGATTTCTGGACAATCTTCTCCTGTGAAAAATTATCATGCACTCATTTTTACACAAAAAAGTGATGGTTCACGATCCCAAAATATGCACGAACCACAGATAGATTCCATAAGACAAATCTGTCCAAGTCCAAGTGCTAACTAAACAACAAGCTGAAATGCAAGCTAATTCCCAAAGAATCGTAAATCCTATATATGCCACTGCTGTAAAGAATTCACCATTTATTAATCAAACTACATCATTTCCCTTACCGAACCAAACTGCTATTCCAAGTCATTTCATTCCAATATCTGGAGACCCAATTGGCCCACCACCGTTAACAAATATAAATACTGTCTACATTCCTACAGAATATCAACACACCTCAACAGCCAACCAGGATCAACTAAGAGGACAAGGGATTTTAAATAAATCAAGCTTTTCTCGCTCCGGTATTGCTTGCGATGGTTCGTCCGGTAGTACACCCATAGAGTTATTTATATTTCAATTGGAAACGAAAGCTGAATCAATGGGAATTACTAATAATCAATTGCTCACCGAAATAAGTTTCGTATTAAAAGGCACGGCTCAAAACTGGTATTGGACCTATCGAAAGTATAATCCCACATCCGCCTACGTTGCCATGAGACATAATTTAATCGAAAGATTTAAGGATAGGCGAACGGATTTTGAAATTCGGAGAATAATTGAATCACGCAAACAACAACCGAGAGAAAGTTTTGTTGACTTTTATAATGACGTATGGAATTTAACCCTACAAAGCAGAATTCCCTATTCTGACCACGAATTAATTCAGCTTTTAATGCAAAATATGAGTCCAAGTTTACAATTTCAGTTAACTGATAAACAATTTACCTCTCTTGCTGACCTCACCGCCAGCAGCTCGAATTGGCAAAATACTTTTAGACGGCTTAAAATTGATCAACATAGCAGCGTCGTACCAATTAGACGGATCAATGAAATAAACTACCAGCCAACGTCGGATGAGACCGCTACCTATGAATTTTTGGAATATTCGTTATTGCCAAATTTCGATGCACACGTAGCGGCTTTACAAATCCCTTATCAAATATATAGATCGCGGCCGGCAGCAGCAGACCAAACATTTTCAAACAATAATTTATAAAGAATCCAGCCAGCCTCTAGCCCTGCTAATAATAATAATTTGTTCATCTGCTATAACTGTGACGATATTGGACATACATATCCGGATTGCCCAGAACCTCCAAAGGGTTGGTTTTGTACAAAATGCGGATTGAAAGGAACTATACTGCCAAGATGTCGAAACTGTTCGGGAAACGCAAAGTGGAGTTCATGGAGAGCTGGGAATCGTGGAGCTCCGGAAAATGTAATCACCAGTCAAACAACAACTATACCAACCACGTGAAGATGGCGAGCACCAAGCAAGAAACCGGTAGATGCGAACCTATCGCTCGAGCAACCGTAAATGCATCTTCAATATGCTCCCTTGCCCAAGCTTACTCCCCTCAGTGCCGTTTGTTACGATTTGACAATCTCACATGGAATTCTCATGCATCGGACAATTTCATTCAAACATTTCTAACTTAACGATTAGCTTATTTACAGGGAACAATGTACTAGCCACGCGTCGTAATGCGTTTTAAAATTACTTGTTGCTACTCTAATGTACCATTAACAAAGTCTATTGTTATTGTATCTAGTACTTACATACATACACGCAATTATTGTTAAACAGGATTGTACTGCTTATCTGAGTAATGGTGATTCGTGTTCTGTTGTCTTTGCTTCTCCCACTACTCATTTTTATGCGACCAGCCAAATTAATACGAAAAAGTTGAATGCAAATCACTTTTATTTTGGACGTGTACCTTAAACCTAAACTCTAATTGTGGTGGCAAGTGAAATAAATTAAAAGTTGTGGTACATTAAAATAATATATAGCGTGCACATACACTGTGAGCGAGGATTAAACGCGGAAGAGGTAAACTACCTAAGATAAATTTTGTTTTTATTATAATTTGATCAAATAATTATATGTAGATTAAATTTCAATTTGGTGTTATTTTATTTTATTTCATTTGTGTAGAACTGCAAGTACATGTGTTTACAAATTCGTTTATATACAATAATTTATAAGCAAATCGTCTAAAATATATCGCCACTGCGGCTCTTCCGCGTCATAATAAAAATTTGCTACGAAGCATAAATATTTATTGCAAGCATAAATACAAATATTATTTTCAAAATCTTAAGTAGTAACTATATCGGATAAGTTACGTACGATTTGGCGTCGGTATTACCGTCAAACATCCAGGTCATATCGGTGTAAAAGGGTCGAAAACCGTTTCAATTAAGAAGACCCCGTGGTTACAGTAAACACACGTATAGTCATCGTCACCTTGGGATTCCGGGGATATGTATATGTAAAGCATTACATTTCGAACATTACATATCGGGATTTCGGATTTTACAACTGAGTCGTAGCGTTGGTTATACGTCACCTTGCCGCTTACAGCTAAGTGTACAATTTTGTTGATTTTCTTTTTTTTTGTTTTTTTTATTTATTATTATTTATTTAAATTATTATTATATATTTATCAAATGATGTAAATTTTGTAGTTTAAGAAACGCCAGTTACATGTTTGGCTAAATAATAATTGTGTTTCTTAAACATAGTGTACCGCTAGAAATAATATTAAGTTAGATAGAACCGGTTCAGGAAATAGAAAAATTTTAGTAATAAACTTAATCCCGTTAAGTTATAGTGATAAAAATTAATATTATTATATCATAAATATTTTTTCAATATGGTACAGTGTTAGCAATAATTAAAATTAATTCATGTACATATATACATCTTTCGTTTTCTTTGCTATTTTCGTTTTGGTTTTCGGTAAAAACATATTGGTGATATGAGAATTTCGTTTGCGGTGTTTTCCAGTTAAATTTTCAGTTATGCGATTTTTGTTTAACATTTCTCAAATTTTGGTGATACATATGATACAATGTTAAGTTTCGAGTAAAGTGATAGTGATAGTGTAGTGCTGTGACTTCATATGGGTGGGAAGCGTCAAAAAAAATCATATTATGCTTCACGGGTGGTGTATGACGCCCGCGACTCACCTTCTGGGAGGTCGTCGGGTATTAAAACAATGAGGTAAGTTAGTTTGGGTGTTTGTGTTATTCGTCAATCGCATTTATTAGAGTTCAACCAAATTTTGTTTGCTTCTGTTCTGATCATGGAATAATTTTTTTTTGTTATGCAGCACCTCAAGCTCCTTGAATTAGTGGGAAAAACCCCGCCCATCCGCTGAAGCCTAGTAGGCAACGTGCTGCAGCCACTTAAACTTATAAAACCCAGTTTTAGTTCAAGGAGATTTTCTGATTACGCGTGGCATGATAAGTCGGTTACATTTTGATTCGTGTAACGTGATCCCAACTGTATTGCCAAAAGGTATGCGCGTAACACGTTCTTACTTTTCTCCCAATGAAACTGTTTGTAAAGCTGATGATGATTGATGATGGTGATGTTCCAATAAAAATGTGTTGAAAAAAACTATTGCTCCAATTAGTCGAAATGAGAAGATGATGATGAAAAAATGTATTGAAGGAGTTGAAATTTTAAGATGATCCAGAAAAGAATATATAAAAGCCACACTATTGAACTATTGTTGATTTTATTAACTAAAGCCAAATATGATTTTAATAAACGAACTAACACTGTTAACGCTAATAATCCATTTGACTATCAACCCGCAACCCGAGGCGACATCAATTGGATATTTCAACAATTAATAATGAAGTCCTTCTTTTTCATTCGTACGCGCTTCACGCTATTCATTTAATTCATCATTTTGCTTTTCGTTTTGTTCATCCGCACCACTAACCAGTCATGTGTGGTGTCTTTGTGTGTGCGCTTCACGCCATTTTTAGCCTTATCTAATTTGTGTGAAATAAATAATAAATAAAATAAAATAAAATAAATAAAAACAATTACAATACAGTCCACTCTCGAATTAAACAACGTTTCGATTTACCACAAAACATTTGGTCCTAATCGAACCGGATTGGATCGTAATCGATTAATTAATTACATCGTACTGATTAATTAATCGCATCATAATCGATTAACTATTTGCATCGTGCTCAATTAGTTAATCACATCGTAATCGAGAAACGCATCATCGAATCGTCGAAAGTACTGCATTATCTCAGTAGCGGAGAGACGCATCATCGAATCGTCGAATTATCATCGTAGCTGAGAAACGAATCATCGAATAATCGTTACTGCATTAGAAAAACATCATTGCAGTTAACCTAAACGCCAAACGAGAATTTATATCGTTTGTTATTTAGTTCATCACAATAATTGGCATAATTATTCAATATGTCAGAAACCGAAGAACGTATCAAAGCGCTCGTATCCAAACGTGGATATACGAAACAACGATTAACTAAACAGCAAGCTTGGTTAGACGAACTACGAACGAATTCTAACGAATTACCGACGCGATTGGAAATAGTATTAAAGCTTTACGAAAGTTTTATCGAATTAAATACTGAAATTCTTGAATTATCAGAATACGATCCAGAGCATGAAAAATATCACGATAATTTCGAATCTATGTTCGTGAAAGTCAGTTCGGAATTACAATCAAAGCTTAACGAGATAGAAAAACCAAAGGTATCAATGTCATCGAGCACAAGAAGAACGAACATACTACAATTACCTACTATTAAGCTACCGATGTTTAATGGAAAATATGATGATTGGATTTCGTTTCGAGACACCTTTAAGTCAATTATTAATGATGAAACGAGTTTATCGGATATCCAACGGTTTCACTATCTGTTGGGGAATTTAAGTGGAGAAGCTCTTAAGTTGGTAGATAACATCGATCTGTCAGAGCAAGGATACAAACAAGCGTGGAATGCACTCGTTAATCGGTATGATAATACACGACTAATCATCGATAAACATACGAATGCAATTTTAAATCTCAATAAAATGATTTCGGAGACATCGACAGAGCTGCATAAATTAATAGATACACTGAGAGAAATGGTATTCTAATAATAAGTAAAAACAATTCTCAATTACTTAAAATCAAAATTAACAAAAATTCAGTACGAAAATACTTGAAAAAAGCATTTACTGCACAAATTATGATAAAATAGATCAATTTGAGTAATAACACAATTTTATAAAATAAGATTATTATTTTCAACTTTATTAATTTATAAGTTACGAAATTTAAGTAATTAATGCTACATCTATGTCTATTTCAATAAGATGAAGAACTTTGTGCTTTAAATTATACTATTAACATTTTGATGAAATTGTGTAATGTTTACTCTCAAGTTTAGTAAAAAATTTAGAGTCAAATGGAGATAATTGTTTTCTTGAAATATTATTTCTAAATTTTTTAACATTAATTCTCAAGTTGACACAAATTTAATTCAGTATATCTTGTAATCTGTTCATTTGTTAACTGTTAATTTTATTTGAAATTGCAAAAACATATTAAGTTATGAATCTTATAAAATGTGTTCTTCACTCAACTAGTGAATTATAATATTAATCGCACAATAAAGCAAAAATCAATTCGGTGTATTTACGAATTGAAAAATCATAGCAAATAAATAAACTACTCAGAACTATCCTAATTAGCCTTAAAGATATCAGAAATGTAATTTGCAATTGGACCTTATTTCAACTTCTAATATTTTTAGACCAAACGGCATAGTGGTTAAAGCTTTGGCGTTTTGGATCGGGAGGTACCGGGTTCGCGATAGGGGCAGGATGCAAAAGGGAATTTACATCAACAGATTACGGACACACACACACATCAGGTTACGAACATAACAAACCACATGCAAAACTCATGTGCCATCCCATGCCAGTATAGCTAATGCAATGTGCAGATCGTAAAAAATATCTTCATTTCAATATTATATGTAAACCGGAAATCTCTTTCTAGTTATATGTACGAGTATCAATTATATTTAGTAGGAGGCTAATAAATATAGCAGTTTAACTAGTATAAAACAATAAACTTTTTAATGACGATGAGATGTGCTACCTGAATATGTAAACACACATTCAACTCAAATTTAGTCTTAACGGTATGAATGTACGAACAAACTTTGTATTTATATTAAAATTACAAATACTAAAGAGCATTTATATCCTTGCAACTTAAATAAAATAGCAGCAAATTACTTTGATTATATTAACCACAATCAACCACTCGATTTGTATCCAATTGGTAAAGTGATCCCGAGATATAAATCACGTAATATGTTAAATATCAGCAATTTCAGGTCTATATCAATTCTTTCGTCGCTAAAGTTTTAGAGAAAATTATCTTAAGCAGACTACATAGAACATTTCCTGAGTGCAAAAAACATTATTTCTAATCATCAATTTGGATTTACAAAATCGTCGAATTTGACTGCCGCTTGTGTTAACTTAACGGATTTTTTAAGCAGACATTTAGATAAAAGATTCTTCTGTGGATGTATATTTTTAGATATAACATAAGAAAAGACATTGATTGCGTACATCCGGAAATTCTTCTTTTTAAATTAAAAAAATTACGTTTCTTTAAATTTATAATTTAAATTTATTTATTAGGATTTGCGTACTTATGTTAGCGCCATAAATTAATTTAAATAAATATTATAGAAAGCTATAGTGTAAAGTTGTGGTATAACATAATAGGTTCGCGCAGTTGCAAAAAAAAAATAAATAAATAACGGTTTAATATACTGTGTTACTACACTAATACTCAATTCATGTATATTATTCTCAATTGAAACATGAAATGAGAATACTGAAATTCATAAATCTTGAACAATTATTCTTGATTTAAGCAATTTATGTTGTAAAATTATTCTTAATTCGTGTATATTGAGAATAACATAAGAATACCACTTGGATTCATAGTCATTTTCGTTTGATTTGCTCAAATTGAGAACATAACGACTGATTGATGCTAGCTTTGCTTGTTGATTTTGAGAATAATTTTCACGGTAGGATCATAAATCATTATAATTTTATTTCTATCTAACGTTCTTGTTTTAACCTTTTGCCTAGTCAGTTTGTGTTAAAATTTCAAGCAGCAAAAGCGTGCATATAGTTCAAAATACTATTCTAAAATTATTATATCTTTGGGTTTAAAAAGTGTAATATTAAAGTTTATAGTGACGAACCATATTGTAATGGTGTAGAATCAAATCGTGCTGTGCCGAAATTAAATACATTTAAATATGAGCCGTTTATTTTGAAAGTGGTTTAATTCTATTTTACATAAAAATAGTTACAATAACATAACATTTTTGATTACATAGTGTAATACGTTTTATAAAGTATACAAAGAATTATAAGAATTGTGATTATTTTTACCATTAACTATTTTTCTTGTAAAATGGACTTAAACCACTTTCAAAATAAGCGGCTCATATACATAGTAAACGTGAATATTTTTTTCTTCGTGCATACGGATATTTGTGACAAAATTGTTTGCTCTAATAAGTGTAAGTTTATGAATGTTGGTTTTGTGGTTTAGCGGTAACTTATTATTATTTTTACCTTATATTGCCGCAGATGGACACAATAGACACAACAGACAGTATGATGGTAACCACTATTGATTTCATTAGGTACTAAATGTATGATTATTTCACATAATAGGGTTTAACATAACAGTTAAAACTTTTCCGATCCTGAAATTAAGGCATCTCAACAAAACTTTTCATTTAGACGAGCATTTGGGATATCGAGTATTATTTGAAGAAAAATTAAACCAGTGGCGTAAAGAAAAGGTAGAAACTTACCCCTGCTTATTACGATGTACAACAATATTCAATACAACAATGTTAACTTTTATTTCACAGAACTACTCAGAATTAGACGGGAACATAACAGATCCTGTTAAGAATACGGGCGCTAATAAAGATGCTGTGAAATGGGTGCAAAACAGTAACAGCCACTCCGGAACCGACGAGTCGGATAGAAACGAATCTTTTATAAGTGCAGAGTTTATTGTCGCGTAAAAGAGTTAAGAAGATGCGTCCAGAGGATACTTTCGTAGTGTAATTTTGTAAAGTAATGTATGCTATAAAATGGTACTATAAGATGTTGTACTAAATCAAATTAAAAGGAACATTGTTTACACTATTTGTCGTAGGCACTAGGCGAAACACACTTACACTTAATAAACACATTTGTAAACACTTACTTTTCTATTCCGCAAAAAATTAGATTTTTGAATATTTTAATTAAAAAGTTTGTTCAAAAAGTGATCGTAATCGATCGAGTAATTTTTTAAACTTTTTGAACAAATTTTTTAATTAAAATATTCAAAAATCTAATTTCTTGCGAAATAGAAAAACAAGTGTTTCATAAAATGTTTAATAAACACATTAAGGTAAAATACAAAACAGTTTGTTCCAACTAATTATACAAAAACTAATATTTGCAACTTAGTCTAATTCTTATTATATTTTTCTTTTTTGTATTCTCTGTTTTATATTTCGGTCATTATCATGACAAACCTCAGAAATAAAATATTTTAAAATTAATGGGCGATTATAAGTTGAAAATAATCCTAACACATCGTACAATTAAAAATATAAAAATATCAACGGGATCCTATTACGGATGGAAAAATGTCCATTCGAATGTTTTGATTTACATATATTAAATTGCGAAAAACGCAATAAGGAAAATTATACTAAAAATTATCTTTACTATAAAGCTAAACATATACATATCGTTGATTTAAATTAAACTACATAATACATAACTGCATTTTATTTGTAATTTTCTTAAATAGCGTAGTTATTTTATTTTATTGAAATTACATTAAACTACTTATGAATGAAACTATGTATATTATATAACCATATTTATTTTTGATTAAAAAATAAAACAAATGTTAAATAAAATTATATGTCTTTTAGTTTCTTATTTTAAGATTGGTTGAATTTTAACATAAAAGATACTCCTGCACATTATTCTCTAAATAAGACCTATTAACCACAAAAACACATTTTATTCTTAATTCAAAATCAAGAAGGATGTATGAGTATGTGCATCGTAGTCTCAAATGAATTTGAAAGAGCATTTAAAAACGATCTACGTTTTCTCAAACGTAGCGTTTTATACTTCAATTTTCTCTCGATATATGAATATTTTGTTTTAATTCAAGAATAATTATACTTAATTCAAAACTATTTTAAAATATTATCGAGAACACTTGTATTATAACTAGAATAATTCTGATCTCTATATTCTTAATAATAGTAAAATTATACTTAACATGAGTTTAAATAATAATAAAACATATCTTTTCAGCACATTTATTCTTGTTTAAAGTATATTTTTGAATACTATGTTCTTGAAAGTAGTAAAAATAGTCACAAAATGAATTTAGTTTAGAAAAACTTAACAATTTTCAACTCATAATATTCTCTAATGCGGAATATTTCTTCGTAAATTGAGTTTTCATTAAAATAAAGATAACAGTTTTAACTCATATTATTCTTAAATTTTGAATAGCATAATTTTGAGAATAGAAAATATATTCACAAACTGAGTTTAATTTTAAAAATGATTCATAATTTTTGAAATTATAGACTTATCATATTAAGAATAATGTACTGAACATAAGAAACTACATTTTCTCTTGTCGTGTTATAAATTCATGATTTCAGTATACGAAAAGTACACAAATTATTTTCGCTTAATTCTTTAAATAAGAATAGCTTGAGAATAGTTTTACTTAGCGCATATTGAAGCAACTATTATGCATAATCTAATACACATTTCACTTGAATTGAGCAATCTTTTTTTTCAGTGTAGTTGCGTTAATCACTTGACAGCTCTCAAAACGTTAAGCCAACCTGTGGAATATTGGGACACAATTGTTGTTAATATAATTTCGGCACGTTTGTTCGGAGAAACAAAGTCGTTATGGGAAATGTCGATTGAAATAAACGAAATGCCAACGTGGACACAAATGCTGAAATTTTTAAATAATCGTGCGCGAGTGCTAGAGGCAATTGAATCAAAAACAACGTCGATAAAACCTAACCCAAAAGTAACATCTATGGTACTAGGTAAGGATTCAAGAAGGTCGTATGTGAAACATCGACAAAAGGAACCCAGCCAAGTGTTCGCAACTGCTACAACACAAAATAATATGCATTGTAAAATGTGTAACTCAAAAGCACATTACTCGTCACAATGTCCGGAATTCATTCAACTCAGTGTTTCGAATCGCCTTAAAAAGGTCGAACAGCTAAGTTTATGTATCAATTGTTTTCGATCCGGACATTCAGTAGATAACTGTCGTGCGCGAATGTGCAGTATTTGTCAAAAACGGCATCATACTTTGCTTCATGCACAATATGAAGGCATATCATCACAATCGCCGACGCAAAGATTTTGACGGATAATTCATCTATACCAAGTTCAACTAAGTATTCGGATCAACCAGCAGTTAATGTGCATATAACGGAAGAAGTTGTTAATAGAGACGTTTACGTTGCATCAACAGCGACACCACCAAAAGCGTATAATTGGTTGTCAACTGCAATAGTGAATATTCAAGATTCTTTCGGAAATGAGCATCAATGCCGAGTCTTGTTAGATGCAGCTGCACAGTCTAATTTTCTGACCGAAGAAATGTCCAAGAAACTAAAATTACCACGTCATACGAGCTCCACTAACGTAAGGGGCATCAGTGGAATGACAACGGCGGTGGAAGCAGTAGTTTACACTACAATAACTTCTCGATTTACATCATACTCAAAATATCTTCAATTTATGGTCGTGCCTAGTATCACGTGTAAGATACCACATAAGTTTACCAAGGTTGACAATTGGATAATTCCATCGCATCTGGAAATGGCCGATCCTAAATTTTACGTGCCGCAACAAATCGACGCGCTACTTGGAGCAGAATGTTACTATGAGTGTCTAATAATGGAACAAGTACGTTTAAGGAAGGGATTACCAATACTCCAAAAAACAGTATTCGGCTTTATCGTTGGAGGCAAAATGGAAGATGGACGAGAAGAATCCCTATCCTTTAACCTTACAATTAATTCACCGGACGCTACGCTTCAACAAGAATTAAAACAACTGTGGCAACTCGAATCGGTGACAGATCGTGACAATCTTACATCTGAAGAAAGGGAATGCGAGAACAAGTTTATCGGAACTCATAGTAGAGAAGTGTCAACAGGTCGTTATACAGTAGAGTTACCTTTCAACGAGAACGTATCGAAGTTGGGAGAATCCAAGCAAGCCGCATTAAAACGATTTATACACTTAGAAAAACGACTCGAACGTAACGAGGAACTAAAGTCTCAATACGTTCTATTTATGAACGAATACATCAGATTGGCGCATATGGAGTCAATTTCTGAAGATGATAATCAAACGAATACATTTTATTTACCGCACCATGCCATAATAAAACCGACTAGTTTAACAACTCAGTGTCGGGTGGTTTTCGATGCGTCAGCTAAAAGCACATCGGGCTTATCGTTAAATGACGTATTGCTCGTCGGTCCAACTATACAAAACGAGTTATTTTCAATAGTTTTACGATTTCGTAAACATAAAATTGTGTTCACGGCGGACATCGAAAAAATGTACCGCCAGGTTTGGATCAAAAAGGAACATCGTAAATACCAGCGAATATTATGGCGAGACGAGGCAAAAAAGCCAATTCAAACTTATGAGTTAAAAACAATAACGTATGGTACCTCAGCAGCACCTTATTTGGCACAGAGAACGTTGAAACAAATATATATCGACGAATCGAATAATTATCAATTACCAGCCAACATCATGGATGATTTTTATATGGATGATATTCTGACAGGAGCATCTACGGAACCGGAAGCTATCCGAATAGCGCAACAGTTGTCAAACATGTTAAGAAAAGGAGGAATGAACCTTAGAAAGTTCTCGTCAAATTCTAAAGCAATGCTTCAGGAAATTAAAATAGAAGATCGAGAACAACAAGTGATTCTGGAAAACATGCAGGCTAACCAAACAATAAAAACCTTCGGAATAAAATGGAATCCAACTGCAGATGTTTTCACGTTCAACGTAGATTATTTGGAAGTAAATCGAGAGGTAACCAAACGAATAGTATTATCCGAGGTCGCCAAGATTTTCGATCCACTGGGTTTTCTAGGACCAGTGATAGTAACCGCAAAGATCTTTTTGCAGCGTCTTTGGCAATTTCAAATTACATGGGATGATCCTTTGCCGCATACTGAATCAGTGTTTTGGAAGGATTTTCGCCGCGAAATACCGAACATCGAAGCACTTAAACTTCCGCGTTACATTAATAGTGACAACAAATGTATAGAGCTGCACGGTTTTGCTGATGCCAGTAAATCAGCTTATGGGGCCTGCATCTATGCGAAATGTATGGATGATGACGGAAAAATTACTGTCATGTTAATATGTAGTAAAAGTCGAGTCGCGCCTATCAAAAGCATTACTATTCCGCGTTTGGAATTATGCGCAGCGCTGCTGTTATCAAGATTAATAAAAAGAACAATAGATGACCTGAAATTAAACATCAATAGAATAACGTTATGGTCAGATTCAACAATTGTGCTAGCATGGCTAAAAACTCCGACGAATTTATTGAAACCATTTATTGCCAATCGAGTGAACGAAATACGCGAATTAGATTCGTTAATCGTATGGAAGCATATCAACGGAGCATTAAATCCAGCAGACATAATATCTAGAGGAATTATGCCCAACGAAATACGTGCATTTATGGATTTGAAGCTTTGGTGGTTTGGACCAAAGTTCTTATCAGAGGATCATCACGAACCTGAAGGCACAGACACCGACTTATCATCTATTGAAGTGCCAGAATTGATTTCCACTGAACTCTCATTACATATCAATTCAACTCCGGTTGACAATTTTAACTTTTGTCAACGATATTCGTCATATGTTAAATTACTAAGAGTTGCATCATTTTGTCTTAGATTTATTGACAACACGCGTAAGTCACATGAACAAAGAGCGCTGCAGCCTGTTTTGTCCGTACAAGAACTTTTACGCGGTCGAAATTGCATCATAAAGATGGTACAACAGGAATGCTTTCCAAACGAACTTAAAAGCTTGCAAAGAAATGGAGAAGTAAATTTGAAGAGTTTGCTTAAATCATGCACTCCATTCATTGACTCGAACGGAATCCTTCGCGTTGGAGGGAGACTCCAGAAAATCAATTTACCATATGATCGAAAACATCAAATACTTATACCAGACAAACATCATTTCTCAACACTGGTAATTCGTCACAATCACGAAACCTATTTCCACTGTGGTTCGCAACTTTTGTTGGCGAAGGTACGAGATACATTTTGGCCCATTCATGGAAAGACGCAAGCAAAACGAATTGTTAATACATGCATCCGATGTTTTAGACAAAAACCCAAACCAATGGCGCAATTGATGGCCGAATTACCTGCTGACCGTATCACACCGAATCGAGCATTTAATATAATCGGTCTGGATTATTGCGGACCTTTTATGACTCGCAATCAAAATCCTCGCAGTTCAGCTCAATACAAATCATATATTGCCGTCTTTGTCTGTTTTTGTACAAAGGCGTTGCATCTCGAAGTAGTTAGCGATCTTACCAGCAAATGTTTCCTGGCAGCTTTAAAACGATTTATAGCCAGACGTGGAAAACCTGCTATCATATATAGCGATAATGGCACCAATTTTGTGGGAGCAAACAATATTCTCCAAGAGTTCAACACCTTTATCAAGGCTAACACCAACGAAATAATGAGATCCTGCACAAATGAGGGTATTGTCTGGAAATTTATACCGCCCGGCTCTCCTCATCTCGGCGGTTTATGGGAAGCCGGAGTAAAATCGATAAAATTCCATATGAAACGAGTAACAGCGCAACAAATATTAAATTTTGAAGAGTTAACAACCCTTATCATCGAAATTGAAGGCTGTCTGAACTCGCGACCGTTAACATCATTATCCGAGGACCCCCATGATTTCACACCGCTTACTCCAAGTCATTTCCTGACTGGAACAAATGAAGTGTATCTCCCTGAAGCTGATCTATCCAGCGCTACAATCGGTAGACTACCTCGATGGAACAAAATTCAAGCTATGGTTCAGTCCTTTTGGAAGAGATGGTCTAAGGAGTACCTACATACCTTACAGCAACGCACCAAATGGCGTACTAATAAAAGAAATATTTCTATCGGCGAATTGGTACTCGTATGTGACGAACGATTGTCACCTGCTTTTTGGTTACTAGGTCGCATTGTGGAAATTCATCCTGGGAGCGATCATAGAACCAGAGTTGTTTCTGTTAAAATCAAATCTGGTGTAATACGACGAGCTATCACCAAATTATGCCCACTACCCATCAACACATCCAAGGAAGATTCCAGTGACACGAACCAGCGTTTTCTGTTGAAAAATATCATGTTTCAACGCGCGGCGGAATGTTAACGCTAATAATCCATTTGACTATCAACCCGCAACCCGAGGCGACATCAATTGGATATTTCAACAATTAATAATGAAGTCCTTCTTTTTCATTCGTACGCGCTTCACGCTATTCATTTAATTCATCATTTTGCTTTTCGTTTTGTTCATCCGCACCACTAACCAGTCATGTGTGGTGTCTTTGTGTGTGCGCTTCACGCCATTTTTAGCCTTATCTAATTTGTGTGAAATAAATAATAAATAAAATAAAATAAAATAAATAAAAACAATTACAATACAGTCCACTCTCGAATTAAACAACGTTTCGATTTACCACAAAACAAACACACTGTATATTTAATTTTAATTTTTGATCTTAATTTATCGCTGGTTTTTAATCGAATGAATATGATTTAATTTTACAATAAGTATTTTACATATTATACGTTAATATATAACTGTCACGTTTGAATTGTATAATTAATGTAGAATGTAACTTTGAATATAAAAATGTGCTAATATTAAATAAAGTACTAGTACGATATACTACGTAACTAATTATATTATAGAACGCACCCATCGTGCTACTATTCTAGTACTACAACATGACATAATGGAAATAATGACAGTTAAGTCGACAATTTGTGTTTACAAAGTGAATGTTTCAAGAATGTCAAAAGATAAGTATAAATTATATAAAATAAATGTTTAACAATATAAAATTATTAATTAGTTTCTTAATTTTAGATATACATATTATTTGGTTTAATTTTACAAAGTTGGTAAGTATGTGAATATAAGTAATTTTCTTGTTTTGGTTTAATTTTAGGTACAGCTGAGGATGATACCGTAGCACTTGGAGTTGCAAATAACTGTGTGTTGGTTTGTTTACAAACATTTAATAAATCTTTGAGTAAACCAGCTGTTATTTGTTTGTTTTATTTTAGAGTTTCGCTAACAGAAACGGCCAACCAAACAAATGCAGAACCAAACGAATCCCAAAACAAACATAATCCTGGTCTTTCGAATTTCATACAAGATTACAATTCCTTTCCCGGAAATGATAAATTTCCTCACCAAATGCTAACCTTCCCTAATATTCCAGTACCAGAGAAAATTCGATTCTACAATGACAAACAAAGACGGCGAATAAAATTGTTCTGGTATCGGAAAAAACTAATTCGTCAAGAATCTCTTGGTTCTATTATTTCTACCAGGGATATGGATAAAAGACCGTACGTAAAAGTAAATATTCATGGGGTGGTCTACAACGTATTATTAGATAGCGGTGCTACCATAAGTATTTTAGGAGCAAACTCGGAAAAATTCATGTCAGACCCAACAATTCCATTTACTCGTTGTATTTCATATGCACTAACAGCAGACGGTCAGCCACAGCGTATTTTCGGATACATTATGATGCCAATAAAATTTAACAACAAAGTTCACGTAATGCGATTACATATAGTGCCATCACTAGAACAAGAATTAATTTTGGGAATTGATTTTTGGAACATTTTCCATATCACTCCGACATTATCATGCGTAAACACAATTGCATCCTGCACTACCAATAATAACCTGTCCGATTCGTTCTACCATGCACTTTCAGATCAAGATCATCAAAAGTTAACAGTTATCATCGAGAAATTGCCTTCCTATAACAAACTAGGGTTAGGAAAAACGATCAAAATTTCCCACGTAATCGACGTAGGAGGAGCCAAAGCAATTAAACAACGCTACTATGCAGTATCCCGAGCGGTTCAAAAATTAATGAACGAAGAACTGGACCGTAAGATCTCGTTGGGAATGGTAGAAGAATGCCAGAGTTCATGGTCTTCTCCGGTTACGCTGGTGCGTAAGAGCAACGGTAAAGCCCGTCTGCGTTTGGATGCTCGTGAACTGAACAAAGTGACGAAGAAAGATGCCTATCCCTTACAGCTAATCGATGGACTGTTGGGTCGATTGGAACGAACTAAGTATATTTCAACTTTAGATCTCAAAGACGCCTTTTGGCAAATTCCGTTAGACCCGCAGTCCAGAGATAAAACCGCTTTCACTATCCCAGGCAGACCTTTGTTTCAGTTCACGGTCATGCCATTCGGTTTGTGCAACGCGCCCCAGACGATGTGTCGCCTTATGCACCAGGTAATACCGCATCAAATACATGAAAATGTTTTCGTGTATTTAGATGATTTACTCATCACATCAGAAACGCTAGAGCAACATTTTGATCTACTTAATCAGGTCTCAGAACGGCTAATTGAAGCAGGCCTCACCATAAACGTCGAGAAGCGCCATATTTTGCTTAAGGAGGTTAAATACCTGGGGTATATTGTAGGAGATGGTACGTTGCAGGTTAACGCAGAAAAGGTAAAAGCCATTGTCGAGTATCCGAGACCGAAAACCATCAAACAGATTAGGAGATTTTTAGGGCTTTGTGGCTGGTATCGTAGATTTATACGAAATTTTGCTACAAGGGCTACCCCGATAATGGACCTGCTTAAGAAAGGAAAAAAATTGAATTGGTCTGAGGAAGCTGAACAAGCATTTCAACAGTTGAACCTGGCACTATCCACCGCGCCTGTTCTTGTCAATCCGAATTTTTTGAAACCATTCTATATTCAATGCGATACGAGTAGTTCAGGAATAGGAGGAGTATTGTATCAACTTGACGACGAAGGAGCTATATTTTTCGCAAAAATTGAATAGATCACAAAAAAATTATTCGGTAACACAATTAGAATGCTTCGCCGCAGTACAGAGTGTTAAGAGATTTCGAGCTTATATTGAGGGATATCCTTTCACTATATATACAGACCACGCTAGTCTTCGGTGGCTGATGTCGCAGCGAAATTTGTCCGGCCAACTTGCGAGATCGAGCCGCAAGCTTCAGGCTTTTGATTTTGAAATCGGATACAAAAAGGGTGCAGACAACACGGTGGCAGATGCATTATCTCGAGCTTACTGTGAGGTCATAGACAAATTTATAAATAACGGTGGTAGCAGCGTTGAAACCGAGCATTCCGAAAATTTCGCAATTTCTGCAATCATCAAAGATAAACCAATTGTTGTTGTTACCGACCCATTGCACATCGACTTAGAATCGGACGCCTTTAAAGAGGAGTCGTATGTAAATAGGATCAAACGAATTAAATATCTTTCCTTAAAACGACATAATTTACAAGTAAAAGATGGCAAATTATTAATTTCTTTATCGTATGGTGGCCGCTATGATAATACAGATATTTCTGAATGGAAGATATATTATTTCTGAATTTTGGAATTGAGAAATGCATAGAAAAACTCCAGAGACAATTCTATTGGCAAAACATGACGCGGGATGTCAAAGATTATATTGGAAAATGTCAGATATGTAAAATGAGTAAACCGCGCAACACGATTGCAAAACCTCCCATGGGAAACTTCATCGAATCACGTCATCCCTTTCAACATTTGTGCATAGATTTTATGGGACCATGTTCCCGCTCGAGTCGAGGGAACGCTTATTTACTAATCATACTGGATCATTATTCCAAGTTCATTTTACTAAAACCGCTTAGAGAGGCTTCCGCCAAGCTAGTTTGTGAGTACCTCGAACAAAACGTATTCTATTTATTTTCAGTGCCCGAAACATACTGTTAAAGTTAGCCGAAAGTTTCCAGCCGAAAGATAATGCAGATAGTGTCTTGAATACAGCAAAAATCAGTCATGAACTCGAATTTAGGAGAATTTAGGATCGAATTACATCATTCGGATGAAGGAGAAATTATTTCAGTTTATAGGAATTTAAAAATCGATAGGAGCGAGAGTATAAAGAGAGTTTAAAAATAGTCAAGACACTATCTGCATTATCTATCGGCTGGAATCTTTCGGCTAACTTTAACAAAGTGCCCGAAACTATCACTTCGGATAATGGAAAACAAATTTTATCAAACCAATTCCAAGAGTTATTGAATAAATTTGGCATTGAACATAAGAAAACACCAATATATTCACCCCCGTGCAATCCGAGCACACAAATTGGGTGATGAACACACAAATTGGGATCTCCACATTCCAGAAGTGGCAGCTGCTCTTCGGAGCAGTATTCATTCTTCAACAAATTTTCCTCTACATTTGCTTGTTTTCGGACAATATATGATAATGCATGGGTCGGAGTATAAACTACGTCGTTTGCTTGATCCCGATAACAGCAATGCGTTAACGGTCACATCTAAAGTCGAAAATTTAGACTCGATTCGAGAGAAGGTTTTACACTACTTAAAAGTGGCATACGAAAAGAGTGCTTTGAAGTATAATCTTCGTAGTCGAAATAGAGAGTTGACAGTTGGACAAAGAATTTTCGTTAAAACATTTCCACAGAGCGATTCCGTGAACAAATTCTCGGCAAAATTAACTTGGAAGTACATACCAGCGATTGTGGATTCAAAGGTGGGAAATGTAGCATATCGAGTCCGAGACTTACACGGAAAATCTCTAGGTGTATACCATTTAAAGGATATTCGGGAATAATTTGAGGTGATTTTTAATAATACATAATCAAATACATATACATTTTGTATCGGTGAAGTGACCTCTCTCTCTCTCTCTCTCTGGCTTTCACATCCCATGAAGGGATTTCGCCGCCCGCACAATGGCCCTCCATCCATCCCGATCCATTGCTCTCGTCCTCCAGTTTCGACATCCTAATGCTTGCAGATCTTGTTCAATGTCGTCACGCCAGCGTAGTCGGGGTCTTCCTCTACGACGTACTCCGGCTGGTTGTTGGTGAAACACTTTATATATCATCCGTTGCTGTGGGGACCTTGCAACGTGGCCGAGCCATCTCACTCGATTGGATTTAATGAATCCGATGATATCGCTGCCTCCGAGGAGTTGCTTTATTTCGTGATTCATACGAATCCGATATTCGTTGTTCGCAACTTTAATTGGACCAAAAATTGAACGTATGACCTTCCTTTCGAATGTAGATAACAATCTACAATCGTTAGAGGTCATGGTCCAGCTCTCGCTTCCGAAAGTCAGCACAGGTCTTATTAGTGCTTTATAAAGTGCGAGCTTGCACGACTGCGATAGATGTTTCGAACGCAATAATCTTGATTGGGCGTAGAAAACTCGTTGTCCGGCAGCGATTCGGGCTTTTATTTCTGCCTGGATTTCATTCAGTGATGTTATAACTGACCCGAGGTATTTAAAGTTTTCGACACCATCAAAATTGTGGTCGCCAATTCCGAGATTTGCACTAGAGATGTTCCTGGGTGTTGTTAGATATTTGGTTTTACTGCTGTTCACCTCCAAACCAAGTCTTCTTGCGCAGCGATCGAGCGGTATGAAACTGTCTTTGATATCGCTTGGTCTTCGGCTAAGAAGCACGATATCATCTGCATATCCAAGAATTTGGCCGGATTTATTAAATATACAGCGCGAAGTTTCGATGTTGCTTTTTCTCACTACGTACTCAAGCGCCAAATTGAACAGCAAAGGCGCGAGTGCATCACCTTGTCGAACGCCAGATGTTATTTCAAAGGAGTCTGACACAGTTCCTTCAATTACGATTCTACATACAGACCCAGACGTTGTTAATTTACACAGCGAAACGAGTTTCTCTGGGATTCCTAGGCATATGAGCGCGGCCCATAGGTTGTCGCGGTTTATACTGTCATATGCCTGCCGGAAGTCTATATATAGTTGATGTATGGTTATGTTGTACTCCCAACATTTTTCCAAGATCATCCTCATGGTAAAACACTGGTCCGTGGTTGATCGGTTGGGTCGAAAACCACATTGATAGTCGCCAATGATGTTTTCGGCGAAAGGGATGAGTCTGGCAAGTACAACATTAGCCAACACTTTGTAAGCAGCGTTCAATAAAGCTATGCCACGATAGTTTTCACATTTGAGACGGTCGCCTTTTTTATGCAGCGGACATATGAGCGCGGTCTTCCAATTCTCAGGCAGCTCTTCTTGGTCCCAAATACAGACGACGAGGTCGTATAGACTTGTTGCAAGAGTAGCGCCTCCGAGTTTAATCAATTCTGCGGGGATTCCATCGAGACCGGGTGCCTTTCCGTTTTTCAATCGACTAATAGCTGCGTCTACTTCCTCCACTGTGGGATATTCGACAAAGACCTCGTCACCTGGAGGAGCTATTGCTCTAATGGGGTTCACGTCGTCATTCCGATTTAGCAGATTTTGAAAGTAGGTTTGCCATACTGAGAGAACATCAGCCACGTTTGTTCTCAACTCTCCATTCCCGTCTTTGATGGCTGTACTTCTTGGGTGGAAGTCTTTAGTGAGATTCCTGGCGTTGGCAAAACAGTCCCTTGAGTTTCCTAGTTCCGCTTGGAAGCTGATGTTTTCGATGCATAGTCTCATATGTTCGCGTTTTTTTTGTCGAAGGTATTTAGTCGTGGCTTTCCTAGCGCGGAGATATTCTGCTAGAGTGCTTCTAGTGTTGCGAGCCAACCATTTTTCACGAAGCGTTCGTTTATTTTCGACGACCATACGGCATTGGTCATCGAACCAATCATTGCGGGCTCTCGGAGGTCTTCTTCCGATGGTATTTTGCGCCGCGGTGGTTATGGCTGACTGTATAGCGTGCCACTGCTCCTCGATGTTAGAGGGAGCTTCTTCGTTGTTGCTGGGCCTCTCTAAATAGTTAGTGACAGCTGATTGGTAACTCTGCAATGACGCTTGGTCTTTTAGAGCATTGATATTCCATCGAACGGTCTTTTGTGCTTGTCTGTTAAACGTAGATGACAGTTTGCACTTATATTTAAATATGACAAGCATATGATCGCTGTCCATGTCTGCACCTCTGTAAGATCTAACGTCAGATATGCTGGTGGAGTATCTTTAAGACACCATGACGTGATCGATTTGATTTTACGTTCTCCCATCATTCGATCTCCACGTTACTTTGTGGATTCTCTTATGTGGGAAAAACGTACTTGATACAACTAAGTTGTACGTTATTGCCAGGTCGGTGACTCGTTGGCCGTTGTTATTACTAGTTAGGTGCAGGCTGTTAGGACCGATGTGCGATGTATTTTCTGCACTCCTACCGATTTTTGCATTAAAGTCGCCCACGATGATTTTAATGTCGTGGTCCGGTATGTTATTGATGACTTCCTCCAGTTCGACAAAGAAAAGATCTTTGATGTCATCTCATTTATCTTCGGTGGGTGCATGCACATTGACGATCGTGATGTTAAATTTCCTAGTGCGAAGTCTGACCGTGCATATCCGCATGTTGAAAGGGCGGAAATCGATGATATGATGCTTCACGCGCCGATGGATGAGGAAGCCAACTCCAAATTCTCCTCCGTTCTGATGGCCGCTGTAATGAAGAGTGTAACCATTGGTGGTGTCATGGATCCCACTCCCAGACCATCTAAGCTCTTGTAGTGCAAGTACGTCTAATGTGTAACTCTTTGCTTGGTTCGATAGGTTCTGGAGATCTCCAGGTCTTAAGAGGCTAAGCACGTTCCATGTTCCCATTTTTAAAGCGTTGTCCGTGTACAATTTCCGAGGTCGAATTTGTAATGAATCCGATATGGTTATCCGAGGCCGTTGTTTAGGGTTCATAACTTGGTGAGTTTTTATGAGGGGAGGTTGTTGGCCTTCCGCTCAACCCGCTTGTTACGTGTGTGGGTCACGTACTGGTGAGAATCTTGAGGCATCCAGTCCTACCTTGAACACATTTATATAGCGAGCCGCTTGATACAAGACAGACGCCCGCTTCAGCCGCTCCTAACCTGGAAAACAGACGCTGGTTTGGCATTGGTTTTGAGGCGCCAATGGCTCGCCCTGACATGTAGTGTCCATGACTATAAACAGGATTTAGCTGCTCGTCTCCACTACACCGCCTGATTCATTTAGCGTTACCCAGAGAGCACCGCGAGGAGGTATGAATCTCGGACTTCGCCCCCCTTCGTGAAGTGACCTCCCTCCATAATTTATATAACTTGTTTCTGTTTGCCCGGCGTATGATGAGACCCTTCTCAAGTGGGTCGTCCCCACGATTTGTTACCACATAAAAACCTAAATAATTTAAATGTTGTACCATCTCTGGTTGTAACGCAAATGCGGGTACAACTTGCAGTATTTTGGTCCACTGTCCAGCAAATCAATTGTACGATGGTTTATAATTGTGGTATTATTTTCTTCTCGCTTGTTGATCGTTATCGAACGATAGATAGACACATGTACACAGACTTGATTTTTTTTGTTGGTAAAAACGTTACCTGAGGGACAAAAAAGAGTTTTGATGGTCAGTCGAGGAACAGTGCTCAAAGTGAAAAGTGTTTTATTTTTTTTCAAACTAAGTGAGAGTGTTTCAGTGAGTTTATTAGTGATTAAGTTTTTTTTTCTAATTATTATTATTATTATTATTATTATCTTTATTTCAGTTTAAATACAAAATAGTTTATACATAGAATTGATCGTATAATGAAATAAAGTAAAGCTCCTTTAGATTACAATCTGTGGTGGAGCAACAAGAAAATATTTCTTAAAACTAAGTAATACAAAATCTTTTGTTGACAATATTTACAATATCACATATTTACTTATATGTATATATTAAACTTACACACTATCTTAAAATTATTGATTTGTGTCTATAACTAAATGAATTGAATCATTAAAAGTATTGTTCAATGTTTTCTATGATGAGCAGCCAGGATCGAAGTTCGCGCTTAAATTTGTGTTTACGTACAGGGTTGATACCTTTAATGTCGTTTGGTAGCATGTGAAAAAAGAACGGTGCCATATAAAGATAAAATCTTCTAAATTTCTCGCTATTACAACGAACATTGGCAAAGTTATTAGGGTTCCTCGTGTTGTATATATGTACAGTGCGATTGTGAAAACTGTCACTTCGAATAAAAAATATTTTGAGGACTTGATAAATATAAAGATATCTAAATGGTAGTAAGTTTAGCTCACGAAACAATGGAACTGTTGGTGTTGTATGAGGGCGTTTGTAGATTAATTTAATAATTCTTTTTTGTGCGATATACAGGTCCTCAATGTTAGTAAAATATGTACCACCCCAACTGGATATGCCATACATTACTATTGATTCTATTAGGGCATGGTATAGTTTCCTTAGTGTAGTTCTAGGACAGATTTTTCTAAGGTTATAAAATTTATGTATGGCCCAAATTACACTCTTCCTTGTGGTATTGATATGAGACTTCCAATTGAGTTTCGAATCCATTATTAAGCCCAAATATTTAAATTCTTGTACAGACTCAAGCACAAAACACTGAGCCGTGCATGGATTTCTATTGCATTTATACATGTGATACGTTTGTGGTTGCGCTAAACTAGTATTCTGTCGCCCAAAATACATGATTTTTGATTTATCGCTGATCATGAGACGATTATGATAAAACCATTGGCTTAAACTATGAAGATCCTTTTCAAGAACAAGACTGATGTCACAAGTAATATCAGTCGTTGGGATTGCATAACTTAGGGCTAAATCATCAGCAAATGCAGTCGGATATCCTATGAGATTAATTTCAAAAATCGAATTAAAGTAAATCAAAAATAATAACGGACCCAAAACTGATCCTTGGGGGATGCCATATTTTACAGTGCGCGGGTCACTTAAAGTTTCACCTATTCTAACAATCTGACGACGATTTTGAAGGTAACTTCTAAACAAACCTAAAATTTTACCTCGTATACCAATATTACGTAGCTTAGCAAGCATTATTCCAGTGTCAACTGAATCAAAAGCTTGAGAAATGTCCACAAATAATGCTGTAGGCTTCTGCGAATTGTTCATAGCTGTATGTATCTGACTAAGGAAATCAATTAGTGCTTCTTCAGTGGATTTACCAGCAGTAAATCCATATTGTTTATTGTGCAAAAAATCAATTTTATCAAGATAACACACTAATCGTCGTTTTATTAGTTTCTCAAAGATTTTAGATACGGTGCTTAGTAGAGAAATCGGTCTGTAATTGTTTAATTGTAATTCATCGCCTTTTTTAAAAATTGGAATTACAATTGCTAATTTTAGTATATTTGGAAAAACCCCATTGTCTAGGCTCAGGTTATACAAAAATTTTAAAATATCTACTAAGTACCAAGCGCAGTTTTTAACAGCAAAGTTATCAATTCCGTCCGAACCTTTAGATCTTTTGTTTTTTAACTTATTAATTTCATTAAGAATTTCTGCAGTAGTTATAGGCTCAAAATAACATGATGAGACATAATTTTTTGTCAGAGACCCAAAGATAAATTTGTTATGTTCAGTATTTTCATTATTTATCGTACTAAATTTAGAATTTATTTCGTGGGATACGTTTATAAAAAAGTTATTAAATTCGTTGGAAATGGACTTTGAACACGTAAGGATATTTTCAGTTCGCAATTGATATATTTGAGTTATGTGCTTATTATGAGAAATACGTCCTAACACTTCATCCACTATTTTCCAAGTAGCCTTGGAATTATTAATGGATGAATCAAATTTGTTTTTGTAAAAGAGATCTTTTGCAGTACGAACATCAACTTTTACCTGCTTTGATAGATTGACTACATATTGTTCCAGTCTCTTGTTGTCAGGATATCGTTTGAGCTTCTTGGAGAATTTTTTCAATTTATTCATCTTATGCAAAAGTTTATTATTCATCCAAGGTTTGCGGTTTTTTATTTTTGGATTTTCAGTGATGGAAGTGGATGATGACATGTGAGATCTTAGAATATTGACAAAATTTTCAAAAGCCACATTGCAATCGGATTGGGAATACACAGAATTCCAATTTTCAAACTTTAAAAGATCATTTAGTTTAGTGTAATTAACATGTGATAAATTTGACCTATAGTTGACAGTAACTGAACTAGATGGAGATATATGGAGTTTAATCAAATTATGGTCAGAAAATTGAATAGGAAGGTTGCTAATGTTAATGTTAAATATTTGTTCACTTTTGAGAAAGACATGGTCTAAACAAGCTTGCATTCTAGTTGGTTCGTTTAAGAAACTGATTAAACCATATGAAGCCAACATTGTTTGGTAACCGTACGATTCATTAATATCTAGCAGGTTTAGGTTAAGATCTCCAAGTATAGCTACGTTATCGTTTGCAAGCGTACGCAATAAAATTTCCAAATCATCACAAAAGGCATTAATTGACCCGTTATTCAATCGATAGATGCAAATGAATGACCACTTTTTTCCTGCAAGATCAAGATCTAAACGAATAATATCAGCTGTAACCCAGTTGTAAACTTCGATTGAAAAATTTGCAAAATTTTCGTGTATAAAAACACCAACTCCACCAGAACGGTAACGGTCATTACAACAGGCCTTAAAATTATAGCTCGGTAAACTAAACTCACAACATTCTTTAGAATAAATCCATATTTCACACAAAAATTAAATCAGGAATTTCATGAAGGCTTGCTACATAAACACTAAACGTATCAAAATTTGCACGTAGACTTCGAATGTTTTGCACCAATATGCTAAAATTACCGTTTTGTATATTACTCATAACCATGAACAATAAAAGAAATATTCAAAAATATAGTAAACTGTAAATACAAAACCAATGATAAATAAATTTTTAGTACTGTATTTTTCGAGTAAAAATAATAGCGGATAATGAATAGCGCGTTACGAGCAATAGCAACAAAATTAAAATAATTGTAGCAACTGATTACATAAAAATTTAAAGTCGAGTACAGCACGAATAAAGAGCACATCCGATGTTTCGAATTGATCGCGTTAATTTTCAGTGCTACCAACAATTTAGTATTAAAATTGATAATAAAAAATACAGCTGTCATGCATTTGTAAACAAAGACAAGTGCGGATTGTTTTGACGAAATCATCACAAAAAATGAATAGATGTAAGTAAAATTAAATAATAATCAATGAAATTGTAATAACAAGAAAATTTGTATACCTATTAAATTATATAATTTTAGATTCCCGGATGATTTATCCACTGATGATTTTCCTCCCATTTGGATTATTTGTATCATGAAGCCGAAAAATATCATTGTGCGATTGGATTCGATGAACATCAGAAGCCGCCGACTTCCGTAGGTATATTTGCCCATGATTACACCACAAATATTTATAATTATATGTCGATTTTATTTTCTTGGCTTCACGGTATAACTGGGACTGGAAAGCTGTCAATCTGTGCATAATGAAAATGCGTTGCTCAGGATGGTTTTGCGGCAGTATTATATCCAAATCCTTCGTTGAAATTGACTTCTTTTTCTTCATATGCAGCATAATGTTATTTTTTATTTCATTAGTAGTGAATTTGACAACCAATAAATCGTGCAAAAGTGAATTAGATTTGTTTTGTTTTGATGAAACTGTACTCGTATTTTTGGGAATCGCATGAATGGACACTATGTCATCATAATTAATTTCCAATCCAATTTTTTTAATTGTGTTGATAACCACATCACGAACATCATCATGCTGACTGGGTAGGCCAATAATTGTTATACTACTAGAATTTGACTGCTGGTTTGGTTTGTCATTTTCCGCTTCAAGCAAATGAATTTTGGATGTCTGGGTATTCAGCTGCTTTTCTAATGTATTTACTCTGGATGTAAGTTGTTCATTATCCGATGCGAGTGATAAAACCATAGCTTTCATGTTTTCAAGGGCTATTAGTTTTTTTTCCATGCGTTGCAGAAGAATCATAACGTCGGATAAGTTTGGCAAATTATTCGTTGAGTCGTAGTTTTCCTCTTCGTCGACTATTAAAGACTGGTTCGGGGTATTTGAACGACAAGCATGACATAGCCAAGTTGCAGAGCGATTTTTTATTTCCTCAACCAGTTCGTCAGAGATGTTTGCGCATTTTAAATGAAAAGTATTTTCACAAGGGCCTGCGCATTTGACGCCAGGAAATTTCGCCTTGGTAATATTCGTCGAGCATATGTTGCATGTAGACATTTTATTGAATTATTATTATTTTATTATTATTATTTCTTTATTATAAATTTGTATTTGTACGGCACCCTCTCACAGCCAAGATGGCGATAGCTTTTATATTAGCACAATATTAAAAACACAATTAGTTATTAATTTATAGAACGTACACAATAATTATTTAACAACATGTAACTACAATTGAAAATACAATATTAATAATCTATACAACATTCATATTACTTTTCTTCTATCTATACAATATTCATATATGTTTCTTTAATTTATTAGTGCCGTGCGAGTGAATTTTTAGTGCTGCAAAATAAAGACGATTTCGTCTTACTTTTTTTTTGTGCGCTCAACCGTTTTATAACGGAGGAGGGGCTAAACCTGTATCAAGGGCAGTTAACAAGCTAAGTGGCAAATTTCAAATTATTTTTTTTTTTTGGTGTTTAGGGAAAATTAAGTATTTTTTTTTTACTATCATTAAGAACGGACGAAAGCATCTTCAGATGTGCTAATCGCGAATCAGTAGGCGGGAGTAAAATTAAGATAGGCAGTTATGTGTTGACAACTTATCATTATTATTATTATTATTATAAGATGCGGTAAAAATAAAATTAAATTGCTGTATACTTGGTTCCCCACGACCACACCGTCGAGCAAAAGCCGGAAGAAGCTACCGCACCAAGTACAGAGATAAATACAGCAATCTGCTAACATGTTGATCATGTTACAGTGACGACATGTTGCAAACGGTTAAATAAAGGCCCGCCTAGCACTCTGACGGTTTCAACGCCCGACCGGTCACAACCATCGTCACTCATCAGTCATGAATTTGAAATTCCAAAAAACAACGGAATGAACTCAAAATCAGGTGACCAACAACATTCATCAGTGCCTCACAAGGATCGGGATTCAACGGATGATGGAGATGTTAACAGCAAGTTATTTAAAAAGCAAGACATCTTAATGTACCAGGTGTACAAAAATATCGCGTCGATTGAGTACTCATTGGATACCGCAGAGTGCTCAAAAGAATATGTGATCGACCAGTTGCGCACAGAGATCATGGTAGAAAACGATGAAGATGAACAAGTCACCTCGTATTTTAAAAGGGACTTCCGTGACACCTTACAGGCCAAGGTGGAAGCAACGATTATCAGATTACAACAGCTCCAGAGAGAAATACCGACAATAACGGGAGGTCTAAAAATCAAATTTCCGACATTGGATGTGCCAAATTTCGCTGGAGATTACGAAAATTGGAGTTCATTCAACGACATATTTACTGAACTCATTCACCGAAACAACAACATTTCGGATTCAGTAAAAATGTCATATCTTAAGTCGCACTTACAGAAAAGTGCAGCGCAACTTATCAGCCATCTTTCTACAATCGGCGAAAATTATGAAATGGCTTGGAACCTACTACAGTCGAGATACAACAATCCCCGACTACTGGCTGCCAAATATTACAATTCACTGTTGTCACTTCCAACGATACAAGTTGCAACTACCGGGGCGTTAAGAAATCTCCACAACTCCGCGAAGGAAATCTTACACAACATAGAACAGCTAAATTTGAGCTCACCATTTAAGTCATTTGCAACATTCATCTTGATCAAAAAAATGGATCCAGAATCCACCAGGCTATATGAATCAACGGTATCTAATCCAAGGGAAATACCAAAAATATCAGAGTATTTTAATTTCATGGAGAGAAGGTTCCAGTCACTAGAAGCAATGGGCAGCACAAAATCAAACGCAACGCGAGCACCTAACGTAGCACCCTTCGTGCCACCACTAAAACGTATACATGCCGCCACTATCAGCCCCATTGTTTTGTTTAAACGTGTAGAGAACGTCATGGATTAGAGCAATGCGAGCAATTCCGGAGAATGCCAACGTTAGACAGAGCAAAGCTAGTAAGTGACTGCAACCTTTGCGTACGTTGCCTCGCACAACATAAAAGAGGTCAGTGAAAATCTACAACATGTATGGTGTGCAATGGACACCATCATACACTTCTGCATTGCAACAACGCAGCATTTTCAAGCAAGAGTATAAGTCAAACTCTTCTGATCAATCAATAAGGACCTGTGTTATTATACCCACCGCCTTAATCAAAGCAACTTCAGGCATTGAACAGGTCGCTACTTTAAGGGCCTTGATAGACTCAGGATCCCAAGCCACCTTAATATCATCAAAGGCCGCTCATCTATTGAATGCAAACAAAAGAAAAATCAACGTGAACATTGCTGGCATATAGGTGGGAACAAGGCTGGCGTTTGCAGACATTCCATCAACATCAAGCTAAGCCCAAGATCTTTGGGAGAGTTTTCTATGTTTGTTGACGCTTTAGTATTCGACAAGCTCACTCAACAGCTGCCTGAAACCAACATTAACAAAAGTAAATGGAAGCATCTTGAAGGAATACAATTAGCCGATCCCCACTACAATCGTTCGCAACCAATCGACTTGGTGATTGGAGCGGATTACTATCCGTTAATAATAACCGACAACATCATAAAGGGTAAACATTATGAACCCATGGCTCAAAACACTGAATTTGGATGGGTCATAATTGGCAATCTGGGGTACAATGAGCATCAAACAACAACTACTATGGTGACAACAAAGGACATTCAAGAACAACTACATTTGTTCATTGAGAATGAAAATATCCACGAAAAAAGAAATCCCACCGAAGAGGAGATACAAATCAAAGAATTTTTTAAAGAGAACCTTAGGCGAAATTCAGATGGAAGATACACGGTGAGGATTCCTTTCAAATCAAGCCAGCACAACTTAGGCGAGTCCAGAAACGTGGCCGTAGCCAGATTGCTACAGCTCGAGAGAAAATTTGTAAAGGATGCATCATCATTCAAGCAGATGTACTACCAGTTCATGCAAAAATACCTGGATCTAAGGCACATGGACTTAATACGAGGGGAGCCTAGAGAAATCAATGTGAATCAAAACTATTATATCTCACATCACGGTGTTCTCAAGGAAGGCAGCACAACAACAAAACTACGAGTTGTGTTCGATGCTTCAGCGAAGACCACCACGGGAGTGTCATTAAATGAGTTAATGATGACCGGCCCAAAATTGCAGCAGGATCTTGCGGACATCTTGCTCCGATGGCGACGGTACAAATTCGTACTGACTGCAGATATCGAGAAAATGTACAGACAGGTATGGATTCATGAGGCAGATCGAAATTACCAGAGAATATTATGGAGAGACGACCTCGCTAAGCCTATGGTTACCTACAGATTGAATACGGTGGCCTATGGAACTACAGCAGCCAGTTTCCTAGCAGTACGAGCCTTGTTGCAACTGGCACAAGATGGTAGCAGCACTTACCCAACAGCATCAGTTTGGATTCCGAAAATACGTCACCTGGAACACAAAATTAATCATCACTAGCAGACAATCAAACGATGAAAGCCCAACCTGAAACTAATCCACGTACACACTGGAAACTATTATTGTACCTAAAAGATATACACCCTTATTGCGGTTGTCGTGTCGATCGACAAACGACCCGACTTTGTCTTGTCGTGTCGATTTTTATTTGGTATTGCGTAACTGGAACGAATCGACTAATAAGTGTTGCCATGAGAGATTGAAAAAATCAGAATTATTGTGAATTTTTCGATTGACTTAGCTATCGTGAATTAGTTTTGTTGTTATATTTTGTCAAACAGTTGTCAGTTCTTTTGTCAGAAAAACTAAATTGGAGTTTAAGTATTGTATTAGGAGCGATATTTCGCCGACATTTCGAAATTAATAGGAGGGAAAATGCAAAATTGATTTGCCATAATAAATGTTTACTATTAAAAATATATTTTTACTCTTGTTTTATTAGAGTTTTAGTGAAACACAGCTCTTGTCGTGAGCTAAAATGTCATCGACAATAAAATGGCGTTTTTACGACAAACATCGATTGATAACGACATTCATAATACGAATTTTAGTAGACGTCGGAAAATCAACATCGACACGACAACCACAATAGGGGTGATAATCATTTGAATTATTAAATACAATTAATCTTGCATTATATAGCCAATTTGTGACAACAAGATTTTTATTTTTGGTTAAATTTGACAAGTCTAAAGTTAAGAAAAAATATTGTAGTAGATTAATGACACTAACCATGAACAAATGTCGTACCAAATATTATAGTAAATTATTTAATTAAAATGTTCAAAGTTACAGGTCTCTATAGCGTTAATAGTAAAATTTAGTAATTTAATAATTTGTTAATAAAAAAAAAGTTCTCTTCTAAACTGGCTGTCGAACCAACAAGGTCACAAGCCAAATAGTGTAACAATAAATAGAAATTATATTGTAAATTGAAAGTAGAACCCGTTTTTTGATTGAACGAGTTTGATAGTAAAGCAAGCCATCAGGAACGAGAGAAAACGTAATAAATTTCCTGCGAGATTTGCATAACAAAGTGGTACTGTCGCGTACAGCATCCAAGGTCCTGTCGTCAGGTTTTTATGTTGTTGACATGCTAACTGGATTTGATACTCTAGAGCAAGCATTTTTAACTATAAAGGAATTAAGGGAACTCACGGAGGAAAGTGGTTTGAACCTAAGAAAATGGACTTCCAATTCCGAGAAAATCTTGGAACGTATACCAGGCGAATTACATCATAAATGCAACGTACAAACCAAACTAATGATGCAAGAAGCATGGACCATTGGAATAGGATGGGATGATTGGCTACCAGCGGCACTAAACCATAGATGGATGAACTACAAGGAAGAAATGTCCATAATGAAGCAGATAATGATTCCTCGGTGGATTGATACAACAACAGAATCATCAATTGAGCTGCATGGATTTTCTGATGCATCCGAGTCTGCGTATGCTGCAGTGGTGTACTGTCGAGCAATTGACAATATGGGGCACATTACAACACACTTACTCACAGCAAAAACACGAGTCGCTCCAATCAAGACCAAATTATCAATCCCACGTCTTGAGCTTAACGCAGCCTTGCTACTAGCAAAACTCATAAGTCACACTCAACGTGCCCTGAAACTCAATGGCGTCAAGACTTACGCCTGGACCGACTCAACTATCACATTATGCCAAACCGATTCAAAACGTTTGTGGCAAATAGGATTACTGCAATAAGAAGTGTGCTGCCAACAACTACATGACATCATGTAAGGTCAATTGAAAATCCGGCTGACATAGCGTCACGTGGAACAACCCCTTTAGCTCTTGCTAACAGTAACTTATGGTGGAGAGGTCCGGATTTTCTTCATGAGGAATTACGGTTGGATCTCGATGTTCCCGCACCAAACAACATTCCTAATGACGTACATCTGGAGGAATTAAAAGAAAACTCAATAGTTAATCTGGCTGGTGTAAAAGAAGTCAATCCGTTCTTACAACTATTTGAGCGGCATTCAAGCTTCAACAAACTAAAACGCATCGTCGCGTATTGCAGACGTTTTATCTACCACAAAACGTCCACAGTCAACAAGCCAAGTATGCCATCGAATAAGGAGCTTCAAGATGCAGAAATGACAATTCTTAAAATTATGCAGGAACAAGACTTCCATAACGAAATTCGGTGCCTTAAATCCCTTAGGCAGTTAGACAAAAGAAATAGGCTCTTATCTTTAAATCCGTTATTAGATAATAATGGAGTACTAAGAGTGAATGGGCGACTACAAAATTCCAACCTTACGCCTGCCAGCCGAAGCCCAATAATATTGGACAAGCACAACATATTAACGTTGCGAATAATCGAAGATGCCCACCACAGCACTTTGCACGGTGGCATTCAATTAACCTTGTCACATTTAAGGAACAAATACTGGATTATTGATGGCAAGCGAGCGGTGCGAAGCGTGACTCAAAAATGTCTAAAATATTTCCGCCACAAGCAACGTATATCAGAACAGCTAATGGGAACTTTGCCAGCTGCCAGAGTGTAACCAGGAAGAGCATTTGCCAAAACAGGAATCGATTATGCCGGTCCCATTCAATTGAGAACAACAAAAGGAAGGGGGCACAAGGCCTACAAGGGATATATAGCACTTTTCGTATGTATGGTAACTAAGGCGATCCATATCGAAATAGTAAGCAGTCTTACAACGGAATCTGCCTACAAGTGTTTCATTTCCAGAAGAGCTTGTGTACCGATATTTTTTCCGACAATGGAACTTACTTTGTCGGAGCAAATTCTTTATTAAAAAATAACTATCGCATGGCCATGACAACATTACCGAGCGACATTGCAGCTATGTTAGCCATTGATGGAACCAATTGGCAAAAGCATGTGAGTTTGTGAAAGTTGCCAACTACACGCTAGTTCAAGCACAAAACATTTCAGCCAATAACTGAAAAGCCTTGGCAGAGACTACACATCGATTTTGCAAGTCCGTTTTTGGGAAAAATGTACCTGGTTTGTGTCGATTCATATACAAAATTTTCATTTGTCATAGCCATGACACAAACCACATCTGCGTGCACTTCAACAAATTTTTGCTATTGAAGGCTTACCATCGACGATTGTGAGTGAGAACGGACCTCAATTCACATCAGCTGAATTTGAACAATTTTGTAAAGCCAACGCCATTGAACATCTTACATCTGCGCCATTTCACCCTCAATCCAATGGCGAAGCGGAAAGGTTTGTTCGAACATTCAAGACGTCTATGAAGAAAATTTTGCATGATGGTATTAATGTTGATATGGCATTAATGAAATTTCTTTCAACATATCGAACCACACAATTACCAGTTGTTGATAAATCTCCATTCGAACTACTTCATGAACGAACACCCCGTACATTACTGTCTGCAATGTTACCATCACAAGAACATCGAGTGAAATTTACACCAACAACAAGATATCAATTCAACAATAAAGTGTATACTCTAGATTTTTCAATCAGAGGAAAAAAATGGAGGAAAGGGTTTATCACCAAATGTCTCGGGAAGAAAATGCACATGGTACAAATTAATCATGGAGAGTGGAAACGACATGAAAATCAACTGCGACCGCGAATATCAACAACAGATCTTACTCCAACAAAATCAATTTTAAGAGATACAACAACAAACACACGCAATCAAAACTTAAGCAACAACAATAAAAATATACCAGTTGTATTAGATTTTGGCGGGGTTGACAACATACCTCCATCAACCATTCAAACACCACCATTACCTGAGAACCCAATAGATGATCAACGCACAAGTCCAATTGCAACCGAATATCCAAGTGGCCAACCAATTGTTTTTCGCCGTGATCATTATGAACTGCGTCCAAAACCACATCGATTTTAATTCAAATAACTATAATTTTTTTTTTTGTTAAAATTAAAGCAGGAGAAACTGTAATATTTCCATTTTCATATCTAGTTTTGGAAAGCCTTAAAATTTAATATTTATAACCTTTATAATTTGGCCATATGTACTAAAGTTATTTTATGTACTTTGGTTTCTATTTTATTATATACTTCTGTACAAACAATAGAGTTGTTAAATAAAAGTTACATTTATTTTTGAGTCTGCTAATCAATCGGACGTATTTATATATTGTGCTCCGTTAATAAATATTAACCAGATTGTTAACGCCACAGATATTCGAGTCCGCCATGACATCATCATTGCCGCAAACTCCAATAAAACTAAAAATAATAACAATTAGACATAAATTAAGAAACTAAATTTATATACTTATCTTATCTTATCATCCAAAGTAGAAGTTTGTAGCTGTAAGAAAATATTGTAATTTGACTTATATAATTCATCAATTAATTCATAATTGTAATACTTATCTCATCTGTTAACATAAACACACAACATTAATCAACACTGCAAATCATAGTAAATGACAGATGCGGTCGATAGTATAGTAATCTGTATTGTCAACTGGTGTCGATCGTGTGGTAACCTGTATTGGTAACCTATTTTAATTATGTCAGCAAATCAGCAAGGATCTAGTTGAGAATCTCACCACCAGTTGTAGTTATGTTATGCAAAATAAAATAATGTTCTCGTCACTTTTTGCGCAGCCATTACAAACTTCGCATCAAATTTAACCCGAATAACAAATAAAGTTAAAATATTATTTAACATTAAATATATTAAAGTTTTTTTTATTACAACTTTAACACAGATAATAATATCCGGTCCCGTATGTTATATAATTCTGAGATATAACATCATTCCTATTGGAAAACCCTTTGTAACTAATGGATAATCTTCCAGATTCTTTTGAATCAAACGTGGAACCACTATATAATGTGGACAATTTTAATAACGAAATGAAGTATCGTTTGCAAGCAGCCAGAAATAGGGTTCGAAAATATATTGAAAATGCTAAGATAAATGAAAAAGCAATCTATGATAAAAAAGTAAATCTGGTCAAAATAAAAGTATGAAACAAAATAAAAATTACCAATCCAGCAGGGCATAAAATGGATCCCTGTTATTTAGGAGCTTTTACAGTAGTTACTATATTAGAGTATGATAATATAGAGGTCGAGTATAATCAAAATAAAAGGCAAGTTATACATAACAATAGAATTCAAAAATATTAATTTTAATAATTTTTTTTTGTTCATCGATAAGCCATAAGTTTAAATTTTTCTAAAAATTATGAATAATATAATTAATTTTTTTTTATTATTTTTTAAATCATATTATGAAAATCTATTATGAAAATTCTGATATCAAGACTTTTTGTAAATGGTGATATAGTGTGATTAGTATATGAAAATATTAAAAATATGTACCTGAAAACACTTTGGTATATCGCGAGTCACATACGAATATAGAAGAAAACGCAACACAATTTTATTTCGTATTCTATTTTACGTTTACACCTGACGCTAGATTTTCCATAGATATCTGGGCTTAGGTTTTATAAAGAACTAAAACTAATAATATATAGTTTTGTATTCACATAAGCATAACACAACATCGAAAGACTCAAAGCCAACACAATTAAGTAATATGATAAAACCCACGCGCAACAAATAATAGCCGTGTTTTAATATTGGAGCACTATCCGGCGCCGAAGGGAAATTTTCTACTGAAACTGCTGCAGCTATTTATTCACTGATGTCGCTACTAATCAAAAATAATTGTACTTAACTTCATTTCATTCAGCCGAATGACAGTTTCAATTTCTCAAAGTAATTTCTCAAAGTAACACCGCAATTGAATAAAATTCGGAAATGGGGCAACCGATGCGGTCACTATTATCATTTCAAGCGATTCTGTGCCGCATCACGAATATTACAGTAAAACAGGATAATCATAAACGTAAATTAGATATTTGAAAACCTAATTTTAAATAAACGTTTGACGGCTATAGTCATGTGAATACGATTTGGACGTACTACTAATGAATTCGAAAAATGCAGATATATGCCACCAGCTGGTAGAAATAAATTTAGCTAACCACCGTAAAATGATCACACTGATGCACGGTGCCAATTGTAATCCCTAACCACAATAAGCTAAAGAGTGAAGGGTAGAGTAATAATAATTGGATTGGCTAGATCGGACAAGATTAAATAAAATATTTTTTTTTTTCAATTTTATTTTTTTTACGACAAATGAAATATATATTTTATTTTATTTATACTATCGCATATTGTATGTATAATAATTCCCGAATTTTGTAGTAATTCTCAGAAAGACACCCTTTAATAGTAACTTTACCCTTTATGGTATCTTCGGCATTGATCCAGGCAACGTCGGCTTCTTTGGCTTTTTGAAATTCAAGCTGGGATACTAGTGTCTCTGTTAATCGGATCTGGTAGATATGAGTTTCAGTGGTAGTACGTAGCATCAATTATTACCTCTCCTTGATTTGGTGTAAAAACACGAGAACCGATATTTTGTTGACAGTGGGTAGCAATCATTTCAATTGACGACGATGATCCACGAACTACAATCACACGACGTGGTCTTAGTTGTGATGATATTTATAAGTGATTCACCATCTGATCTACCTT
The DNA here is from genome assembly GCA_932526605.1 of Nephrotoma flavescens. Taxonomy (NCBI): domain Eukaryota; kingdom Metazoa; phylum Arthropoda; class Insecta; order Diptera; family Tipulidae; genus Nephrotoma; species Nephrotoma flavescens. The sequence continues at coordinate 10,117,852 of OW052223.1, forward strand.
CGAAATCAATAAATTAAATTTGAGCGTTAATTTCAATTAATTTTCATGACGTAATACATTTTGTGGGCTTCTTAAGTGCGTATATTATATCATCGTCCCGATCCTTTTTAATTTCTTTAGATTTGACCTGCTGCTGCTTATTCGATGTTTATTTTAGGCCCAATGTCGACCATTCAATAATCATCCAATTGAATGATTTCTCCATACTCATCCCACTTAATTTTTCCCTAGTGGAATGGGAACAGCGTATTGTATTTAAAAAATCCTGAATGACCTCAATCGTCTGGCCATACTACTATATCATATTTCCCTGTAATGATATTCATCTCGAGCTCATCTTCTGAATCTGAACTATTCTCATCATTTGTTTTAACGATCAGTCGATTGTGCTTTTCTCCCTCGCTTTACATATATTCTTCAAGTTCATATTGTTCACCTTCAAGCTCGGACGCATCATCCAGCTCAATTTTATGCTCATTCCCTCCATTTTCTATTAAATCGCGATCCAAAGTCCCAGGCGAGGTACGATTTGTTAGAATAATACGGTTGTTAGAATTTAAATCCCATTTTACAAACAAATCACGTACGTGATAATCTTTGAATATCGGGAGTAGAAACTAACACGACCTTTAGGCTCAGGACTTTACTTAAATCTGCCAAATTGTGACACAACTGCAAATGCCGAAATTGAAACAGATTGTTACGTGCACCTTCAAAACTTTTCATCAATTTATCACTCATCCATTCAATTTGTAATTTAACAAACTCAACAACATTTCTTTTATGTGAGAAATTATATAATTTCTTATATTATTAATTAAAAATTATTGATGAGTTATAAATAAATTACTAAAATTGAAATATTTAAGACACATAAACATTTTAATAATAATTTGCTTTTGTTTATTATATCGATGCAAACAAATTAAAGTAAATCTAACATTTTAACATAAACAATTTTTTGTCTTTCCTTTTCACCAATGCTACTACAAAAATCGGGTAGTTTTTCATGTTCGATAAAACCGGGTAACTTATAAGTATTTTTGAATGAACATGCTTCTAAAAATAATCAATTTTCACTTGACGTTAATTCACAGGATTACGATACGCATTTATTGAAATAAATGGGCATATCCAGTACACTGAGAGCTCATTAAAAACAAAAGGATTTTTCATTTAAAATTTGGTTTCCAAATGATTTCCACAATTAATTTATTAATAAAATTATACATTTTTTTTATAAAAACCTAGCTTGACAGCTCGACATCAGAAAATTAATAAAAAAAAACATATTACGGAAATTATTTTATATTAGTTTAAATAATCAAAATTAAGGTCTTTAAATTTTCTATATAATTTTCTTGGTGGCGAAATTTATAGATCTTATTTAAATACAACAAGTATTATTATTTTACGTCTCTGATGATGGTATAAACTACCGAAAATTTAGACAAATATTTTAAATAATTATATATTTGTAATAATAATATTTGTTGTATTTAAATAAGATCTATAATTTCGCCACCAAAAAAATATTATATAGAAAATTACAATACTATATATTTTTTTTAAATATAAAACAATCATTTACTTGTTTACTACGCTTTACTTATATCACTTTACTATGGAAAAAAACAATTCTGTATATTTTTCTGCACTACAAAAAACAAAAAAAAATTGACATACGTCAAAATTTGTAGACCGAATGAAGTTTGCTTTGATTTAAGGGTTGTACAAAACAAGGGAAATTTAAAGTTTCACCCTGAAATGGATAGTGCTCCCGATAGCGGCTCCCGATAAATAAGTGAGCCAAGATATTTTTTTATCGATTTTTAATTAAAAAGTTGAATGAGAAATTTTAGTTTAGAGTTAAATAAATTAATTATATGCAATAATAGCGCGTTAAATATAAGTTTTGACATAGAAAATTGGCTGCTCCGGATACAGCTATCGGGCGCTAATAAAAAAACACAGCTAATGATAACATCAAGAAACGCGTCATCAGCATAGCAAGAAATGCAAGAGTTGGTGAAACAAGAGAACCACGCGTCGCAACGAACAACGTGTTGACAGCGAGGTATAAATACCTTATCTTTAAAGTTGAGTTTTTTTTAGTCTTAATCTTATTATTAAGTGAATTGTGGTGTCCGTCACGCCAGCCGGAACCATATCAGCCGGAACCAAACAACGATGGAATAAGTAGCACGATGCATTGTGCACCATTGTGAACTAATTGGTTTTTCAGCCGGAACCTTATAATTCCAGCCGGAATCTGAAAAAGCCATCCAGAACCCTACAACAGCAAAACTAACTATGGCACTAGTAGCACGATGCATTGTGCATCATTGTGCACTATATAATTTTTCAGCCGGAACCTTACAAATCCAGAAATATACGATTTTTCGGAAAAGAACCTTACAAATTCAGCCGGAACCACACCCTCTACAGCCAAACCAGCTATAGCACCAGTAGCACAATGCATTGTGCATCATTGTGCACTAATTGGTTTTTCAGCCGGAACCTTATAATTCCAAATAGCCAAATTATATTTCTGGATTTGTAAGATTCCGGCTGAAAAATTATATAGTGCACAATGATGCACAATGCATCGTGCTACTAGTGCCATAGTTATTTTTGCTGTTGTAAGGTTCTGTATGGCTTTATCAGGTTCCGGCTGGAATTATAAGGTTCCGGCTGAAAACGCATTTAGTGCACAATGATGCACAATGCATCATGCTTCTAGTGATATAGCTACTTTGGCTGTAGAGGGTATGGTTCCGGCTGAAATTGTAAGGTTTTTCCCCCAAAAATCTTATGTTTCTGGATTTGTAAGGTTCCGGCTGAAAAATTATATAGTGCACAATGATGCTCAATGCATCGTGCTACTAGTGCCATAGTTGGTTGGCTGTTGTAGGGTTCTGAATGGCTTTATCAAGTTCTAATCGGAATTATAAGGTTCCGGCTGAAAAAGCATTTAGTGCACAATGATGCACAATGCATCGTGCTACTAGTGCTATAGTTAGTTTGGCTGTAGAGGGTATGGTTCCGGCTGAAATTGTAAGGTTTTTTCCTCAAAAATCCTATATTTCTGGATTTGTAAGGTTCCGGCTGAAAAATTATATAGTGCACAATGATGCACAATGTATCGTGCTACTTGTGCCATAGTTGGTTTGGCTGTTGTATGGTTCTGACTGGCTTTATCAAGTTCCATCTGGAATTATAAGGTTCCGGCTGAAAAAGCATTTAGTGCACAATGATACACAATCGATTATGCTACTAGTGATGTAGTTAATTTGACTGTATATTATAAGCTGGAATTGTAAGGTTCCACTGAAAAATCATATATTGCTGGATTTATAAGGTTCCGGCTGAAAAATTATATAGTGCACAATGATGCACAATACATCGTGCTACTTTTGTCATACTTAGTTTGGCTGTAGAGGGTATGGTTCCGGCTGAATTTGTAAGGTTCTTTTCCGAAAAATCGTATGTTTCTGGATTTGTAAGGTTCCGGCTGAAAAATTATATAGTGCACAATGATGCACAATGCATCGTGCTACTAGTGCCATAGTTAGTTTTGCTGTTGTAGGGTTCTGAATGGCTTTATCAGGTTCCGGCTGGAATTATAAGGTTCCGGCTGAAAAACCAATTAGTGCACAATGATGCACAATGCATCGTGCTACTTATTCCATCGTTGTTTGGTTCCGGCTGATATGGTTCCGGCTGGCGTGACGGACACGAATTGTGTACTTGTTTTGTCAATAAAGAAAAAAATAAAATTATAAATTTTATTTTTTTTAAGTATTATGAGAAAGTGATTCCTTAATTGGCGCAGCCGAGCCGTGAAGTGTCGTGTTTAGTGTGTGAAAAACAGTGCAAATAAATTGGTCAATAAAACACCAATTTAAAAGTGAATCCGCGAGTGAATTCTAAATAATAAAGTGAAATTATCTAGAAAAAACATTAGCGTCTCGAGCTAAAAGTTAACAAAAACTGCTTAGAGGATTCGAGATTCCGCCGCGTACACCAAGCCGTCACTTCGAACCAGCTCTCAAAACGACTTAAAAAAAAAAGAAGGTAAGAATTTTTTGTTTTATAATCTTATCGTAAAATTTTTTTTAACGGTTGAACTGTTCTTACTGTGCACTACAAGATAGACACAGTAGCTTAATAAGTATTAACCAATATTAAAAATATACCCCGCTTTTGAATTTTGCGCACTACAAGATAGACGTAATATTCACGGAGGTATCACACTAGAAAACTGTACACTATAAGATAGATACAGTAAGTATAGATAGTTTTGTACACTAGAAAATAGGTACAAAATTATTGGAATCCGTTAACCATCGCGCACTACAAAATAGACGCGGAAAAACGGAACAAACAAAATTCAAATCAGCTCTAAGACGTAATAAGAAAACACAATTTCTTATCAAGGAGGAAATTCTGGTAGGAGGAAGTGCCTCGACATCTATTCGAAGAAAAGAAATATAGAAGTAGAACAGGAAAATGCCTCCACAGAAATGGCTGATATGGAGCAAATTACTGCGCAACTGTCTACAATTGCGTTGCAACTTTCAAAGTTAACAGAAAAACAAAGTCAACATGACCAGCTGTTAACATTTTTAAATGAAAAAATTGAGAAAACCCCGACCGTTACAACGGGCACTGCACCTCATAATACTCTAGACTTATTCAGGATCCCAGATCCGATTAAGTCAATTCCGACGGAAATAAGAAACGGGTTACATCCTGGTTAAAAACTGCAGAAGAAACCTTGCGCATGTTCGAGGGAGTAGTCTCAGAACAACAACTGAGGATGTACGTACAATCCGTAAAAAATAAAGTAGAAGGGAAGGCAGAGGACACATTATGTCTCGCAGGCGACCCTGAAACTTTTGTAGGAATGAAACAAATTTTGCTTGAAGCATTAGGCGACAGGCAAGAGTTAAGCTATTATAAGTCCCAGCTATGGGCAAACAAACAGAATGAAACAATGTCAGTACATAGTTTCTATAATAGGACCAAAGAAATAGTCCAAAATATCAAATCATTGGCCAAACAAAATCAAATATACAATGCCTCCTGGCATGCAATTTGTACATTTATTGAAGAAAACGCACTGGCCGCGTTTTTATCAGGCTTAAAGAAGCCATACTTCGGGTACGCCCAGGCCGCAAAGCCCAAGAGTCTGGAGGAAGCTTACGCCTTTCTGTGTAAGTTTAATGGCAATGAGACAATATCGAACAACTCGAAAAGAATATTCTCTCATAACACGCTCCCTCAAAAACAAAACCAAATTAGTTCAGCACAGTCAAGATTCAATCAAATGCCAATAAGGAGGCTAAACGGACCGCCTACTGAACACATGGAAGTAGATCCCTCAACTAAGACTAGAAATTCCAACATCAGAAAATTTTCGTATAACAATCATGAAACCACGACGGAAAATGACAATAACCTCGAAGTATCAAACACGGAAACGGTGGAAAAATGCGAGAGCCCCGATCTAGGAAATTTTCAAGAGGACCTACAATCAGATACGGAAAGTTAGACTTTTTACCCTATTTAAAATTTAACACCAAAAAATACAAATGCATTACCTTACTATTGAACACAGGTGCCAATAAAAACATAATAAGACAAAACATTATTCCTAACCACCTCCTGGAATCACAAAACACCTCTGTAAAGAATATCTTAGGCACCCACAATCTGACAAAGAAGGGCAAAATAAACCTTATAAGGAAGGACTTACCAGCCCAAACATATATGAATTAGATTTTCATAGATTCTTTGACGGTATTCTGGGATCAGAATCACTGGCAAAAATGAATGCCAACATTGATTACGAGTCAAATATGGTGACACTAAACAACCAAAAGTTTAAGTTTTACCGCTACTACCCAGCGGAAAAATGTTATCACCATACGATTACAGTCGACACCTTTGAAAATGGAGACTGGGTTTTACCAAGGTATGCAGAGTTAAACAATTTTACCATCCAACCAGGTCTTTACAAAGCCACTAATTTCAAAACAACAATCAAGATTTTGAATAGTGAGCCAACACCGCTAAGAACAAAACTCCCGAAAATTAAATTCAAAATTAATAATTTTGAAACCATAGAACCATTACCGGTCTTCAATAATAAAACCGTTAACAAGGAAGACATAAAAAGAGTAATTCGGACTGACCACCTCAGCGAATTAGAAGCAAATTTAGTCATCGACACTATTTACAAGAATCAAGCAGTTGAAACCGAATGAAAAATTGTCCGCTACAACCGGAATTAAACATACAATCACTACTCGCGACGAAATACCGGTGTATACAAAGACATATAGGTATACCCACACCACTTTAAAACGGATGTTGAAGAACAAATCCAAGAAATGCTGAACAACGGCATAATCCAACACTCAAATAGTCCTTACTCGGCACCCATTTGGGTAGTGCCCAAAAAAGCGGATGCTTCAGAGAAAAAGAAGGCGCGAGTCGTGTCGTGACACTAAACCTTTCAGATTCAGATTACATCAGGTCCTTCGAAAAGCTTAAAAACACCATAGCGACGGACCAAATACTAACATACCCCGACTTTACGAAACCGTTCATCTTAACTACGGACGCGTCAGATTTCGCCCTTGACCCAGTACTCTCTCAAATTCAAGATAAAGTCGAAAAACCCATCGCATTCGCTTCTCGAACACTAAATCCAACAGAGACGAGATACGCGACAAATGAAAAAGAGGCTCTAGCTATAATATGGGCCGTGAAAAAATGCCAGCCTTACCTCTACGGTAACAAATTCACGCTGGTCACGGACCACAAGCCATTGACATTCATAAAAACTTCGGAGAAAAACTCCAAAATTCTCAGATGGAGACTTGAACTTGAAAATTACGAATACGACGTAGTTTACAAACAAGGCAAAGCGAATGTGGTAGCCGATGCGCTTAGCAGAATTCCAGCTTCAGACCCCAAACTAACAAAAGAAATAAACAGTAATGAACTAAGTTCTTCTGAAAACAAGCTAATCCAAAACTGCACTTCAAGCGACGGAGACACGATACATTCTGCCAACACTTCGGATGATTATTACATCCATTTCTCAGAACGGCCAGTTAATTACTATAAAAACCAAATCATTTTAAGGATTTCCGAATTAGATACAATAATCACTGAACAAGTATTCCCAAAAACCAACAGGGCTATATTCGCAATACTCTATTTCGAAAAACCACAAATTCTACACTATCTCAAAAAATTCCACAATGGAAAACAATCGGTTATTTTAGCACCTGAAATCCTTTACGGGAAAATCCAAGAAGTCTGTAGGGAACATTTTTCGGAAGCAGGTCATTTTGTTCTAGTAACAAAAATCGTGGAGGATGTAACAAACTCAGAAAGGCAAGATGCCATTGTAATGAAAGAACACGACAGGGCACACCGAGGAATTAGGGAAATAGAAAACCAAATAAAAAGATCTTATTACTTTCCGAATATAATAAAGAAAATTAAAAGTTATATCAATGGATGCACTATTTGTAACATACACAAATATGACAGGAAGCCTTATAACATCAAAATATCTCCTAGGCCGAGCACCAGTAAACCGCTCGAAAGACTACACATAGATATTTTTATTATAAACAAAACCAATTTTCTGTCTGTCATAGACGCATTTTCGAAACACCTCCAAATGATTCAAATAGAATTAAAAAATCTGTTGGACATAAGAGCTGCAATAACCAAATATGTACTTCACAACATTTGGAATTCCAAATACAATAATAACAATACAATAATAGGTATTCCAAGAATACCTATAACTATAAGTACCCTGAATATAAAGTTGGAGTACGCCTCTTCATCGGAATCCAATGGCCAAGTGAAAAAAACCTATTCCACAATCATAGAAATTTACAACACCAATAAAAACAAAGTACCAAATTCCGAAACTAAAACAATTGTAGAGCTTTCCGAAAATTCAAGCGAAATCAAAAAAAAATTTCGAGGAAGTAAAAACTAGATTAGACGAACAAATAAGGACAATAATTAAACAAAATTGTAGAAAAGAGAAACCCCCAGAAATAATTGATGATCAAACAGTTTTTCTAAAACCTAATATTAGAACTAAAAGCCAACCAAGGCGAATTAAAAGGCAGCCAAATTTAATAACAGAAAACACTTTTAAAATAAAGGGAAATATCAAACGAAACAAGAAAAAGATCAAAAGATTAAAAAAAACAATAATCATAAATTTTCATTTTTCTTTTTCAGAAGACGTCTTTATTCAAATTCATAATTTTATACTGTCAAAAATCAAAAGAGAAAAGTAACAGTAACAAATTCTTACCTCTCTCTTTTTCAGAAAATGTACTTATGTAAATTCATTATTTTTATACTAATTAAAATATTATATTGTCAAAAACTTGAAATCAAAAATTTAAATTTAGACCCACGATTAATTTTAAGAGTAAAACATTGTAAAATTCAAACAGGAATAATTAAAATAATACATCCGATAAACCTTAATAATCTAGAAATTACTGTAGATAGCATTAACAATATTGTAAAAGATAGAAAAGGCGATAAATTAAAACTCCATATACGATTGTCACACAGAAAAGTAGAAAGTTATACGAAAACTTATATCAAATACGGCCACCAACACACAGGAGATACAAACGATGGGACACGGATAGCTGGACGGAAATGGATAGCTGGAAGTCCAAATGCACTAGACGTACAAATGATCAACAGGAGCCTAAACTCACTAATAGACGAGAACAACCAACAGTTCCTGGTGAATGAACAGATCAATAAAAGAATGGAGCTACTAACGGATACAATCAACAAGGCCTTAGACAGTACAACAATTGCCAACAGAGTCGTTCTGTCAGAATTAGAAATGCTGACCATGATAGTAAATATCGACACAATCAACACAATACTAGAGGATATTCAAGATGCGATAGTTAGAACCAAAATTGCCCTACCAAGCAGTAAAATACTATCCTTCAAGGAAATTATAGCCATCAAGAAGCTACTAGTCGATCAAGGCATCGAATTACCAGTACCAGACGAAGCCCTAAAATACATCATACCGAAGATTGCAGTGAACGGTGAGACCTTGCTATACATACTAGAAGTCCCAAAACTCGAGGAGGACAATTCAATGATAATGATGATTAGACCAACGATCATCAATGATAGCATCATCTACGACTACCCAAAGTTCCTAATCAAGTCCAAACAAAAGCTGTTCACGACAAGTGATCACAATAATTATGTACAGAAATCCACGGACATAAAAGAATTCCGCGAAGAGTGTATAAAACCACTAATATTAGGGAGCAAAAGTCACTGTAGAGTAACACCAGAAGCCAATATGACCGCACACCTAATCTCCGAAGAAACCGTAATGTCATCAAACTGTGGTCCGGACAATCGAACGCTAACCGGAAATTTTATTATAACATTTTGGAATTGCACTATCAACATTAACGCAAAGGAATTTCAATCATATGAGTGGAGAAGCGAGATCGAAGAAATTCCAGGAGCCCTTCACAATATAGAGGCCACAAGGCAAATGGTAGAAAACCAAAACATTACCACTCTCACACAATAGAATATCCAAAACAGGACACGATTACACCACGTATACCTGAGACAATTAGATCAGCAAAAATGGTTCTGGAAACTGTCGGGAGGCATCTCGGTTTCAACGGCCAGCATAATTCTACTAATATTATACATTTGCATCCGCAAACAATCTAATACCGTAAAAATAGAGACTCCAAAGGCAAATCAGGAAAATTCGTCGTATACAGATCTGTTAAAAATAGCAGGCATTGCATGTAAGGACGAGGACGCCCCTTCTTCACCCCCGGGAGGAGTTATGTATTCACATAAGCATAACACAACATCGAAAGACTCAAAGCCAACACAATTAAGTAATATGATAAAACCCACACGCAACAAATAATGAGAACATCGAGAAACGCGTCATCAGCATAGCAAGAAATGCAAGAGTTGGTGAAACAAGAGAACCACGCGTCGCAACGAACAACGTGTTGACAGCGAGGTATAAATACCTTATCTTTAAAGTTGAGTTTTTTTTAGTCTTAATCTTATTATTAAGTGAATTGTGTACTTGTTTTGTCAATAAAGAAAAAAATAAAATTATAAATTTTATTTTTTTTTATAAGTATTATGAGAAAGTGATTCCTTAATTATATATTTTCAAAGTATCTCCGAATCTTTTTGAGGCAATCACAAGTTAATTTGATTTTGGCGCAGTCAGTTATAACTATACAAGTGTTATTGCAGTGCTTGATTTTTTTTTTGTTGCATATAAACTGTTGTCTGCTCTGCAATTCAGATATTATAACGTTGCGGCTGTGACCCGATAGCAAACAGCGTGTTCTAGTTAAGTTAAAGGACCGGGCAGATAACCAAATAAAAGGAACTGTGTACCAGAAAACCGCTAGACGCTAATATTATCTATTCTTAGTGGGCAGATATAAGTACGAATTCGTGTGCGGATATAAGAACGTGTTGGAACGAGTAACCACATCCAACGCCATGGGTGTGTACAATTGAAGATTTTCTCGGCAATTTTGAATCGTCCTCCAGAGGAATTTTGATACAACGAGATCCAGTGCAATTTTAAATCAACAGTGCGCTTAATCGGGAATACCGGTAACTCAATACAGTTGGTGGTGGAGGCATGACATCATTCGGCGTGAATCCGGTCAAGGACGGTAGCGTTATCCCGCAGATTATTTAGTTACATAAGTTTTTTTCTTTCATTTTTCAGGGAACTTCAGGGAAACCGCCTCTAGTGACCTGGGTGCCGCTTGATCTTCCACATAAATCGGAATATTCCTCACGGATACCACGTTATGCTTCAACCATGTCACGACTTCCCCTATCGCCACCACTTCAGCCTGGTACACGCTGCAGTAGTCAGGGAGACGAACAGAAATATTAACATTGAGCTTCTCACAGAAGACCCCGGCTCCTACTTTGCCGTCTAACTTAGAGCCGTCAGTGAAACATTGAAGTGCCTCGTTTTCCAGTATTGATCCGTTCCTCCAGGATTCTCTCGAAGGGCAGATGATCCGGAAACCTTTACCGAAACACAACGTTGGTTTAATATAATCTAGATTCACCAGTTCTTCCCTTAGTGATCTAACTATCGTCGAGTGTACCACCTGAAGACACTTCCACTGAGCGACAGCCGAGAGCCTCGTAGCTACCTTGGCTGCCATTTGTTTACCAACAAATTCGATTGGAATAAGGAGGAACATAACCTCTAAAGCGCGTGTAGGTGTTGTCCTAAGCGCCTCCAACATCCTTATGTAAATTACCTTTTCCAAACCCGGCCACCACATGCCCACCCCGTACATCAGCACAGGTCCTACTACTGCGGTATAGAGCCAGTGTACCATCTCTGGTTTCAAACCCCATGTCTTACCTATAGCGTTCCTACGCGAGTAAATGGCTACATTAGCCTTATTCACCCTTTCTACAATGTTAGGCTTCCAGCTGAGCTTACTGTCCAAGATTATGCCCAAAAATCTCGCTCTGTCAGCACAAGCTAGTCTAATGCCGTTCACGGTAGGGGAACTAACTACCGGAATTTTATATTTCTAAATAAATAGTACCAGCCTGTCTTGGAAGGGTTAATCCCAAATCCGCATTTGCTGGCTCATTTTGTAACGATCAGGAGTGCATTCTGCATAACATCCCTAATCGTATCCAGATATTTGCCTGAGACGGCTATCGCTACATCATCTGCATACGCTACAACTCCCATCCCCTCTTTCTCCAGTTCCAGTTCCAACAGCAATCCATTCACCACTGCACTCCAAAGAAGGGGGACATTACTCCTCCCTGCGGAGTTCCTCTAGCCACCCGCCTTCTAATGGTGGACTCCCCCAGTTCCGAGGAAATAATCCTGCTTACCAGCATCTGATTTATCAACCTACTTATATGGTAATCCACCTTAAAAAATGACAATCCTTCCATGATCGCCTCCGTTTTTACATTATTAAAGGCACCCTCAATGGCGAGAAATGCTACCATACAACACTCTTGCGAGTAAATTGACTTCTCAATCATGCGTACTAGATCGTGCATAGCTGTGTCCACCGACTTCCCCTTACAGTACGCATGCTGCGACATTGCCCAATCCCTTGGCTCAACTTTTGTTCGAATAAGTACATCTATCAACATTTCCAAGGTTTTCAACAAAAAGGATGATAGAGTTATAGGCCTCAGGTCCTTTGGATAAGCCTGTGAGCGCTTTCCCGATTTCGGGATAAAAACCACTATGACCTCCGTCCATTTCCTGGGAACATAGACCAGTGGCAGACATCCCCTGAAGATAGCATACAGCCAGGTGAGGATAACTGCAGAGTTCCTTTGGATCTCTGCTGGTATGATCCGATCGGAGCCCGCCGATTTATACGGCTTAAAACCGTTCAGCGCCCACACGATTCGTTCCTTTTCCACGATGCCATCCACATCTGTTAAAGGTGTTCCTCGATGAGCACCAGGCTCCATCGAACCATTAACGCTTCCTGGTAAATGGGTCTCAATGAGAAGCTCCAATGATTCCGCACTTGACGCTGTCCATAACCCATCCGGCCTAATTAAATAACTAGGGCTGGTTGGATTAGTAGATAGAATTTTCCTAAGGCGAGAAGTCTCACAGACCTCCTCCATTCTACAACAGAAGAGTCTCCAAGACCCCCTTTGTGCCCTCCTCAACTCTTTTTTGTACTTTCTTAGCTCCTCCTTATAGGAGTCCCAATCCCGATTTCACCTTGTGTTGTTAGCCTTATTAAAGGCTGTCCTAGACGCTCTCCGATATGTTCCCAGCTCCGTGGTTCACCATGTCGGTGTCTGCCTGCCCCTACGTTTTATCAGGGGGCACGCAGCATTAAATGAAAGATTGCGCATGCTTTTGTGACAATATCAACCATGTAATCTAATTCCTCTCTCCTCCAGCGGGAATAGTTCCTCCAACACCTCCCCATATTTGTTCCAGTTTATCCTTCTGGGATTGCTGAAGGCTTTCCGGGCAACAGGTTTGATGTTGATGTTATACGTTACGTATCTGTGATCAGAGAATGAGTGCTCCTACGCCACTCTCCACCCGCTGATCATATGAAAAATTGTTTCTGACACAAAGGTCACATCTAGAACCTCCTGTCGATTTTTAACGATGAATGTTGGTTCACATTCAATATTGCAAACTAAAAGGCTAGTATTTAATAAGTAATCAAAAAATAGCTCACCCCTCTCGTTAATGTCTGTGCTTCCCCAGATTGTGTGATGCGCGTTTGCATCACATCCAAGTATAACACCTACCTTTCTCTGACCTGGTTCCTGGATCAGTTCCCCCAGGTTATCCGGTGGAACCTCCTTCTCGCGATCCATATAGGCGGAGGCTAGCCTTAGTTTTTCATAGCCAACCTCAACGCTCACCGCTGTAACGTCCCCGCTACTAAATTGTGGAAGAAGAAAAATATTCAAATTATTCTTCGCTAGAATACACAATCTGATCTTTTCAGAGTTGCTTGAGTACAATACTTTATACCCTTTCATTCTGAGGCCACAAATCCTGCGACCTCATCTTTCCTATAAACTTTAAGAGTGATCGACCCGAAACCGAAGTTGATCACTCCCTTTGATCTAGCAAGGGAAGCCAGGGATTCTTTATTGATCAGCATGATTGTAAATCTAAAGCGCCCTTACACTCCTCCTGCTTCACAATCCTCCATCCTTCCTTTGGAAGATCGGGATCACTGGCCTGAATGATCTCAATGACTTGCCCTGGCTTATTCTGCTCGGTTGGTAACCAGACGTGTGCCCTCGGCCTGCTCGGGATTTCCCCTCTGCTGACCGCTTCAAGCCTCGCGCCAGGCCACACCTCGTCTACTCTGGCCACCGCCCTTTTATAGAGATCGACTGATCTCTGGTCCGAGCACGCAGTTAACTTAACGCGCCCTTGGTGCCATCCCACATCTCTGCAGGATGGGGGGATCTCAGGATCCTGAAGAATATGGAGTTTAGTGCATTGTGCACTACCCTTCGCTTCTCCGACGTGATGCTCCCATCTTCCTGACCTCTGTCAATGACGGCTAGCATGAACACGTGCTCCTTCAGGATTTCACTGAATAACTTCAGTTTCTGCTCCTTAGGATAGCACTCGACGTCGTGTCTGCTTGCACTTTGGCCCTCTTACTGACGCCCGCTTCAAGCTCCTCCTGGGATCTCTGTCTTTTAGACACAAGGACCCTCTCCGAGCTATCGCAGCCGACAGCTTTCTTAGCCCATGCTACAGATTTCTTCTGTTCTACTGTAAACTGCCCCTCAGGGGTCGCAGCCAGTTTCTCCAGAAAAGAAATAAATAAAATAAAGGAAAAAATAATTTTACTTAAATACCGGCTGGTAACTTTCGGCTGAAATATATTGATCAACATTTATTAAATTTTATTTTCAGCTATCAGACCAAAGACACAATCTGCATTATCATTTTTTTTTATTTTAGGTACTTTCGGCTTACGTTAACAAGGTCATAAAGAAAAACCATGGGTTGATCCAGGCCAGCCATCAACATTAGTTGTAAAAATGAATATTCATGCCAAGAAAGTGCTACTGTGAGTCTGGTGAGATTGGAATGGAATCATTTCATGAATTAATCAAATTAAGTGAATCTCTGGAGGAAAAAAGACCTTTTAGTGGCCAAGGAAGGCGGAAGGTGATATTGCAGCATACCAACGCTCGTCCACATACAGCAAAATACCCAGGAGCTCATCTTCTCTTTAGGGTGGGAAGTTTTACAGATTGCCACTTATTCAGATCCAGATGTCATCATTTTTGAAAGACCACCGGTTCACGAAAATTGAAGATGTACCAAAATGGTTCGATGACCAAGTTTCTATCACGAAGGCATTCATCATCTACCTGATGAATGGCAAAAGACCGCATGACATAGTAAATGAAAGAATTTTAGTCAATATTTTTAACGTGTGCTTTAATTTTATTGAAACAGCCTATACGAAAGTTTTACATACATATTTATATATATACATATATATGTAAAATATATTATATTTTACATATATTGTTATATACATAATAAAATTTGTAATTCATTAACAATCAAATATAAAATAATTGAATTAATTCTTGCGATTTAATAACTTGGTTTTCTAAATCCTAAAATTATACATAATAAATTTACAAAGGCTTCATTTTTTTTATTTTTATTTTGAATTTTTGCATGAAATTCAATATGTTGCTTAAATTATATTTCCTGATTCACGCAATTCATATTTTATTGATTTTCGGCTTAATCCAATCATCGTAAATATTTCTTGTATGGTAGTTTTAAAATAATAATCTTATAACATAACCTATATAATATTAAACCGCCATATTACAAACATGGCGGTGCACGGTTTTATAAAATGAGCTTCCAGAAACAGATTATTAGTATTTTTGTGTTATTGTTTCAGTGTTCTGTTCTGCTTCCTAATTATAATGCTTATATAATGTTATTTATAACGATTAACTCTGCTATTTTTCGGTCTAAGACTGCTGACATTTCATATACAAAATATAGAGCACGCGCGCAGCAAAAATGTGCTTTTATTTTATGTTTAACGGATGAATAAAAATTTAAAACAAAATTAAAACCGAGAAAGCTCATTCAAATTAACTAGAAAAATATTAAAAATTTTCCACATTTTCTACATTTTTTATAGTATTTGAATATTATTACAAAAATCATGATACAGGGCAAATTAAATGTTGTGAAATAAAATTGATTTTTGTTCAGAAATGGGACGGATTCCCTCGCTATTGCGGTTTTTATAAATCATAACGATATGTAAAAAATTATTCGTGTGGGTACCTCATCGTGTGGCATATCTTTATATATATATACATACAATATATATATATATATATATATATATATATATATATATATATATATATATATATATATATATATATATATATATATATATATATATATATATATATATATATATATATATATATATATATATATATATATATATATATATATATATATATATATATATATATATATATATATATATATATATATATATATATATATATATATATATATATATATATATATATATATATATATATATATATATATATATATATATATATATATATATATATATATATATATATATATATATATATATATATATATATATATATATATATATATATATATATATATATATATATATATATATATATATATATTACCTAATAGCAAAAATTATTAAAAAAATAATACAAAAAAACATGTTGGTCACGTGTTTTTAAAAATCTGAATAAAATGGCGACGAACGAATTGTGTGAATTATATTATATAATTATATGATAATACGTTATGAAGAGGCACCAATTGTTGTAGCTAGTAGCGCGCTATGCCACACACTGTTTTGTTTGTTTTTTTTTTTTTAAATATATGTTGAGATACATAATTTTTATAAACTTAAAATATTTATAAATAATAAAATGAAATTAATATTATTGCTATAAAAACTGTTATATGTTTAACGTCATATAATTTATTGGAACTATTACAATTATTACCGGTGCACGAACAATAGAGTACCTGAACATCATGGGTGCCAGCACGTCTCAAACAAACTTTGTCATCGGCCTCGTGCTGTACATAACCACAACCTCGAACAACCCGTTCCTTACCATAAACTAAATAATTATTGTGAGGGGAGAGAGTTAGAGAGAAACATAATATATTATAATATATCGATTATGGATTAAAATTATATGAAGCAAAAATATTTACCTTTCATAACACTTTTACGACATAAAACTGGTTCGGAATTATTTAAATGGCTAGGCCGATCTTGTGTGCTGCAATTTACTTCGGCTATTGAATATGGATCAAATGGGTCCCCGCATCTTGGATCATTTGAACTATTACAATCATAGCATTGTAAAGCGTAAGCAACTGGAAATATGTGTATCAAATAAATATATTATAATACAAATATAATTATATATCATATATTTGTGTAAAATCGGTGCAAGGGCTTCTGGGTTATATACATTTTCCAAAATCAAATTACTTTATGTAATTGACCCAATAATATATAGAGAATTAATCAATATAAACAGTCTAATTTTTCTATGTAGTTTAGTTACGTAATTTGTTATTATACAATATAGGAAAGAAAATTACATAATATTTAAAAGAAAATTATATAAATTTACCTCCGATCATAAAAACCGTAACTAGGATAAATGAAGTCAATTGATTTATATTGAAACGTGCCATAATTATTTATTTACGATTTTACTATTTTTTTAATTAGTTAACACAAAATTTCTTTTTGTTTTTTTACAAAGGATATATAGATTTATTATATGTACAAGAAAAATAATATTTTCACTCAAATTTTTATTTTACGATTCACAAATCCATTTCCACTACACAACACAAGCTACGCACGTATTCAGCTCAATAATAAAACTTGACTCGACACAAAGAGGACTACTAGTTTAGTAATTAGACTAGGCAAGTGATTTAATTCTGATTTATTCTCTTGTGTACTACGATCCAATATAAAAACAATGATTAGACTGTGACTTAAACTTTGCACTCTGCGTATGTAAGACGATGACGGGCAAACAGTCTGCTATCGCTGCGAGATTTTTTATGTTTGTGAACTAAATTTGTTTTATATATTCTATGGGATATACTGTATGGTATTTTAAAATAATATTATGATTTTCTCTGAAGGGAGCGCATGCTTATTACTCCGTATAAAATAGAAAGAAAATGCGAGCTTGTATACCTGTCCATACGAGAAAAGTTTGTATTATAAAGGGTAAATTATTTAATGCACAGAACAGAACAGAAATGTTGTTTCTGATTTTTAGCAAAATAAGATGAGTTAGTTTTTTGCAGAAATAAATATTTTACCCATAAGCATTGGTCCATGTATTTCTCGTCTGATGTTACCAGTGTACGCTGGGAGGCTAGGAACATACCCGTAAAACATTTTTCGTCCATAGCAACATTTCCGTCTCTAACAGAGACGGAAAGTGAAAAAAAGTCTGTTAGAAACAGAAATGTCTAGGCATAAATTTAAATAAAACAAAATAAGACGAAAATGGCTTTAAATTGCCAGATAAAAAGAAACTGAAAACGAAAATGAATATGAATTGTATTTAAAATTCAAATTAAAGACGACGTTGTATTTCTCAACTACCAAGTAGGGACGAATTGGATTATGTATTGTATGACAAACCATAAAAGATAGTCTGAAATGACTCCTGTTTGCCATTTATAAGCCAATTGAGGACGAAAATGTCTATGTATTGTATTTAGTACTAAACATTCTTTTACAATGACACCTACGGCGTTTTAAAGTGTTGACATTCCAAATTAAAATTTAGTTTGTCATTATTCGTGAACGCGTAAACAACATATTTTTTAATCCCGTTTAAAGATGTCGATTTTCGTACCAACAAAAGAAACAAGCTGCTGAAAGTTTTCGTTTGCGTCAAAAAACTTGTCATGAACATGTACCAACTCATCAAACTTGCGAAAACTGGTTTATTTTGATGTCGGTGACAAATGGCGTTCTGGTCAACCAAAAAAATTCGAAGATGAAGAATTGGAAGCATTATTGAAGGGAAACTCAGCTCAAACATAAAAATAATCTGCAGAACAGTTAAATGTCACTCAAGCAACCGTAAGCAAACGTTTACATGCCATAAAAATGATTCAAAAAGGAGCAAAATGGATACCACATGAACTGACGGAAGCCAACATTGAAAATCGTTTACTGGTTTGCAATTCTTTGCTTACAAGACACCGTAGATGGCATTTTTTGTCTCAAATTGTGACTGGCGATGAAAAGTGGATTTACTACCATAACCCTAAACGCAAAAAATCATGGGTTCATTCAGGCGAACCATCCACATCAACAGTAAAACGAAATATTCATGGAAGTAAGGTTTTGTTATGCATTTGGTGGGATCAGAAAGGAGTGGTGTACTATGAGCTGCTAAAACCGAACGAAACTATTA
This sequence comes from Nephrotoma flavescens, assembly GCA_932526605.1. Classification (NCBI taxonomy): domain Eukaryota; kingdom Metazoa; phylum Arthropoda; class Insecta; order Diptera; family Tipulidae; genus Nephrotoma; species Nephrotoma flavescens. Next base: position 10,136,995 of record OW052223.1, read on the forward strand.
CTAGTGAACGTTACCAACAGCAATTGATATATTTGAACCATGCATTGAACGAAAATCGTTCAATTCCAGCCAACAAAAAAGAATACGCAAAAAAGAATACAAATAAAAAATACGCTGGAAGTACTTAAATGGGAAATTCTACCGCATGCTCCCTATTCACCAGATTGTCCCCCATCAGATTACTATTTGTTCCGAACAATGCAAAGCGATCTTCAAGACTAGCACTTCGGAACCCACGAAGAAGCCAAAAAATGGCTCGACGAGTGGATTTTTTTTACAATGTAATCTATAAATTGCAAGAAAGATGGTCGAAAGTCATAGATAACGATGGAAAATATTTTGATTAAAATAAAATTTACCATTTCTTAGAAATAAACGTGCTTCCTGCAAAAAAATTCAAAAAACTAAGTTATACTCCCAATAGAAAAACAAGTGTTACGTAAAATGTGTTTATCAACTGTTATGTTTCATTCACAAGGTTGTTTTCGTCGTTGTTTTCAGCGTTGTTCTGAAATTGTAATTTTTTGTTGTTGTTTTCTTCACGATATTAGTAAGGAAATTTACCAACCCCATATAAAAATTTAACGTTTTTAAAAAAAACCCAAGTTTTCTACTTCAAATCTTACTGAAATGAACGAAAAAAAATCTTATGGAAATTTGACAGTTTGGCTACTCAAACCGTATCGCAAATTTGGTCCAGTTGTCACTTGTCAATATGGCGTTGAATTTTGATTATTATATTTATAATAAAGGGTAAACATTTTTTATTTGTGATTTAAAAATTGATTTTTTTTTACTTAAAAATAAATCAAAAATGGAATTCGAGGACGTCAAACGAATGTTTTTGTTCTTTGGAGAACTAAACTATTTACGAAATTTGAAGAAGATACACAAAAAGTATGGATCGTGTGGGGTTAGAAAATTTAACCGTACTCGAGATAAATCTGGCTATTTTAAGATAAGAAATAGTTGTAAGTTAAAAATATTAATCTTAATGAATTGGATATACATTTTTTAAGATTTTTAGGTATTTATCACAACTTCAGAGATATGTGGAACTTCCCTAACTGTGTAGACGCCCGTCAACGGCAAACATATCGCCATCCAATGTCCTCCAGAGGCCGGAAGTCAATATTACAACTATAAGAAGTTTCATAGCATTGTTCGGATGGCTGCATGTGATGCCAATTATACGTTCACTTATGTAGATTTGGGAGCTTATGATTCCCAAAGTAACGGAGGTAATATATTTATAAAAAGCACCTTGTAAAGAGACTTTCATTCTTTTTTATTTTTACGGTATTTTTAATATATCAAGATTTGGAAAGAGGTTATGTGGTGGTAAACTTGACCTCCCAGAACCTGCAGTTTTACCAGGTACCAGCACAATGGTCCCGCATTTTTTTGTCTGTGATGCCGTTTTTACCCACACGCCGAACTTGATGAAACCTTACCCAGGAATAGGTCTCCCAAAGAAAAAACAAATCTTCAACAAAAGATTATCTCGTGCAAGACGAGTTATAGAGAACGCCTTTGGGATTCAGGTTAGTAGATGGCGTATCCTTTTAACTACACTAAATATGCGACCCCACAATTCAGAAAAAGTAGTTTTGGCCTGCGTTGCGTTACATAATTTCTTACGATTAAACAAAGAAATTAAAAACCTATGTTTATGGATTGGGAAGACAGTAACCATCAGCTACACGAAGGCATCTGGAGACAAGAAGTGGTCAACAATATTCCGTCTATTCAAGCCTCCCGCAGCGTCAATACTATTTGCAGCTATGTGAACAACGAAGGACGTCTAGAATGGCTCCATTAACATTTCATTGTTCATAGTTCGTTCAAGATATACTTAATTTATTTGAATAAAACAGTTTAAGTTTTGAAATTAATTTATTTTTATTATTCAACAAATTCAGTCTTATCAATTTAATTGTTCAAGGTTAAACAATCGGTATCAAAATATAGATAATATATATTTTGTATAATATTGTTGCAACCCTGAATAAACCAACTATCAATATCATGGTGCAACCTAGTATATAGTTATCGCACATGAGGTGTCATGGTCACCACGTCAGGCCACTTGAGTATAACCGAGTGAGGTTATTCATTATCAATATCCTTAATAAAATAAAGTAATAATTATTAAGAAAATAAAATAGTGTCTTTATTAACCCATTAACTGACAAACACAACAATTGGCGACGAGGGTTACGGAAAACAATAAGAATATATAAAAAAAAAATTGACGTGTAAAATCCGAGCACATTTTTATATATTACAAAACAAGATGGATGAAGATACAAAACAAATGTTAAGTTCCATCATCGAAATGCTCAAATCGCATGACGTCATAATTAAACAATTGGCGAAAAATACAAAGAACGACGATGTTCAACAAATTCATAATCTATCAAATCAGATTGTTGAATTTTACCACGATCCGGAAGACAGAGAATATTTCAACACGTGGTATAAAAGGGTCCGAAAAAATCATTGTTCAACATGCGATTCGAGTGTACAATAATAGAAAAAAAGTACGGAAGATTTTGTTGCATACGCGGGCCGGCAGATCAGTTCAAATGCCTTGTTTTCACAAGTGGGTTGAGGTCATCATGCGACGCAGATATCCGAACAAAATTGTTGTCGCGGATCGATGCAGACAAAACAATGTCACTGGAGAAATTAATAACAGAAGCCTAGCAATTAATTAACCTCAAAAAGGACACAAATATGATTAAAAACCAGGACAATCATTCTTATCAACAATCATCAGTAGTTAAAGCCAGTTACTCAGGCGTAAAATCCAATAACCATTTTGACAATCACCATAATAGAGCAGGGACAGGCCAGAGGAAACCCGTCTACAATCAATACAAAAATAAGCCCAATCCGAATCATGGCACGGACAAACACCAATCAGCACCCAGTAAACCATGTTGGAAATGCGGTGGCATGCATTTTACAGCCGAATGCTCGTACAAACAAAGAGGGTTATAGCGGTTGTCGTAGTACCCCACACAGCACACAAAGGGTCAAAACAAAAACTTCCCACACTTAAGAGGAATTTTTTCAGTAAATGGCGATATGGCAGCAAAGCGCAAATTCATCAATGTGAGAATCAATAATGTCTCAGTCAACATCAGACATCACCATTATTTCTAAACGAACTTGGCAAGAAATTGGTGAGCCCACATTGACAGAGACAATTAATCAGCAACAGTTGCATCTGGGCAACAGCTTAAATTATTAGCATAGTTCCAATGTGAAATGGAATTCTGTGACTATACAATTACGGGGAAATGCTTTGTATCACGTGATGGCGATCTAAATCTGTTCGAAATAGATTGGATTGATAAATTCAACATCTGTGATGTGCCATTAAGATCAATATGCAACGTTTCTTCCATTAGCAGCAGCAACCCGGATAAGCAACAGCTGATATCAACACTAGTTTCTTTATTTCCAGATGTATTCAAAGATACTCTCAAACCAAACAAAATACCAGTATTTAGAGCAAAACGACCAGTGGCGTACGCGGCATTAACACAAATAAACGATGAACTGGATCGTCTCCAACAAATGGGTATCATTACACCAGTGGATTTCTCCGAATGGGCCGCACCAATAGTTTGTATGAAAAAGAGCAATGGGCAGATTCGAATTTGTGCAGATTATTCAACAGGCCAAAATGGCGCATTTGAGCCTCATAAATTTCCATTGCCACTACCCGATGACATTTCTTCAAAACTAGCAAACGGCACAGTCTTTAATCAAATAGATTTGTGTGATGCGTTCCTCCAAGTAGAAGTCGATGAAAAGTCACGGCAATTGCTTACAATCAACACACATCGCGGATTATTTCAATTTAAGCGACTACCACCAGGTGTCAAAGCTGCACCAGGTGCGTTTCAGCAAATTATGAGTACTATGGTAGAAGGCCTAGAAGGGGTAGCTGCGCGTATATGGACGATTTGATCGTCTGTGGTAGAACGGAAACAGAGCATAAAAACCGATTATACCAAACACTTCAGCATATAAAGGATTTTGGATTCAACATCAAAATTGGAAAATGTATTTTTTTATGAAATCCATTAAGTACTTGGGTTGTATAATCGACAAAAATGGAACGAGACCAGATCCAGCGAAAGTGGAAGCAATCACACACATGCCTCCACCCCATAACATTCAAACGTTGCAATCATATATGGGAGCTATTAATTATTACAGCCAATGCATCAGTTAAGACGGCCATTGGATGCCTTACTTAAAAAAGATGCTAAATGGGACTGCTGGCCAGTCCCATTTAGCATCTTTTTTAAGTAAGGCACTTACCCATTATGACCCAAATCAACAGATAATTGTAGCGGCGGATGCATGTCAGTGCTTGCATATATCACCGATATGAGGATTGGTCGGTAAAAGCAGTTAGCCATGCTTCTCGATCACTAACAATGGCCGAGATAGGGTATGGACAGATCGAGAAAGAGGCATTAGCCCTGATATTTGCAGTTACTAAATTTCATCGAATGATTTATGGCCGGAAATTCGTTTTACAAACGGACCATAAACCGTTATTGGCAATATTCGGTTCAAAGAAGAGAATTCCTGTCTACACTGCGAATAGACTTCAAAGGTGGGCGTGTACATTACTCCTGTATGATTTCAACATTGAGTACGTCGCAACGGATAAATTTTGATATGCGGATATCCTTTCACGTTTAATAGGTGCCCAAGTGAAACAGGATGAGGACTACGTAATAGCATCGCTTCAGTTTGAGGATGATCTGCGAAATTCACAGGTAGATACAGTCAGTCATTTACCAATCACACATTCAATGATAATCAGGGCAACTCGACAATGTGAAATACTGCAATCAGTTATTTGTTACGTCAATTCTACCCGTGGCGAGCTGCAGCTATCGGGGGGAGGGGTCACAGGTGGTGGATAGTGAACGGCCTATCGATAGGTAGATTAGCGGTGAATTAAATAAGCCGTCCCCAACCGCAGCTCTGCTGGGAGGAGAGTCTCAGAGAACGAGGGAGTGGTTAACCTCGGTTCACCAAATTCTGAGTGCCTAGGATACCCAGTAGGGAAAAGCTAACTGATGGCGCCATAAAACCATCGACATCAACCACGGTGAACTGAGCGTCACGTCTCCTTGCACTTCCGGGCCTCCAGGTAGTGAATGGGAACCCTATAAACGGGTATCCCATTAATGAAGTGGGTCCCATTTGTTTGGGATATCCATATGAATGGTGAATGAGTGAGTGAATGTGGGAGGAGGACAGGGGCGAGGGAGACGGGGTGCTCGGTGAGCCAATGGGCTGGATTAAGGTGTTACGCGACCCGTGCTGATGATCGGCTAGACTGGGGGCCCATTTAACAAAGCTCAGTCGTGAACGGATCCCTCTGGATACCTGGCGACCTCCAGTTGTATTTAGCCTTGCCTGCGTACACGGATCTCTGCGCAGGTCGACTTATATTTCTCCGATACTCGTGAGAGAAACATGGAAAATAGAAAACAAAATAAAAATAAAGGGGCCGGCACTCTTCAATAACCGGAGGATGGGAATAACTCTAACCGTGAAAGTGGAGCTACATCATTAGGAGCAAGGGTAAGCGACACTTTGGCATCGAAGCCAGGTGGAAGTGGAACCGCCAAAGGAAATGGGGGGGATTGAAGGAGATCCCTCCGTCGAAGCGTCGATACAGGGAGAGACGGTTGGCGTTCAGAGTTCTAGAAAAACTGGCTGCGACCCCTGACGGGCAGCTTACAGTAGAACACCGTAAATCTGTGGCATGGGCTAAAGAAACTGTGATAGCTCGGAAAAGGCTCTTGTGTCTAAAAGACAGAGGTCCCAGGATGAGCTGGAAACGGGCGACAGCAAGCGGGACAAGGTGCAGGCAGATAAGACGTCGGGTGCTCCTAGGGATCGAAAACTGAAGCTATTCAGTGAGATCCTAAAGGAGCACGTGTTGATGCTAGCCGTCCGTTGACAGAAGTCAGAGAAGTGGAGGGTAGTGTATAATGCACTAAACTCCATTTTTCTGTGGATCCTGAGAGAAAATCCAGGATCCCCCCGTCCTGCAGAGATGCGGGATGGTACCAGTTGCGTGAAGTTGACTGCCTGCTCAGACCAGAGATCGGCTGACCTTTACAAAAGGGCAGTGGCCGAAGTAGGCGAGGTATGGCAGAGCGCAAGGCTTGAGGCAGTCTGCAGGGAGGAAATCCCGAGCAGGCCGAGGGCACGTGTATGGCTGCCAACCGAGCCGGATAAGCCGGAAGAGATCCTCGAGATCATCCGGGCCAGCAATCCCGATCTTCCGACGGAAGACTGGAGGATTGTAAAGTGAGAGGAGGCTAAGCGAGGCTTTAGATTGGCAATAATGCTGATCAATAAAGAGTCCCTGGCTTCTCTTGCAAAACTAAAGGGGCTGATCAACTTCGGGTTCGGGTCGATCACCCTTAAAATATATAAAAAGGATGAGACCGAGGCGACTGCGAAAGACCAGCCTGGGGGTGACGGTGAACGGACCCAGCAGGATCAAGCGGGCTGAGGACGGCCAGGAGAGTGATGCTTCGGACGTGGGGAGCATCATAACTGGAGGCTTCTCTCTATGGAGTCTGATGAGGACATCCTGTCAGGCTCTCGACGAGAGGAGGATAGCGGCCGGAACAACAAACCAGATGGCACTATCCCGATGCAGGGAGTGCAGGAAGAGGTGAGTAAGGTTGACTACAATGTTTAGCATTGTACAAATAAACCTACACCTGCCTCGGCAGCTCTCGTGCTCAGACTGACTAAGTCAGATGAGGACTTGGTGTTAATCCAAGAACCTTGGATTAGCAATAACAGGATTTGTGGCCTCAGAACGAAAGGGTACAAATTACTATACTCAAGCAACTCTGAAAAGATCAGATCCTGTATTTTAGCGAAAAATAATCTGAATATTTTTCTTCTTCCTTAATTTAGTAGCGGAAATGTTACAGCAGTGAGTGTTGAGGCTGGCTGTGAAAAATTATGGCTGGCCTCAGCCTATATGGATCGCGAAAAGGAGATTCCACCGGATAACCTGGGGGAATTGATCCGGGAAGCAGATCACAGAAGGGTAGGTGTTATACTCGGATGTGATGCAAACGCGCATCACACAATATGGGGAAGCACAGACATCAACGAGAGGGGTGAGTTATTTTTTGATTACTTATTAAATACCAACCTTTTAGTTTGCAATATAGGACGAGAACCGACATTTATTGTTAAAAATCGAAAGGAGGTTTTAGATGTGACCTTTGCGTCGGAAACGATGATTCATATGATCAGAGGGTGGAGAGTGGCGAAAGAGCACTCATTCTCTGATCATCGATATGTAACATATAACCTCAACATTAAACCTGTTGCCCGGAAAGCCTTCAGGAATCCCAGAAGGACAAACTGGAACAGATATAGGGAGGTGTTGGAGGAATTATTTCCACTGGAGGTCCCGGGACCTCCGGCGACGGTAGAAGAATTATACTGCATGGTGGATATTGTCACAACAGCGTGCGATCTTTCACTTAATGCTGCGTGCCCCCTGATAAAGCCTAAAGGCAGGCAGAAACCGATATAGTGGACCAAAGAGTTGGGAACGTATCGGAGAGTGTGTATAGGACAGCTTTTAATAAAGCTAAGAGCACAAGGGAGGTTCGGGATTGGAACTCCTATAAGGAGGACCTAAGAAAGTACAAAAAAGAGTTGAAGAAGGCACAAAGGGGGTCCTGGAGACTCTTCTGTTGTAGGATGGAGGAGGTTTCTGAGACTTCTCACCTTAGGAAAATTGTAGCTACTAACCCAACCACTCCTAGTTATTTAATTAGACCAGACGGGTCATGGACAACTTCAAGTGCGGAATCATTGGAGCTCCTTATCAAAACCCATTTTCCGGGAAGCTTTGATGACTCGATGGAGCCTGGAGCTCATCGAGCAACACCTTCATTAGAGATGGAGGGCATCGTAAACAGGGAGCGAATCCGGTGGGCGCTGAACGGTTTTAAGCCGTATAAATCGGCGGGCCCGGATCGGATTATACCAGCAGAGATCCAAAGGAATTCGGCAGTCATCCTCCCCTGGTATCTTCAGGTGATGTCTGAAACTAGTCTATATTCCTAGGAAATGGACGGAGGTCAGGGTGGTCTTTATTCCGAAATCGGGAAAAAGCTCACATGCCTATCCAAAGGACCTGAGAAGAATAACTCTATCATTCTTTCTGTTGAAAACCTTGGAAAGGTTGATAGATGTGGGTATTCGATCAAAAATTGAGTCACGGAATAGGGCAATGTCGCAGCATGCGTACTGTAAAGGAAGGTCGGTAGACACAGCTTTGCACGATCTGGTATACATGATTGAGAAGTCAATCTACTCGCAAGAGTTCTGTATGGTAGCATTTCTCGACATTGAGGGCGCCTTTAATAATGTAAAAACGGAGGCGATCATGGAAGGATTGTCATTTTTCAACGTGGACTATACTCTATGAGTAGGTTGATAAATCAGATGCTGGTAAACAGGATTATTACCTCGAAACTGGGTGAGGCCACCATTAGAAGGCGGGTGGTTAGAGGTGATGTCCCCCTTTCTTTGGAGTGTTGTGATGAATGGTTTGCTGTTGGAACTGGAGAGAGAGGGAATAGGGGTTGTAGCATATGCAGATGATGTAGCGATAGCTGTCTCAGGCAAATATCTGGACACGATTAGAGATGTTATGCAGAATGCACTCCTGATCGTTACGAAATGGGCCAGCAAATGTGGATTAGGGATTAACCCTTCCAAGGCAGAGCTGGTACTATTTACTAAGAAATATAAAATTCCGGTAGTTAGCCCTCCTACTGTGAACGGCATTAGACTGGCTTTTGTTGACAGAGCGAGATTTTTGGGCATAATCTTGGACAGTGGACTCAGCTGGAAGCCTAACATTTAAGAAAGGGCGAATAAGACTAATGTAGCCATTTACTCGTGCAGGAACGCTATAGGTAAGAAATGGGGTTTGGAACCAGAGCTGGTTCACCGGCTCTATAGTGGTAAGACCTGTGCTGATGTATGGGGTGGGTGTGTGGTGGCCAGCTCTGGAGAAGGTAACATATATAAAAATGATGGAGAAGGTGAAAAGAACGGCCTGCATGCTTATAAGCGGAACGCTTAGGTCAACACCTACACGCGCTATAGAGGTTATGTTCCATCTTCTTCCAATCGAAATTTTTGGTAAGCAGATAGCAGCCAATGTGGCTACGAGACTCTCGGCTGTCTCTCGGTGGAAGTGTCTTCACGCGGGACACTCGACGATAATTAGATCGTTAAGGGAAGAAGTGGCAAATCTAGATTATATTAAACCAAGGTTGTGCTTCGATAAAGGTTTCCGGACCATCTGTCCTTCGAGAGAATCCTGGAGGAACGGATCAATACAGGAAAACAAGGCACTGCAATTTTTCACGGACGGTTCTAAGCTAGACGGTAAGGTAGGAGCCGGAGTCTTCTGTGAGAAGCTTAATGTTAATATTTCCGTTCGTCTCCCTGACTACCGCAGCGTGTACCAGGCTGAAGTAGATAGGCGAAGTCGTGACATGGTGGAAGCATAACGTGGTATCCGTGAGGGATATCGCAATTTATGTGGACAGTCAAGCGGCGGTCAGGTCGCTGGAGGCGGTTTGTCTGAAGTCACGGGTGGCGCTGGATTGCCGATCATCTCTTAACGAGATGAGCGAGTATTTCAGCATCCAGATAATCTGGGTCCCTGGTCACTCTATAATAACAGAAATCTTTGGTGAAACGCTGTCGCCAGTTGATGCCGAAAGGTTTTCAAAAATGGGAATTTTATGTCCAAAAATGCAGACGTGCACTTGATCAACGAAGAGTGTTGACACGTTTTGTGGAAAGTCCCGTCACATATTTTAGCATTGAGTCGATTGATGATGCAAACGATGAAGACATTCAGAACTACCCGACAGAATTCTTAAATGATTTAACGCCATCTTAATAGTTGGAAGTATCATAATACTATTAAGAAATCTTAATACAAATCGAGCTCTTTGTAATGGAACTCGATTAATTGTTGGACAGCTGAAACCAAATTTAATAATTGCCGATGTTTTAACGGGAAGTGCAGAAAAGGAATCTGTATTCACTCCCAGAATTGAACTGGCCCCGATCAACACAGACTTACCGTTTATTACCGGTACTTACCCGGCCCACATACTATAATAATTTATCGAAAGTAGCTGAGCACATTCGAGTAAAATTAAAACATGATTCTTCATTGTTTAATCGCACCTCATTTAATAACACTTGGCCTCCATGCAAGTTACGATTTTTCTCTAATAAAATTGGACGGACCCACCATCTACGATCTTTTTTTCTTGTTTCTGCGGGCGCTAGAACTTGTCACACTAGCCAAAATATTAATGTCCATGTTCTTAATTGGCTTTTATTAATTCACGTATTGTCTATATTTCTTTTGTTTTTTTAATATTTCACTATACATATATTTGACTAAATTTTTATATACAAAATACTTGCGTAAATATTTATTAATAAATTTGTTTAAGAATTTTTTTTTCGGCTTTTCGGACAAAATATTATTTTAATGGACACCCATACAATGTTTACGACTATTTTAGTCGCAGAAAACAAAGAGGCCATTTATTAACAATATTTCTACCACAAAAGAAGAAAAATGCACTCCCCTCCCCCAAACCTTTAACCCCAGGGCGTACTTGTGTACACAAAGAACACAAACCCTTGCAAAAATGAGAACTCCCTTAGGTAGCTTCTTGGCAGCTTGGTTTCGTACTGATAAAAAGTTGGTCTACTCATCAGGTTGCAACGACCAAACTGCAAAAATCCAACTCTTGCTTCGTACCAATAATACAAAACAAGAACACATCGATTTAGCGAATTATATATCACTAAATCAGAAACCACAGGAAATTCTCACTATGTATGTGTAACAAGCCAACACATATAATTAAGAAGAATTTTATAATCGTCCGTGAATTTAATTTGTTTAAGAATTTTTTTTTCGGCTTTTCGGACAAAATATTATTTTAATGGACACCCATACAATGTTTACGACTATTTTAGTCGCAGAAAACAAAGAGGCCATTTATTAACAATATTTCTACCACAAAAGAAGAAAAAATGCACTCCCCTCCCCCAAACCTTTAACCCCAGGGCGTACTTGTGTACACAAAGAACACAAACCCTTGCAAAAATGAGAACTCCCTTAGGTAGCTTCTTGGCAGCTTGGTTTCGTACTGATAAAAATAATTTTTCTTCTTTTGTGGTAGAAATATTGTTAATAAATGGCCTCTTTGTTTTCTGCGACTAAAATAGTCGTAAACATTGTATGGGTGTCCATTAAAATAATATTTTGTCCGAAAAGCCGAAAAAAAAAAATCTTAAACAAATTAAATTCACGGACGATTATAAAATTCTTCTTATTTATTAATAAACTTTTTATAAAATAGCCGTTGACAGTTCACAAAATATGAAATGTCACATACGAAACGATCAGTTGAAAAAAATATATAAATTTTGTTGTTGTAAAACGATAACTCCAAAACAACGACGAAAACAACCTAGTAAATGGAGGGTTAATGCATTTCGCCAAGTGCTTATGTGCGTTAAAAGTAATATAATTATTAAAAATTATTAGAAATTACAGTCAATTAATTTAAAATGCAATAAATTTCAAATGTACAACTCCGGTATATTTAATATTGAATTTTTCTAAGATTTAAGTAAATTAATTCAACAAAAAATTAATAAATTATATAATTACAAGGGCATACCATTCTTTGGAAAATTTAATTGATGAACAATCTGAGTATTCAAATGATTCTCCACGCACCATAATTACACATACCCCGCTAAATAAACGCCTTATGGTTCGCCTTATTTTAAATTTTGTTAGAATCACCAATTTTCGATTCAGATGTTGATCCTGAATATAAAGGAATATATATACCAGTTGATGCTGAAAGCTTTTCAAAAATGGCAATTTTATGTCCAAAAATGCAGACGTGCACTTGAGTTATCCAATTCGAGGTTGATAAAGTAAACTTAAAAAAAAACACACAAAATATTCGGAATGTATTGTAACTTTTATTTCATTTTACAGATTGATCCTTGCCATTTTTAGTTAAACAAGATATCATTCAAATGTCCTCCACGGGACTTCTTACAGGCCTTGATTCTTTTGAGGTAATTTTCAATGACTTTTCGGCACATTTCGGGCGGTATCTCGGCCATTACCTTACGAATATTAGTTTTCAATTCGTCAAGAGTTTGAGGATTGTTTGCGTAAACACGATCTTTCGCGTAGCCCCACAAAAAGAAATCCAAAGGCGTTAAATCACAGGATCTTGGAGGCCAATTGACATCAGCCAATCGCGAAATCAAACGTCCAGGAAATTTCTCTTGCAAAAGATCTCGATTTGCTCGTGTTACGTGACTGGTTGCTCCATTCTGCTGGAACCACATATCGTCAAGATCATAATCTTCGATTTTCGTAAAAAAATAATCGGTTAACATGCGGCCATAGCGCTCAGAATTGACGGTAACGGTTCGTCCATGGTTGTTCTCAAAAAAATACGGCCCAATCACACCACCAGACCACAATGCGCACCAAACAGTGACTTTTTCCGGGTGTAATGGCTTCTCTACAATCAATTGTGGATTTTCTGAGCCCCAAATTCTACAGTTTTGCTTATTAACGTATCCACCAAGCGAAAAATGAGCTTCATCACTGAAGAAAATTTTGTTCGAAAAATCAGCATCGACGGCCTGTTTTTCCAACACTCAATTTGCGATTGTTAAATGCTCCATATTCTTAAATGGCAAAATGTCAACTAAATAAATGACAGCGTACTTGACGTTTATCTTTGACAGATGTCAGTATACAGATTTCTACTTTATCAACCTCGAATTGGATAACCCTGTACTTTGTTTTACGGGAGATGAAAATTGTATAAAATCATGTCATTAGACTTAAAAGTGATATTTTGACGAGCAATTTACTAGTATGCTAGACGGAGCGCAGCATAGTCAAGAGCAAATGCAAACATTGCGAGTCAAGCAAGGTCACTTTAATCCAATAGCACATATACTATTTTTTCTCCAAAAAATGAAAAATATTTTGTAACACTATATAATTTCACCAGCGCGTGCGAGTTTAAAATTTTTATATTTCAAATTTCATAAACAAAAGGAATTAATTTGTTTTAAAAAGTTTGAAAATGATTACAATTGTTTCCTTATTCGTAACAAATACATTCGTTAATTAAAAATAGTTTATACAAATTCATAATAACTCTTCATCTAAAATAAACACCAATTCCTTCTCCTTTTACTTACCAAAAACGCATTAGAACTACACTTGCTGCGTTTTTTTGAAATCTTGTGTTCGAGACCGCGATAAAATACAGGGAAATTTTGCAAGGAACATTTTAGTACAACAACTTTTACTAACTTCAAGTGAATCATTTTGACGTTTAAAACAAATTACGAAATAAATAATAAATTAGTTAAATTTAACAAAAATATTTTATAAATTTTTAGTTATACTCAATAATAAATCTAATTAATAAGTTTTTAAGTTTAAAATTTGAGTGCTGTGTTGTGAAAATGTAAAGCAACGATAAATGGTAAACTAAATACCTTTCTTGGATTCCGTATTTGCCGATATAAAATCCAATTTAAGCGATATGAATAGTTCGAATCGAGCTTTCCTAAATACGCTGGTATCGAATAACTCGAAAATTTTATTTGATTACGATAATCCGTACTGGGATAATACACAAAATCAATTTATACTCAATGAGGACGCACCCGTTGTAAATGAGTAATTTTATGTGATATACAAAAGGCTGGACGGAATTCTTATAATCATTAGGGAATACAATATTAGTGATACGCCGTGCGACATGAATAAGTACGTATTTGGCTGGAAACATCTAGTAAGGGAGCGATTCTTAACGATCTTTTTAATTTCAGAATGCTGCAATCAACCGTAGGTGATAGTAACATAAATTTAGATGACAGCGATAGTGATAATGGATTTATGGGTGATGATTTTCATAACCAAGCTGAAATGGATGAGCCATAAGAGATGGAACTACCGCGTATGACATTCGCATACGATACAAATGTCGAAATTGAACAAGTGCAAGAGTTGCGAATAAGTGGCGGGTGCTAAACGCTCCCAAACCGTAATTGATTCATTGCAACTGTCTAATGCGTCGACGAAAATTGGAATATTCGTATTGAGCCCGTCTGGACCATCTAGTTATATCCCGTTTGGACGGAAGTATGTGGCAAATCAGTAATTCGTATGATGGAAAAACTGACTTAACGGCAAAAACCTGCCAATATCCGGATCGGCATTTAACTTTTCCGTTGTTGGAATTTTTGTGCGACAAGAAAGTACGTATGATGAAAACATAACCTACAAATTATGCATTGAAATACTTTTTTTTCGATATGACAAAAAAGAATTACAAGGAAAAATTTTCGACCTTAAGTATGTTGGTTGATAAAATAAACATAGAATCAAAGAAAGTAGATTGCTGGATTGTGACTTTAATTCGTAATGTTCAACTCGATGCTAAAATTAACTCGAAATTGGGACCAGTTGTAATGGGAACGCGACCTTTGTCATCGTATCAACAGCTAGTTGAAATATTGATTCCCTCTCGGTCCGTTCGGATGCTCCAACTGGTACTGTAGAAAGAACATAAAGCTAAAGCATAAGTTGTGAAAATTGGAAGTACTACTAAACAATCTGTGGAACGCATAAACATTTTTCTTTTTATAGTCACCCCATAAAGTTGAGAATCCAGAAAAGCCGAACTTATGAAAAATAAATTTTAATAAAAAGCCGGAAATTTCCATTAATCAACAGTAGTGTTTTATTTTTTAAAATTTCAGATAAACTACATGTGTTGTTCTGAACACAATAATTGATGATGTACCGCCAATTTTACTCGATGTGCAGTATATTGGGTTTTTCATTTCTTCGTAAGTTATAAATTGAAGTGCCCCATGAGAAACGCCAAACATTTCAGGAATGAAATCAACGATATAAACCGGACATATCTTCAATTCGATAAATTTTCAAGAAAGCATCAAACATGCCGTATTATTGCCCATTACGAAAACTAATTTTCATCATAAAATTTCATCAGAACAAAAGCCCATCTTACACAATTGCGCCAGTTGGGCTTTAATTAGCATCATCTAAATTTTGAGTATTATATTTTAAGAGAAATATACAAAATTGTGTAAGTTGGTCCTAAACTTATCTATAAAATATTTTTTAATGTTACTCAATAGAGTAATAACAATTTACCCACACAATTGTGTATGCAGGTCAGGAAAGGGATAAACGGGACATATCCATATTGTCCATAAAATTTGCCCATTTCTTATTAATATTTCATCCGACTCGGCAATCGGCATATCCGCAAATACAACAGAAAATATGAAAATAAAATGACAGTTTAGTTTCTAAAATGAAGTAAGAAACAATCAAACAATTGTGTACTAAAAAATTTCCCTAGTTTCGTCAGTTCAGGAATTATTAAGTTTTTTGATGAACTCGGTTGTACTCTATATAAAATCAAGAGTAGATCAGAGTTGTTGAGTACAAGCAAATATAAACTTTATTCAACAATATAATGCATGATATGGACTTAATATAAGTTCTTTAGGATTCGATACAGTGAAAATGAAGCACAAATATTTTAAAATTATAGAAATTGATTGATTGATTGATTGATTGATTGGAATGTGCGACCAAACCTAAGTAAGATTCCCGGTTGACGCCGGGCCCATCCGCACACTCTTTCACATATAACAAGATGGAGGGATAGGAAAGGTTTGTTAATTATTATGGAAATTGACCCGGTTTCAGACACCTAAGTAGTCAATAGTTAGTAAATTGTTAGTTGAAATGTAATATAAGACGGTTAGCACAAGACAACACAATTATTTTTGATTTTTTTTCGATATAATCGGAACTCAGCATCCTAAAAAAATATAATTATAATTAAAAACCTTTGTTAATTAAGTTGCAGTAAATTTCCTGAAATAAAATGTCATTATTAAGAGTTAGATTAGCTTGAATGAAATAAATGTAATGTTATGATTAGTATTAACTAAATTTCTCTTAAAACAAGTTAAATCAAAATAAATAAAAACAAATCGAATCCAGAAATCACTAAATATTGCAGTACTAGTATCAAAGCACGAAAGGAACGGACGACCTTCTTTTTATCTTCAACTGGTAGAATCTTTGTGAATCTGTTGAATTAATAGATTTATTTATAAAAAAATAGTTAAATAAAAAAATTATATAATGTGAAGATCACTTGTCCTTGCCATCCCTAATGGCCAAATGAAAACTGGTTCCAAAAACAGCTAATCTGATATATGTAAGGTAATATCAATAATGTATATTTGGCACAGTTTTAGAACCCCAATACCTAAACAAATTAAACCAGAATTGAATAGTTATTTTAAAGCAATCAGGAATCTGTAAGATGGCAGAATTAATAAGTAGCTAGCACAACTGTAGGATCCATTTTCCAAATAACCCAATCGTATTAAATAAATCATAAAAAGAACAACCAGCGATAATTGTTTATCAAACCTAGAACAAGCTAATCAAAACCTTCACCAATTTACTGTCTCCCAAACAACCTCTTCATGACAGTCTCCCGAAACAACCTAGAAAATAATTTAATTAAAAAAAGCCATGATCCCTGAAAAACTATCTAAGTACAGCAATATTTAACTGCATTTCAAATTTAATCTGTAGCCTTATATCCAATTCCAATATATATCCAATTCCAAAAAGTATTCGCTGAAATTACAAATTTATTAGAAACCCGATAGCCATTATGATTCCTATTGTCTGCTCTTCTGACTTTTAAATTAAAATTTTATTTTTAATTAGAAAATATTACGACTTCAAACTTCAATGATCTTCAAGATCCTGTAATCAAAAATCTTCATTAGAAATAACTAAATAAATGAGCTTAATCAGGAACTGGATTGAATAATAGTATTAATAATAAACACCTGTGGCCCTATTCTGGTAATTCCCCGGGAATAGGAAATAATTTACCCTTGTAGCAGTTATTCCCCAGAAATTTTTCCCAATTCCCCGTTTTCCAAAAGTTAATTCTGGCGATTGGGGAATAAATTTACGGGAAAATAATTAATTATTTGCGGTCTAGTGATCTGTGGTCTAGTTGAGGAGTGATCGCAATAAAACAAGAAAACAAAAGTATAAAAGTAGTTTACTACATTTAATTGGTTTTTGTTGATATTTCAATCGAATTTTACTTAAAAAATAATTTTGTTTATTAAAGTAAAATATTGGTTATTAATATTTCCAATAAATATTACCAGTTTTCAGTATAAATTTACAGTCATAATATTGCTATAAGTACAAAATACAAAGTCATAATATTGCTATAAGTACAAAATACAATAAATTTCCGTTAAATTCTATTCCCAGTTAATTCTTTCCTAAAATAAGTATGGAATAATAAACGTCAAAACTGCTATAATGGGGAATAATTTTTTCCCAAAATTTTTTTCCCCAAACGCCAGAATACACTTTTGGGGAAAAGGGAATAAAACTGCTACAAAATTTAAAATTCCCATTCCCCGGGAATTACCAGAATAGGGCCACTGGTAAACCTCGATAACTCTAAATTTCTCACCAAATTAAAATATGTATAATGATTTAATAGTCAAACGCTAAATAACTAGATGAGGAATATTAGTAAAATTCTAATAATCTCTGAAATCACATTGTGAAAAGAATTATTTTATAAATAGTCATAGTAAAATGTACCAAAGAATATGTTATGTTTATCCAAGAGTACTCGTTACCCACCCCTCTATAAACAAAAAAACACACTGCAACACACAAAGTTATATCCGAAACAACCCCAAAAGACGGTTTGAATCCTCTCCCCGTGACACCTCTACCATTCGCCAAGCGATCTCCCATCAACATCACTAATCGACAACACCCATGCTTCATACAGTCGTGATTATAAAAGTATCGCGGCAATCCTACAGCTCAAAACCCCAACGTACGACCGATCATCCTAAAATTTCAAAAAAGACTCAACTCCTGCGAAACCGACAGTAAACTTTAAGAAAAACATCTATAATATTCAGCAAAAATCCCAACCTGGATATACAAATCCAAACCTAAGACAAGGGTTCCATGCAAAACTGCAAATTTGCCTTTTTATACCAAAAATTGATTGATAACTGATTGACATCAACTCCCAAACAAAACGATTTAAAATAGCCCAAAATAGCTTACAAATACAGGTAACGACAGAGCATGTTATATGGATATAACCCTCCGTAAGTTGAGAAACACAATGTTCAATGAACAACCATCATAAACCACAGACACCGACCAACCACTCATCATGAACGAAATCTATTCAAAGCACTCTACCACAAATATCAAAGAAAATTTATTGCAATACGGCTCCACCATATCCTCGCCGCCTCTGTGAAAACTGATCACACAAATGAAATCAATGAAAAGGCGAACAACAAGGAAAACAACAACTAAAATCTATGATTTGATCTTCTGTTTTTTTTTGTGTCTTTTCATATCGAAAAACATTTACACACACAAGCACAAAAAGTAAATACCTATGCATATAACAAATATACAATAATTATGTAATGAATATAAATAAAATAATATGAAAACAAAAACAACCCTGATCTTGTAAATTGTTTCATCGTAACCAAACCAACACATATATACCCAACGACCAATTAGCCAAAACTAAAAGCATATAACAAGCTATGTATATACATCGCAAAATCACATTTTTAGTGGATATTGGAATATATGTATACCCCGCTATACACCTCCAATACTAATCTCCATGCAAAATATATAATGTACGAGTAAATATATATGTATAGTATACCAAACAAAACGTAGAATTCAAAATTACCGGCAAAAAAACGAAAAATAATCGTAGCGAAACAACAACAAAAATTGTTATGCGAGTGTAAAAATGCCTTTCTCGCGCAAACTATACTCGATTGACCCACTAGATGAGAATACTAGTACTCTACACCTTTATGAGTTATAAAATACAGTTAAAAGGTTTATATACTTAAAATTTATTTGGAAAAAGTGTATATAATAATTAAAATATGTATTGAAACAATGAATAAATGGACAACACTTATCTTAGCATCCTTTGGAATCAAAAAAGTCATACATATTGAAGGTTTACATATAGCGCGTGTGATGCATTCAAGCAACGGTATTAAAATATGTAATATAAGTGCAAATTGTTACGTACATATTCTACACCAATGCAAATAAACCACACACAAATTTATATAAACATACAATATGTACAACTTTTCACTTTACTTATCAATTTACACAAATTATTATTATATTATTATTATTTATTATATTATTATTATTTAACACATATAAAATTATTAGTTATTTATTAGTTAACTATAACAAATTTAAATTAAATAATTTATTTATTTCGAGGAGAGACAAAAACACGTCTTTCCTCGACGACGATCAATCGCCGACCACAAATATTTTAAAATTATAGAAATTGTTTAAAAAATCAAAATATAATTTATCGCGGTCTAGTGCAGCATTTTCAAAAAAACGCAGCTACTAATGGGTGAAACGCCAAATTATTTGGATACGAGTAACTAATATTAAAATCAAAATTTTACATCAATTTTTATAATTTATATAGCACGTATATTACAGCATTCTTTTTTATTACAAATTCACAAATTTTTTATATTTTAATATTTTTCATTGTCACTGAACACTACAAAACGTTTTTCCGATCACACATTAATCTTTCGACTAAAAATAACACTATAGTCATTGACCACCCGATTGGTTTTTATTTTTTAAAAATGTAAATCAGCAATTACTTGTAAAATACTTATTATTACACACTTAGACCTTTTATAAACATATTTAGAGAACGCTTTAATTAAAATTTAGAAGTTTTAGAGAACGTTTTTGACGATTTCACATTACACTTTCAACTGAACTAAAATAGCACGCTTACCAGTCTTTTTTGTGTATAAAATGTCAACTGCACATGAGTGAAATCAGCAAACATTTCTAAAATGGTTGAAAATTAAGAAAGATATCTAGAATCAAGATAATCGTTGCTGTATTTTAGCAAGCTTGATTATTTTAAATAAACGATTGCTACAATTGAGCAAGCTGATTCTAATTTACGTTTGCCAGTTCACCAATATTTATATACCCGTGAACTATAAATAGTTATATATCCGTGAAAATATCCAAGCTTGCTAGAATAGATCATGGATGATCTTGATTCTAGACATTTTTCAAAATGTTTAATCATTTTAGAAATGTTTGCTGATTTCACTCGTGCGCAGTTGGCATATTACAATGTACACATATTTGTATGTACACATAGGTATGCAAATTTTTCTGGTTTTTATTGATTGATTGATTGATTGATTGGACTGTAAGACCAAGTACTTGACAAGTGTCCCGGTTAACGCCGGGCCTATTCCTACAGCCTGTTTACACATAACAATAGGAAGGATAGGACAGGTTTTTTTTTTTTTTTTGGGACGGAATGACCCGGTTTCAGACACCTAGCGATCGTACGGCACAACACAATTCTAATCTACTTCTAATCTACTAGAGGAAGGATAAAGGCTTAATTGGTTTAATGGATAATGATGGTATTGGTCTTCAACAATTGCTTCCCAAAATCAGCAACCTGAGGGAAAAATTTTATTATTTCACGTACATCTGAAAATATCCTGAAATTTAATTCAAAATTAATGCTTTCCGGCTTCCTAAACAAGTTGATTGATTGAATCAGCCCGGTTACAGACACCTAGAAGCCGATAGTTAGTAACACAATGACAACGCAATTCTAATCTACACAATCAACAATTGGATGTTTCATTTACCAAAACGATTAACTTCACATAAAACAAGAAATGCGAAAAATGAGGAAATACAAAAATGGTTTTTCTTAAATTCCTCATAAATTGCAACCTTAGTTACTTTTAATTTTGTCATTTAGTGGTGTTAACACTTATTATTACCAAAATTTGTTTTAAATATAAACCGTTAGGAGCCAATCATGTATACGTTGATTTTAAAATTTTAAAAAAATCAAAATGGAGTTAATCGGTTTGGCTTGTGAACCATCCAATTAATATTTCGAAGAAATATTATTTCACCTATATCTGTAGATTTTCTGAAATGTAATTCTAAATTAATATTTTCCGGTTTCCTAAATAATATAAATATTTATCAATTTAATCCTAATGCAATTCCACAACTTACAGTCGAATTTCCTGAAACCCTAATTATTTAAATTATATTAAAAATTTCTCTAAAATCTATTAGTATTTAACAAAAAATATGTGAGGCATCTCAAAGGCAATGGTACATATTCGATTAATTACCAAGTAAATTATACTGCACAGGACATATTATGCCATGCTCAATGGGGCTTGACCGTTCCTCAACCAATTACTGTCAAATATGGTATGCAGAATTGGATTGGCACTCTAACATTATGCTCAATGGAAGTAGGCCATGTCTCAATAAAAGGTGGTCAAATTCGGTGTGGAAAGCTGGATTTGACGAAATTATGGGATTCGGATATAATGAATTATACCAGGCCGTCTCCTAACCGACAACTTAAAATTCATTTTGCAGAGCTGGGCTAGGATTCTAATAATAAAGTTCAGCTTATATTGGGGTTTTAACGTGTCTTTTTGATGAAGCTCTACAATTCGCCTATTCTGAATAGAACTTGGGAAGCATATCCCAAAAATATATATTGTCAAATCAGATATTCAGAATTGGATGGGAATTTAAAAATGACCTTTAGCGAAATTCTGGAGTTCGGCCGTGCTAGGAACTTTCATAATCAATCATGTTTGAATCTGGTATGTTTAGCTGAATCGCGACTCCAACATAAATCCCGGATGAGGTTATGGATTTTTTCACAAAACAAATCCGAAAACAATCGGCCAACTATCCAGTACCTCCATTCACCATAGCCGAAACAAACTTGTCTTAGCCCGCTAAGAAATGACCTACTCAAATCCAGCTTCACAAAACTAAAATTTGCTAGAATTCCAATCCAGCTCAATTCATACGCAACAATTAATTTATGCATCTTCTGCAGTATACTGTCTAGAAACAGATCACTGAGACAATTCCGAACATCTCAGTCAATCAAGAAAGATCAAGGTTTGCGTGAAGTGATGGCACGAACAGAAAATAAAACCACGCGGAGTGCTTCTTACATAATTGGTGCATGAGCAAGTCGTTAAACAGGAGTTAGAACTCAAATCAATCGATATTTGTGTCTAACGTTCCATGCAATTGCGAAGCTGTTTTGAGAAATATTGTTGAGTTAGAAAAATTATTTTATATAAAATAGCGCCAGCAGTAAGCAATCTAAATAGTCGACATTAATAGCCCTCACACATCAAAAATTTACTTGTCTTTACAACGAATATGCAAACTAAAAATCATTTT
This sequence comes from Nephrotoma flavescens, assembly GCA_932526605.1. Taxonomy (NCBI): domain Eukaryota; kingdom Metazoa; phylum Arthropoda; class Insecta; order Diptera; family Tipulidae; genus Nephrotoma; species Nephrotoma flavescens. The sequence continues at coordinate 10,159,628 of OW052223.1, forward strand.
CTCTTTGCCATGCCGTAACACATATCACATCATATCGCACATGACATGGAAAAGAAACACAACTCAAAAACTAAAATTTGATAGCAGAGCAAAAATAAAAAATACTAATTTGCGCTCTAATCAAAAATGTTTTTATTGCGGGATATGAAATCTAAGATTGCGCATCTTTCTAGTGAACTAACTGAAAAAGTTTATTTTTTTTGTGTTGTGCAACCCCTACATACCACGTGCGACGTGAGGTCTCACCGTTTTCAACCAGTCTACAAAAAATATATGTTTTATTTATATTATTTGAAATTTTGAAATTACCAATTTTTACCGCGCATTATTAATAATTAGAGAGAAAAATAATTTATTTAAATAAATTATAAACCAGTTAAATAAACAATAAAAGCAAATAAATAATAATACACCTACTAATGTATGTACACACAATAACATAAATGCTAAATAGAATATCCATATACATATGTATTATAAATAAAAACAATTAATCATAAACATATAAACATTAAAATAATATCAATATAATAATATATTAAGGCAAATATTATATTAAAATAATTACAAATAAAAACAATCAATTATATGTATGTATAATATGAATATCATTGTCAGCGCCACAGGCCTCTTACTACTCTCATTTTTCGCACATGATGTCAATTTATGTCTAAACCGAGAGAGCACCATATTAATGTTAAGATATTTACACTAACAAAACAACTGGAGAAAGCAACAAAAAACGTCGACAGAGCATGTCGTCATCATTTGGTGTAAGCGGCCTGTAGTCTAGGATCAATGCCTTCTATACTACTGGCCTTTTACTACTCTCATTTTTCGCACATGACGTCAATTTAAGTCTATACCGAGACTGCGCAATAATAATTTTAGGATATTTACACTAACAAAGCAACTAGAGAAAGCAACAACAACGTCGACTTAGCGTGTCGTCATCATTTGGTGTAAGCGGCCAGTAGTTTAGAAGGCATTGTCTAGGATGCACTGATAATACACACATCCGTACATACACATATACACATATAGATATACATATATATATGTATACATATACACATACATACACATATCCATACATAAACATACATACCACACATACATTTATTATCTATAAACATACTACATACAGAACAGACGTATATACAAACATATGCCCACATACTCACTTAATATCCCTTTTCCTGGCTGCCACCACAATTGTGTGGGTAACGCAAAAGTATACATATCCCTTTTCCGTTTTAACAACACAATTGTATGGGTACGGCAAAAGTAACATGTCAAAAATTTACCTTTGTATGTGTCCTGAACCAACTTACACATTTGTGTATTACTTTCAAACTTATTTTCGTTCGAAAAAAACACTATAACTATACACACAATCGTGTTGGTTGTACTTCAATACAAGTTAAACTTTTTATCAAAAGCGCCATACATACTATGATTTTTTTACTCACACATTTGTGTGGTTTGGACTTTAATTAAGACATTTTATTTTTTGTCGGATATACACATTTGTGCATTCCACTTAATTCGTTTTCTTTCGAAAAATAACACCATAACTATAATAACAATAAAATAATATATTATCAAAAAGAAATAATTAATATGTTATACAATCCATATGTTATCAAACTATAATGTATTTCTTCAAAAAAATTCCGATTTAACTAAAGATCCATTAAAATCCGGAAGATATTACAACCTGTCATTTTTTAAACACACATTTGTGCAGATTGAACCCAAATCAAAACAAACAAAAAAAATTCTTTGTCTTGCAGAAAAAGGGATGTGTACGCTTCTTGCAGAAAAAGGGATGTGTTATAACACATAAAAATTTGTTCATTCATTTCAAAACAAAAAATATATGGAAATACAATGCACACAGTAACAAACGCACACACGCACGAATACACATCGTAATTTCAATGATCATTTTTATTTTGATCATCATGATCATAAAACTAACACACTACACTTTTATATTTTCTTTTATCCTTTTCTCCCATTTAACTTAACTAAATCATTGCGTATATAAAAACCATATTATTATTTTCAGTAATGATTTAACGCATACAACAGTGTATGTACAAAAAAAACAAATTTGTGTGTAAATACATATAAGAACAAGGATATTTTCTCTTACATTTTTAATATTCTGTTTCTATACACAAACGCAATGAACACACGCTCCCACTCACACACACGCAAACTCTATCACAATACTACTACGGTGACATATTACAAATACGCATTTCTTATTTGAACAATTAATAAACGACATTTAAATAAATTAAACTAAAATTTAAATTAAAAATTCAATAAAATATGTATAAAATTAATAAAAACACTTCCCTTATAAATCCTTTGAATCGCACAGCAAAATCCTCGTACACAAAAATGAGTGTAATACACTCACCATTGCCGCGCACCACACTATTTTATCAATCTATTTTATCTTAATGAATATTAATGTCACTTGACTAAAAGTAAAATTAACAGATTTTTATTACATTTTATTTTTATATAAAAATAAAAAATAACCTAATCAAATTAATTATTTAATCATCACTTAAATCACTTAAGAATAAATTTTAACTTTCACTACACTATATTTGACTACCCGGAGAAAGACAAAAAAAAACGCGTCTTTCTTCTACGACGATCAAAACGAACTCATGCAAATTTTACTGGTTTTTATATACATAAAATTTTGTTTAGATCTCAAACATGACCGCAAGCTAATTGATTTATTGCGTGTCGATTGATGCGAATGGTATGGTTTTGAATGTAATTTAACCAAATATAACTTTGTACTGTATAATCACTGAAGCTTCGCTCTGATTTTGTTTAAAGTTTTGTTTGGGTTTTGTTTTGTTTTTTGTCATATATAGTAAACTGGTAATAAAAAAAAAATGAACAAAGAATTTTCAAAATTAAGAGCCTTATTGTGAAACGAAACGTTATTGGTGATTTCACTGTTCAAGCCGTATACATACGTCGGATAAATATCCGGGATTTTTCCATCCCATCGTTTTAACCAATTACATCACGTAAATTATACAAAAGACACGCCTCTTTTCATACAAAAGAGTTGAAAAAAATTTAAAAAAAATCTCGGATGTAGAAATCCCGGATTTCCATCCGACGTATGTATACGACTTCACGGAACCGTACTCGTCTGAAGTACTAATTGCGATAAAATAATTACTTTTGATCATCCGTGTCCAAACAGTAAGTTCAAATTGAACGAGCTCTCGATTCTGGATCTTGGTGTGAACATGCACAAATGGGGTTCATATACCAAAGATTGTCATCTGTTTTCTCCACTTCATTCATTTATTTTTTATAGGCTCGATTTTAACAGTGGAATGGGACACTGACAATTTCCCATTTGATAATAATAAAATTACGTGTCTGTGTCAGTCATCTTGATAATTTCAGCACCTTTCAACGTACGTGAATGAAATTTAATATATGTTTAAAAGTGATGTTCGAAAGATCACTGTGACAAACTGTGTCACAGTGAATTGAGAATTTAAGTAAATAATCCTATATTAACTCTTGTTTACGTTTCTTGTGGTTAATATCGAAATAGGGCTTACCAAATCATTATCGCAAGGATTATGCTAAACGACTTAATTTTTAATATATAATCCGTATTTATTCGGAGACAATATTTTATTGTGGATATATTCCAGAAACCTGGAAAAAAATTGGGAAAAGCCAAATGTCAAAAAGGCGAGCAGTTCACCAATGATTTAACCAATAAGGGAATTTAATTCGACAGAGAGAAAAACTATATTTAACAATTTTTGAAGCTTGAATGCAAAATCGAAAGGTGAATATTTTGGGAAAATGGTGTATAGAGTTGCGGTGGAACGGAAACGAACTAAAAACTTGAACTCGTACAGAAAAAATACTTACCATTTTCACTTCCTCAAATCCAACAAACTGAAGAGAGTATGCCAAGCATTCTTTACTAATACATTGGTCATCATCAAGTCACAAGTTCACTACTATTTTGACCATTTAGTTGATAACCAAACAAAAACCTCAAAATTACCATCAAAAGGAAAACAAGTAAAAAATGCATTACCATCAGGCAACAAATTAGCGGAGGTTGCGAGTCATATATCAACAGTTTTGCTATTATGGATTTCAACTATTGCCGGTCTTCAACTAGTAGTAAAAACATCTGGAACCACATTTAAATTTGAAAATAATGTACCACCTATATTGCAACGACTATGATGATCCAGTGAAACATTGGGCTTTTATAAGAATGTCTTTGACACGCAGTTCAATCTAGCATTTTATGTGCCGCAAAAGGATCTTTATAACAGATGTGACAAACACAAGATAAAAGCGCAAAATGGTGTTACTGTAATCACATAGAAACAAATTACGCGCGAGAGCAGAAAAAGAAATGGATAAAACCAATGATGAAGCAAATACTCGGATTTTGGTCGAAAGCCAATATTAACTGTGTTTATTATAAGCGAAAGCTTTTATCTTACAATCTGTAACCGGATTTTGTAAAGACAACAAAACGACATACTGCATTGTTTGGAATGAAACCAGTCAAGGGAGAAGGGCTAATGAGTTGGCTAGTGCTTATATAAAGATTTTACAAGCTGTTATAACCGATTTTCCGGAAACAGAAAAGCTAATTATCTGGTCTGATTCGTGTGTTGCTCAGAATCGGAATTCTATTTTGTCGTTTAGCTTATTAAGGTTTATAAAGGAACATCCAGCAATTTCAATCATAGAGCACAAGTACTCGGAACCGAAGCATTCCCTTCTACAAGAAATAGACGACTACAGCCCAATAGGAGTAATCAAATTTTTAGCGCTAAGTTTCCTAAAATGCATTTTAAAGTTATGCAAATAAAGAATACGGATTTCTACAACGACAGTAAAGCAGCACAAAAATTTACCTTCTCAAATATTCCATACACTAAAGTAAAGCAACTAAGTAAATCGCTAACTTGGTCCTACAAATAAAAAAGTTATAGATGCGGTTAAATATTAATTTACGTTTTTCTCAAAACTATGGGTTTGGCGCTTAGCGGACTATCGGATTCGTACGAACCACGTCATGTTACAAGGTCCCCATAACAACGGATGACCAATAAAGTGTTCCATCAACAACCAGCCGGTGTGCGTCGTAGAGGAAGACCTCGACTGGGCTGGCGTGATGACGTCGAACAAGATCTACCTATACTAGGATGCCGAAAACTGAGGACGAGAGCGATGGACCGAGACGGATGGAGGACCATAGTGCGGGTGGCAAAATCCCTTCATGGGGTGTGAAGCTAGAGAGAGATTTATACAAAAGGCTAAAGGAAGTCACCCGGAATCTAAATACACAATGGAGTCAACCATGACGTTACGGTGCAAGGAATCGGATGCCCAATTTCGTCGAGATCCAGCGTGATTTAATGCTTCACATTTTGTTTACATTTTTATTTAAATTACTTAAATTTTATTTTATAAACTAGATACAGGTAACCCTCCAATAACACGATTTTCGTTATTCTCTTTTATTTTGTTTTTTATATAACATAACAAAAAAAAAAATAAAACGCAACGTTTTTATGTTTGATAAAACATTTAGGGGACTAGTTTTGGGGTCATGTTACACGCTGCGTTAAATACTGTTATGTTAAATGTTACGTTAAATTGTTGCGTTGATAACGTGACGTTTCAACGTAATGTGTTATACAGAAAAACCTTGATTTAACAGACTAATTGGGGGTCCGTTAATCTGATTATCCGTTAAAACCGATTGTCCGTTAAATTAAATCTATTCGATCGAATTTAATCTGGAGCGGAACTCAGGCATTTCTTAGCTAATTATGTTGGGGGGAGGGGGTATGTTGGATGGAAGTGTATGGCCACGAGGGATGGAACTCGATCAATTTATAACCGATTATGATGGGACTGTGTATGTTGGATTTAAATGGGAAATGGGATTCTTAAATTGTTTTGGAAAGGATTTCTGGAATATGACCACCTGGGACGGAATTTGATCAATTCTTAACCGATTATGATGGGATTGGGTATGTTGGATTTAAATGGAATTCTTAGATGATTTTTGGAAGAATTTCTGGAATATGGCCACCTGGGACGGAGCTTTATCAATTCTTAACCGATTAGGATGGGATTGTGTATGTTGGATTTAAATGGGATTCTTAAATTGTTTTGGGAAGAATTTCTGGAATAACGTAACACCTGGGACGGAACTTGATGAATTCTTAACCGATTATGATGGGATTGGGTATGTTGGATTTAAATGGAATTCTTAGATGATTTTTGGGAAGAATTTCTGGAAGATGACCCTGGAACGGAACTCGATCAATTCTTAATCGATTATGGTGAGATTAAATATGATAGATGGAAATGGCATTCTTAAATGATTTTGTCAAGAAATTATGGAATATGGCCACGAGAGATGGAACTCGATCAATTTTGAACTGATTATGATGGGATTGGGTATGTTTGATGGAAATGGGATTCTTAATTTATTTTTGGAAAAGTTCTAAAATATTGCCACCTGGAACGGAATTCAATAATTTGGAAATTGTGGATGGAAATGAGATTCTTCAATAACTTTTGGAAGAAGTTGTGGAATATAGCTACCTGGGACGGAACTCGGTAATTTAAGCTAGGACGATGATTTTAACATGTTTCTGATAAAGCTGGATGCTTGAAGATCTATCACTTGTACGTGACCCACTCATGTAGTTAATGGGTTGAGCGGCAGGCAAACCACCTACTCTCACAAAAAATTACGTTATGAACCTTTCACAAAGGGCTCTGATAAGTTTATAGTATTTTTATCAACAGCGACCTAAAACTATTCACGGCAACATGGATTATGATGTCTTCCAAGTCCTTGATATTTCCAGAACCTTTCGATCCAAGTGGAGATTTATACTTTTAAGGTATGTACTTGCAATACAAGAGCATAAATTGTCTGGGAGTTAATTTCGTAAAACGTTATTTCGTATTCGGTTTCACGTCCTCTGGCGTGTACAGCGGTTTATCATTTTATAATCCCATATTTATACAACGTGTCGAATTCCATCATTATCGGTTAAGTAATAGTCGTGTTCCGCCCCAGGTGGCCATATTAAAAAACTTCTTCTAGAAATCATTAATTAATCTCATCTACATAAGAAAAGATAAATTTTGTTCATGTCTTCGCAGTGCCGAAAAATCGGTAAAGAAGTCCTTCATGATTGGTTGAACCTGTAACGTGATGTTCAGCGCACCTTTAGGAATCCTATTTCCATCCAGCATACCCAATCCCATCATAATCGATTTAGAATTGATCGAGTTGCTTCCTAGCTGGCCATATTCCAGAATTTATTCCAAAAATCATTTAAGAATCCTCGAATTCATCCATCATAATCGGTGACCGGAAAATGGAAAATAAAAAGTTATCCGTTAAATCGAGGGTCCGTTAAATCGAGGGTTTACTGTATATTGCTAACACAATCTCAAATTTTTCCATCGCCTCCAAAATCACATTCCCAAAATGCAAGAACCGGGTAAGGAACTGAAGTGTTTGGATAGCCATCGTTTGGAAACATTTCCGGTTCAGGTGGAGAACCCCGTTCGTTTTTTATCACTAATTTTAATGCTGTCAATCACAAAAAAACTTGTACTTTAAATGTTGACCCCAAAAATCACTTTTTTGGCACGGTACAAGTACAAAAAGGTATCACTGGATAGGTTTTGAAATAGACTTTTAATCTGCATTCATAAAATTTAAACAAATATTGGAATTTTTGATATTTTTGAACTTTTGTTAAAAATTTATATCAATGTGCAACTTTTTTGCATCCAAGTGTATTTAAAAAACAAATATTGTTCATATTATATTGGCCATGTACTATATATCACAAATTGTCATAGATCGCAAGTAAAAAATGAAACGTCGAAAAATTCAAAATATGGCTAAAAGGATGCGGACGGGAGCAAATCTGTAAATACAAATCATCAAAAAAAAGGCTAATAGGAAATACAAGCCACCTCCAATCTAATCTGCTTGAAACCAATACACTGACCAATAACTCAAATCAAGCGTGCTACCGAATGGAAAAATATTTCACGTAACATAGTAAATTACTATATGTGGCAGAATGCACGAAGTAAAATTTCAAACACGAACATAATTTCTAGCATATAACGAAAAATTCTTATTAACCGATGTTGTGATTAGCGAAAAAATATTTTATCTCAACTCCGCTTAAAGCAGGTTTCGTTCTTCGAGCATTTGTTTGATGCGAGAGAGAATAAAAAATTGTATAAAAAAAAATTTGGCACATGCGCTTCATGATCTTAGGCAGTGACATAATTGGGGGGGAATTTTGTTATCCTGAATTGTATGTAATCAATATATAATATTTCAAATACGACCTGAGCGTGCATTTGTGTAATATGAATAAGACTGCAACATCACATTGCGGCATCGCAAAAACATTCTCTGTAATTCTATATGAACATACGTCATTTTCACAATTATTATCAGTTACGTGCATATGTAGTAATTTGCTTTGAACAGTATTTTAATAACAATTATATTCTAATTATAATTAAATGTTAATTATAATTTATATTTATATGTCATGAATGTCAAATTGTATGGTGATAAGGTTTTAACTATAATCAGTTAATTGTGGTTAATTTTGTTTTTGTTGTAATTTAAATATACTTGGATGATGCGTTTCGTTTTGGTGGCCTATTTAGTTCGTTTAGTACAATAAAAAGGAAATCGATAAGTGCAACAAGGAGCAATGCCCTTTTTATAGAATATACTCGCCTTAATTACCATTTTCTATGTTTTGTATGGCATAATTATCGAGTCAATATACTATTATGCGATGTGGATTTGGATGACCTGCTTTCCCCTTCCATTTTACGTTTTCTGGAGTTCTACTTTACTAAAGCGATAATTGTTAGAATATTATGCTACAGTATTGATGTGTAAGACGATGCTTGTATATTTTTGGAATTGCATCTCTCGTTGGAAATTATAGACAAAATGGTGGTATAGTTAGCCCCAATATAGGACATTTTGGTTTCCTTTCTGGCGATGTATAAGAAGTTTGCTCGAAATTTCCGTCCCGAAAAGTTTTTTAATAAGGTTGGTGTCTTTGCTAAATCACATAAAAATAATTCCATCCCGAAAATTTTATTATTAAATTAAAGCAAAAAAATAAACAGCCCGAGAATATTATAAAAATATATAACTGATTGCAGTAAAGAAGCTTCACAATCTATTAATAAATTAAATCTACTTTTTTAATCATCCCTAAAACCACTTTCTATACATTCTTCAGATGAAAATATGTTTATTACCAAATATCCTTGTGGCGAACACAGAGAGGTCCCCCTGCCTTGGCATATGAAATTATGTGTGCCAAACTACAAAGAACTTATATTCAGGCGCCCGTTCGAAAATCATGGGGATTGATGATAAATATTGATCATCCCGTAAACCACTTTCTATCCATTCTACACAAGAAAATTTGGTAATCAACATATTTTCAACTGAAGAATGTATAGAAACCGGTTTTCGGGATGATCAATATTTATGATCAATCCTCATGATTTTCGAACGGGCGCCTGAATATAAGTTCTATGCACATTGGCAAACCTAACTCCATATGCCACCAAGAAACGGGGTCTTCGACTTCGCTACTAGGAAATTTGGAAATGAACATATTTTCATCTGAACAATGTATAGAAAGTGGTTTTCGGGAAGATCAATAAATTAGATTTAATTTATTAACAGGTTGTGAAGCAGACAGTAATATAATTTTATAATTTTCTCGGGCTGTTTATTTTTTTGCTTTAATTTAACAATAAAATTTTCGGGATGGAAGTGTTTGTATATTTGATTTAGCAAAGCCACAAACTTTATAAATAAAAAACTTTTCGGGATGGAAATTTCGGGCCAACTTCTTATACATGACTATGTGAAGATATAGCCCGAAAACCATCCCAAAAAGTGACTTGTCAAAATTTGGTTTGAGTCCACGCTAAATACGATAAAAACTTTTTGGCCCGAAAACAACATCAAAATATTTACGTTGCAACAAAATGTAATGTGTTGTACGTTGTACGTTGTACAATAATAAAACAGTAACATAATTAGTTTAAAGAAAATCTGTGTGGGTAACTGCAGCAGGGAAACTTTCGAATTTCAAAATGAAACTTTGCATACCGATTAAGCCCAATTTGTGCTAATTAGTGCTTACGGGAAAAAATTAGTGCTAGTCCAGGAGCCGGGAAAACCGGAAAAGAAAATTTCAAATTTCGCCTGAAAGACGAAAAAAATAAAACCCAATTTCTAGACAAAATAAAAAATAATTTAAGCCAAATTTTAAAATTTCACAAAAGCGGCTACACTGACGAAATTTGTGCTTATCATACAAATATGATTTTCATAAATTTTCATTCATAAATAGTGGAAAAACAAACTAGCCCCTAAAAGATACTATATTGAACATAGAAAATACAGAGGTATACCGTTCAATAAAATTTTTGTTGAACAACAAATTTAAAAATAGAAATACCTTATTGTAAAACCAAAGACTGAGCAATTCAGATAGCATATTCTTGTCACGAATGTTCATTGCCATCCGAAAAATATAGTGGCTGAATTTGTGCTAATCCAGAATTGGCCCAATTCCGTTGAACAACAACGACCGTTGAATGAACGATTTTCTGACAAAAAGTGTTCTACAAACCAATGAAGTTGGCACTTCTGATTGCATATTCCTATCAGGTATGTTAATTGCCATCCGAAAAATATAGTGGCTGAATTTGTGCTAATCCAGAAATGGCCCAATTCCGTTGAACAACAAAGGCCGTTTAATGATCGATTTTCTGACAAAAAGTGTTCCACAAACCAATGAAGTTGGCGCTTCTGATTGCATATTCCTATCAGATAAATCCATTGCCATCCGAAAAATATAGTGGCTGAATTTGTGCTAATCCAGAATTGGCCCAATTCCGTTGAACAACAACGACCGTTGAATGAACGATTTTCTGACAAAAAGTGTTCTACAAACCAATGAAGTTGGAACTTCTGATTGCATATTCCTATCAGGTATGTTCATTGCCATCCGAAAAATATAGTGGCTGAATTTGTGCTAATCCAAAAATGGCCCAATTCCGTTGAACAACAAAGACCGTTGAATGAACGATTTTCTGACAAAAAGTGTTCTACAAACCAATGAAGTTGGAACTTCTGATTGCATATTCCTATCAGGTAAATTCATTGCCATCCGAAAAATATAGTGGCTGAATTTGTGCTAATCCAGAAATGGCCCAATTCCGTTGAACAACAAAGACCGTTGAATGAACGATTTTCTGACAAAAAGTGTTCCACAAACCAATGAAGTTGGCACTTCTGATTGCATATTCCTATCAGGTATGTTCATTGCCATCCGAAAAATATAGTGGCTGAATTTTTGCTAATCCAGAAATGGCCCAATTCCGTTGAACAACAAAGACCGTTGAATGAACGATTTTCTGACAAAAAGTGTTCTACAAACCAATGAAGTTGGAACTTCTGATTGCATATTCCTATCAGGTATATTCATTGCCATCCGAAAAATATAGTGGCTGAATTTGTGCTAATCCAGAAATGGCCCAATTCCGTTGAACAACAAAGACCGTTGAATGAACGAATTTCTGACAAAAAGTGTTCTACAAACCAATGAAGTTGGAACTTCTGATTGCATATTCCTATCAGGTATGTTCATTGCCATCCGAAAAATATAGTGGCTGAATTTGTGCTAATCCAAAAATGGCCCAATTCCGTTGAACAACAAAGACCGTTGAATGAACGATTTTCTGACAAAAAGTGTTCTACAAACCAATGAAGTTGGAACTTCTGATTGCATATTCCTATCAGGTAAATTCATTGCCATCCGAAAAATATAGTGGCTGAATTTGTGCTAATCCAGAAATGGCCCAATTCCGTTGAACAACAAAGACCGTTGAATGAACGATTTTCTGACAAAAAGTGTTCCACAAACCAATGAAGTTGGCACTTCTGATTGCATATTCCTATCAGGTATGTTCATTGCCATCCGAAAAATATAGTGGCTGAATTTGTGCTAATCCAGAATTGGCCCAATTCCGTTGAACAACAAAGACCGTTGAATGAACGATTTTCTGACAAAAAGTGTTCTACAAACCAATGAAGTTGGAACTTCTGATTGCATATTCCTATCAGGTAAATTCATTGCCATCCGAAAAATATAGTGGCTGAATTTGTGCTAATCCAGAAATGGCCCAATTCCGTTGAACAACAAAGACCGTTGAATGAACGATTTTCTGACAAAAAGTGTTCCACAAACCAATGAAGTTGGCACTTCTGATTGCATATTCCTATCAGGTATGTTCATTGCCATCCGAAAAATATAGTGGCTGAATTTTTGCTAATCCAGAAATGGCCCAATTCCGTTGAACAACAAAGACCGTTGAATGAACGATTTTCTGACAAAAAGTGTTCTACAAACCAATGAAGTTGGAACTTCTGATTGCATATTCCTATCAGGTATATTCATTGCCATCCGAAAAATATAGTGGCTGAATTTGTGCTAATCCAGAAATGGTCCAATTCCGTTGAACAACAAAGACCGTTGAATGGACGATTTACTGACAAAAACTGTCATACAAACCAATGAAGTTGGCACTTCTGTTGCATATTCCTATCAGGTATATTCATTGCCATCCGAAAAATATAGTGGATGAATTTGTGCTAATCCAGAATTGGCCCAATTCCGTTGAACAACAACGACCGTTGAATGTACGATTTTCTGACAAAAAGTGTTCTACAAACCAATGAAGTTGGAACTTCTGATTGCATATTCCTATCAGGTATGTTCATTGCCATCCGAAAAATATAGTGGCTGAATTTGTGCTAATCCAAAAATGGCCCAATTCCGTTGAACAACAAAGACCGTTGAATGAACGATTTTCTGACAAAAAGTGTTCTACAAACCAATGAAGTTGGAACTTCTGATTGCATATTCCTATCAGGTAAATTCATTGCCATCCGAAAAATATAGTGGCTGAATTTGTGCTAATCCAGAAATGGCCCAATTCCGTTGAACAACAAAGACCGTTGAATGAACGATTTTCTGACAAAAAGTGTTCCACAAACCAATGAAGTTGGCACTTCTAATTGCATATTCCTATCAGGTATGTTCATTGCCATCCGAAAAATATAGTGGCTGAATTTTTGCTAATCCAGAAATGGCCCAATTCCGTTGAACAACAACGACCGTTGAATGAACGATTTTCTGACAAAAAGTGTTCTACAAACCAATGAAGTTGGAACTTCTGATTGCATATTCCTATCAGGTATATTCATTGCCATCCGAAAAATATAGTGGCTGAATTTGTGCTAATCCAGAAATGGCCCAATTCCGTTGAACAACAAAGACCGTTGAATGAACGATTTTCTGACAAAAAGTGTTCTACAAACCAATGAAGTTGGCACTTCTGATTGCATATTCCTATCAGGTATGATCATTGCCATCCGAAAAATATAGTGGATGAATTTGTGCTAATCCAGAAATGGCCCAATTCCGTTGAACAACAAAGACCGTTGAATGAACGATTTTCTGACAAAAAGTGTTCTACAAACCAATGAAGTTGGAACTTCTGATTGCATATTCCTATCAGGTATATTCATTGCCATCCGAAAAATATAGTGGCTGAATTTGTGCTAATCCAGAAATGGCCCAATTCCGTTGAACAACAAAGACCGTTGAATGAACGATTTTCTGACAAAAAGTGTTCTACAAACCAATGAAGTTGGCACTTCTGATTGCATATTCCTATCAGGTATATTCATTGCCATCCGAAAAATATAGTGGCTGAATTTGTGCTAATCCAGAAATGGTCCAATTCCGTTGAACAACAAAGACCGTTGAATGGACGATTTACTGACAAAAACTGTCATACAAACCAATGAAGTTGGCACTTCTGTTGCATATTCCTATCAGGTATATTCATTGCCATCCGAAAAATATAGTGGCTGAATTTGTGCTAATCCAGAAATGGCCCAATTCCGTTGAACAACAAAGACCGTTGAATGAACGATTTTCTGACAAAAAGTGTTCTACAAACCAATGAAGTTGGCACTTCTGATTGCATATTCCTATCAGGTATGATCATTGCCATCCGAAAAATATAGTGGCTGAATTTGTGCTAATCCAGAAATGGCCCAATTCCGTTGAACAACAAAGACCGTTGAATGAACGATTTTCTGACAAAAAGTGTTCTACAAACCAATGAAGTTGGAACTTCTGATTGCATATTCCTATCAGGTATATTCATTGCCATCCGAAAAATATAGTGGCTGAATTTGTGCTAATCCAGAAATGGCCCAATTCCGTTGAACAACAAAGACCGTTGAATGAACGATTTTCTGACAAAAAGTGTTCTACAAACCAATGAAGTTGGCACTTCTGATTGCATATTCCTATCAGGTATGATCATTGCCATCCGAAAAATATAGTGGATGAATTTGTGCTAATCCAGAAATGGTCCAATTCCGTTGAACAACAAAGACCGTTGAATGGACGATTTACTGACAAAAACTGTCATACAAACCAATGAAGTTGGCACTTCTGTTGCATATTCCTATCAGGTATATTCATTGCCATCCGAAAAATATAGTGGCTGAATTTGTGCTAATCCAGAATTGGCCCAATTCCGTTGAACAACAACGACCGTTGAATGTACGATTTTCTGACAAAAAGTGTTCTACAAACCAATGAAGTTAGAACTTCTGATTGCATATTCCTATCAGGTAAATCCATTGCCATCCGAAAAATATAGTGGCTGAATTTGTGTTAATCCAGAAATGGCCCAATTCCGTTGAACAACAAAGACCGTTGAATGAACGATTTTCTGACAAAAAGTGTTCTACAAACCAATGAAGTTGGCACTTCTGATTGCATGTTCCTATCAGGTATGATCATTGCCACCCGAAAAATATAGTGGCTGAATTTGTGCTAATCCAGAAATGGCCCAATTCCGTTGAACAACAAAGACCGTTGAATGAACGAATTTCTGACAAAAAGTGTTCTACAAACCAATGAAGTTGGAACTTCTGATTGCATATTCCTATCTGGTATGTTCATTGCCATCCGAAAAATATAGTGGCTGAATTTGTGCTAATCCAGAAATGGCCCAATTCCGTTGAACAACAAAGACCGTTGAATGAACGATTTTCTGACAAAAAGTGTTCTACAAACCAATGAAGTTGGCACTTCTGATTGCATATTCCTATCAGGTATGATCATTGCCATCCGAAAAATATAGTGGATGAATTTGTGCTAATCCAGAAATGGCCCAATTCCGTTGAACAACAAAGACCGTTGAATGAACGAATTTCTGACAAAAAGTGTTCTACAAACCAATGAAGTTGGAACTTCTGATTGCATATTCCTATCAGGTATGTTCATTGCCATCCGAAAAATATAGTGGCTGAATTTGTGCTAATCCAGAAATGGTCCAATTCCGTTGAACAACAAAGACCGTTGAATGGACGATTTACTGACAAAAACTGTTATACAAACCAATGAAGTTGGCACTTCTGTTGCATATTCCTATCAGGTATATTCATTGCCATCCGAAAAATATAGTGGCTGAATTTGTGCTAATCCAGAATTGGCCCAATTCCGTTGAACAACAACGACCGTTGAATGTACGATTTTCTGACAAAAAGTGTTCTACAAACCAATGAAGTTAGAACTTCTGATTGCATATTCCTATCAGGTAAATCCATTGCCATCTGAAAAATATAATGGCTCAATTTGTGCTAATCCAGAATTGGCCCAATTCCGTTGAACTACAAAGACCGTTGAATGAACGAATTTCTGACAAAAAGTGTTATACAAACCAATGAAGTTGGCACTTCTGATTGCATATTCCTATCAGGTATGATCATTGCCATCCGAAAAATATAGTGGATAAATTTGTGCTAATCCAGAAATGGCCCAATTCCGTTGAACAACAAAGACCGTTGAATGAACAAATTTCTGACAAAAAGTGTTCTACAAACCAATGAAGTTGGAACTTCTGATTGCATATTCCTATCAGGTATGTTCATTGCCATCCGAAAAATATAGTGGCTGAATTTGTGCTAATCCAGAAATGGCCCAATTCCGTTGAACAACAAAGACCGTTGAATGAACGATTTTCTGACAAAAAGTGTTCTACAAACCAATGAAGTTGGAACTTCTGATTGCATATTCCTATCAGGTATATTCATTGCCATCCGAAAAATATAGTGGCTGAATTTGTGCTAATCCAGAAATTGCCCAATTCCGTTGAACAACAAAGACCGTTGAATGAACGATTTTCTGACAAAAAGTGTTATACAAACCAATGAAGTTGGCACTTCTGATTGCATATTCCTATCAGGTATATTCATTGCCATCCGAAAAATATAGTGGCTGAATTTGTGCTAATCCAGAAATGGCCCAATTCCGTTGAACAACAAAGACCGTTGAATGAACGATTTTCTGACAAAAAGTGTTCTACAAACCAATGAAGTTGGAACTTCTGATTGCATATTCCTATCAGGTATATTCATTGCCATCCGAAAAATATAGTGGCTGAATTTGTGCTAATCCAGAAATGGTCCAATTCCGTTGAACAACAAAGACCGTTGAATGGACGATTTTCTGACAAAAACTGTTATACAAACCAATGAAGTTGGCACTTCTGTTGCATATTCCTATCAGGTATATTCATTGCCATCCGAAAAATATAGTGGCTGAATTTGTGCTAATCCAGAATTGGCCCAATTCCGTTGAACATCAACGACCGTTGAATGTACGATTTTCTGACAAAAAGTGTTCTACAAACCAATGAAGTTAGAACTTCTGATTGCATATTCCTATCAGGTAAATCCATTGCCATCCGAAAAATATAGTGGTTGAATTTGTGCTAATCCAGAAATGGCCCAATTCCGTTGAACAACAAAGTCCGTTTAATGATCGATTTTCTGACAAAAAGTGTTCCACAAACCAATGAAGTTGACACTTCTGATTGCATATTCCTATCAGGTATGTCCATTGCCATCCGAAAAATATAGTGGCTGAATTTGTGCTAATCCAGAATTGGCCCAATTCCGTTGAACAACAACGACCGTTGAATGAACGATTTTCTGACAAAAAGTGTTCTACAAACCAATGAAGTTGGAACTTCTGATTGCATATTCCTATCAGGAATGATCATTGCCATCCGAAAAATATAGTGGCTGAATTTGTGCTAATCCAGAAATGGCCCAATTCCGTTGAACAACAAAGACCGTTGAATGAACGATTTTCTGACAAAAAGTGTTCCACAAACCAATGAAGTTGGCACTTCTGATTGCATATTCCTATTAGGTATGTTCATTGCCATCCGAAAAATATAGTGGCTGAATTTGTGCTAATCCAGAAATGGCCCAATTCCGTTGAACAACAAAGACCGTTGAATGAACGATTTTCTGACAAAAAGTGTTCTACAAACCAATGAAGTTGGAACTTCTGATTGCATATTCCTATCAGGTATATTCATTGCCATCCGAAAAATATAGTGGCTGAATTTGTGCTAATCCAGAAATGGCCCAATTCCGTTGAACAACAAAGACCGTTGAATGAACGATTTTCTGACAAAAAGTGTTCTACAAACCAATGAAGTTGGAACTTCTGATTGCATATTCCTATCAGGTATGTTCATTGCCATCCGAAAAATATAGTGGCTGAATTTGTGCTAATCCAAAAATGGCCCAATTCCGTTGAACAACAAAGACCGTTGAATGAACGATTTTCTGACAAAAAGTGTTCTACAAACCAATGAAGTTGGAACTTCTGATTGCATATTCCTATCAGGTATATTCATTGCCATCCAAAAAATATAGTGGCTGAATTTGTGCTAATCCAGAAATGGTCCAATTCCGTTGAACAACAAAGACCGTTGAATGAACAATTTTCTGACAAAAACTGTTATACAAACCAATGAAGTTGGAACTTTTGATTGCATATTCCTATCAGGTATATTCATTGCCATCCGAAAAATATAGTGGCTGAATTTGTGCTAATCTAGGATTAGCCCAATTCTGTTGAAGTGCTAACTATTAAATGTAGTGTCTTAATTTTATAAACCATTTTTATTTTTAAACAAGAGTATTTTGTGTTTATTAATTTTTATTCCAATTTTATTTAATACTTTTTACATTAAACACTAAATGATTATATAAGATTCTAATACAAAATTATATTTAAAATTCATAAATTACCAATTAAATCGTTCTGTATATTGTACTATAGTTTTTTGTAAATTAGAATTGCTGGGTTCACTAATTGTATATCCCTCAGAAGTGTCAACTTCATTGGTTTGGGGAACACTTTGTCAGAAAATCGTTCATTCAACGGTCTTTGTAGTTCAACGGAATTGGGCCAATTCTGGATTAGCACAAATTCAGCCACTATATTTTTCAGATGGCCATGATTATACCTGATGGGAATATGCAATCAGAAGTGCCAACTTCATTGGTTTGTAGAACACTTTTTGTCAGAAAACCGTTCATTCAACGGTCTTTGTTGTTCAACGGAATTGGGCCAATTCTGGATTAGCACAAATTCAGCCACTATATTTTCGGATGGCAATGAACATACCTGATAGGAATATGCAATCAGAAGTTCCAACTTCATTGGTTTGTAAAACACTTTTTGTCAGAAAATCGTCCATTCAATGGTCTTTGTTGTTCAACGGAATTGGGCCATTTCTGGATTAGCACAAATTCAGCCACTATATTTTTCGGATGGCAATGAACATACCTGATAGGAATATGCAATCAGAAGTTCCAACTTCATTGGTTTGTATAACACTTTTTGTCAGAAAATCGTTCATTCAACGGTCTTTGTTGTTCAACGGAATTGGGCCATTTCTGGATTAGCACAAATTCGGCCACTATATTTTTTGGATGGCAATGAACATACCTGATAGGAATATGCAATCAGAAGTGCCAACTTCATTGGTTTGTAAAACACTTTTTGTCAGAAAATCGTTCATTCAACGGTCTTTGTTGTTCAACGGAATTGGGCCATTTATGGATTAGCATAATATCAGCTACTATGTTTTTCGGATGGTAATGATCATACCTGATAGGAATATGCAATCAGAAGTGTCAACTTCATTGGTTTGTAGAACACTTTTTGTCAGAAAATCGTACATTCAACGGTCGTTGTTGTTCAACGGAATTGGGCCAATTCTGGATTAGCACAAATTCAGCCACTATATTTTTCGGATGGCAATGAACATACCTGATAGGAATATGCAATCAGAAGTTCCAACTTCATTGGTTTGTAGAACACTTTTTGTCAGAAAATCGTACATTCAACGGTCGTTGTTGTTCAACGAAATTGGGCCAATTCTGGATTAGCACAAATTCAGCCACTATATTTTTCGGATGGCAATGAACATATCTGATGGGAATATGCAATCAGAAGTTCCAACTTCATTGGTTTGTAGAACACTTTTTGTCAGAAAATCGTACATTCAACGGTCGTTGTTGTTCAACGGAATTGGGCCAATTCTGGATTAGCACAAATTCAGCCACTATATTTTTCGGATGGCAATGAACATACCTGATAGGAATATGCAATCAGAAGTGCCAACTTCATTGGTTTGTAGAACACTTTTTGTCAGAAAATCGTACATTCAACGGTCTTTGTTGTTCAACGGAATTGGGCTAATTCTGGATTAGCACAAATTCAGCCACTATATTTTTCAGATGGCAATGAACATACCTGATAGGAATATGCAATCAGAAGTTCCAACTTCATTGGTTTGTAGAACACTTTTTGTCAGAAAATCGTTCATTCAACGGTCTTTGTTGTTCAACGGAATTGGGCCATTTCTGGATTAGCACAAATTCAGCCACTATATTTTTCGGATGGCAATGAATATACCTGATAGGAATATGCAATCAGAAGTTCCAACTTCATTGGTTTGTAGAACACTTTTTGTCAGAAAATCGTACATTCAACGGTCGTTGTTGTTCAACGGAATTGGGCTAATTCTGGATTAGCACAAATTCAGCCACTATATTTTTCAGATGGCAATGAACATACCTGATAGGAATATGCAATCAGAAGTTCCAACTTCATTGGTTTGTAAAACCATTTTTGTCAGAAAATCGTTCATTCAACGGTCTTTGTTGTTCAACGGAATTGGGCCATTTCTGGATTAGCACAAATTCAGCCACTATATTTTTTGGATGGCAATGAATATACCTGATAGGAATATGCAATCAGAAGTTCCATTTTCATTGGTTTGTAGAACACTTTTTGTCAGAAAACCGTTCATTCAACGGTCTTTGTTGTTCAACGGAATTGGGCCATTTCTGGATTAGCATAAATTCAGCCACTATGTTTTTCGGATGGCAATGATCATACCTGATAGGAATATGCAATCAGAAGTGTCAACTTCATTGGTTCGTAGAACACTTTTTGTCAGAAAATCGTACATTCAACGGTCGTTGTTGTTCAACGGAATTGGGCCAATTCTGGATTAGCACAAATTCAGCCACTATATTTTTCGGATGGCAATGAACATACCTGATAGGAATATGCAATCAGAAGTGCCAACTTCATTGGTTTGTAGAACACTTTTTGTCAGAAAATCGTACATTCAACGGTCGTTGTTGTTCAACGGAATTGGGCCAATTCTGGATTAGCACAAATTCAGCCACTATATTTTTCGGATGGCAATGAACATACCTGATAGGAATATGCAATCAGAAGTGCCAACTTCATTGGTTTGTGGAACACTTTTTGTCAGAAAATCGTTCATTCAACGGTCTTTGTTGTTCAACGGAATTGGGCCATTTCTGGATTAGCACAAATTCAGCCACTATATTTTTCGGATGGCAATGAACATACCTGATAGGAATATGCAATCAGAAGTTCCAACTTCATTGGTTTGTAGAACACTTTTTGTCAGAAAATCGTTCATTCAACGGTCTTTGTTGTTCAACGGAATTGGGCCATTTCTGGATTAGCACAAATTCAGCCACTATGTTTTTCGGATGGCAATGAACATACCTGATAGGAATATGCAATCAGAAGTTCCAACTTCATTGGTTTGTAGAACACTTTTTGTCAGAAAATCGTACATTCAACGGTCGTTGTTGTTCAACGGAATTGGGCCAATTCTGGATTAGCACAAATTCAGCCACTATATTTTTCGGATGGCAATGAACATACCTGATAGGAATATGCAATCAGAAGTGTCAACTTCATTGGTTTGTAGAACACTTTTTGTCAGAAAATCGTACATTCAACGGTCGTTGTTGTTCAACGGAATTGGGCCAATTCTGGATTAGCACAAATTCAGCCACTATATTTTTCGGATGGCAATGAACATACCTGATAGGAATATGCAATCAGAAGTTCCAACTTCATTGGTTTGTAGAACACTTTTTGTCAGAAAATCGTTCATTCAACGGTCGTTGTTGTTCAACGGAATTGGGCCAATTCTGGATTAGCACAAATTCAGCCACTATATTTTTCGGATGGCAATGAACATACCTGATGGGAATATGCAATCAGAAGTTCCAACTTCATTGGTTTGTAGAACACTTTTTGTCAGAAAATCGTACATTCAACGGTCGTTGTTTTTCAACGGAATTGGGCCAATTCTGGATTAGCACAAATTCAGCCACTATATTTTTCGGATGGCAATGAACATACCTGATAGGAATATGCAATCAGAAGTTCCAACTTCATTGGTTTGTAGAACAATTTTTGTCAGAAAATCGTTCATTCAACGGTCGTTGTTGTTTAACGGAATTGGGCCAATTCTGGATTAGCACAAATTCAGCCACTATATTTTTCGGATGGCAATGAACATACCTGATAGGAATATGCAATCAGAAGTTCCAACTTCATTGGTTTGTAGAACACTTTTTGTCGGAAAACCGTTCATTCAACGGTCTTTGTTGTTCAACGGAATTGGGCCATTTCTGGATTAGCACAAATAGCCACTATATTTTTCGGATGGCAATGAATATACCTGATAGGAATATGCAATCAGAAGTTCCAACTTCATTGGTTTGTAGAACACTTTTTGTCAGAAAATCGTTCGTTCAACGGTCTTTGTTGTTCAACGGAATTGGGCCAATTCTGGATTAGCACAAATTCAGCCACTATATTTTTCGGATGGCAATGAACATACCTGACAAGAATATGCTATCTGAATTGCTCAGTCTTTGGTTTTACAATAGGGTATTTCTATTTTTAAATTTGTTGTTCAACAAAAATTTTATTGAACGGTATACCTCTGTATTTTCGATGTTCAATATAGTATCTTTTAGGGGCTAGTTTGTTTTTCCACTATTTATGAATGAAAATTTATGAAATTCATATTTGTATGATAAGCACAAATTTCGTCAGTGTAGCCGCTTTTGTGAAATTTTAAAATTTGGCTTAAATTATTTCTGATTTTGTCTAGAAATTGGGTTTTATTTTTTTCGTCTTTCAGGCGAAATTTGAAATTTTCTTTTCCGGTTTTCCCGGCTCCTGGACTAGCACTAATTTTTTCCCGTAAGCACTAATTAGCATAAATTGGGCTTAATCGGTATGCAAAGTTTCATTTTGAAATTCGAAAGTTTCCCTGCTGCAGTTACCCACACAGAAAATCTTACTATACACATTTCTGAACGCCTATTTTGATCCAAAAATAATAGCAGGAGAGAAGAATTACCGGAACGCAATAGTGTAGAATATATATTTATGGATCTTAAGTTTACATAACAATAAAAAAATAAAAATCTTAAATGGATTTTTATTTTTTTCGCTTTATTTAACAAATTTTGATTACACTCAATCAATTCCTTCTTAAGACTAACTTAATTATCTTTCTTAGCACTATTTATCTATTCATTTTGAAAGAATCTAATTACAAGCCAAGCGAGTGGAAAATTACTGTTATTTTGCTTGCTATGCATTTCTCACGATTTGTTGGATGACACGTTGAGTCGTTGATCCGCCTGTTATGCTGATGTTGTGTCTTTCTATGTTGCGATATCTCTTGTTAGATGATCTTAGGAATTTATAACTCCTCCCGGGGGTGGAGAAAGGGCGTCCTCGACCTTTGATCCAATGCCTGCTTTTCTTAGTAGATCTTGATATGACGATGTGTGGCTGCTCTGATGCGCGTGTGCTGTTTCATTTGGCCCTTTTATTTGTACTATTGTCTGATTGCTGTGAATGTAAATGTAAACAATTAGTACAATTATGCTGATAGTAGATAGTGATATTCCTCCCGAAAGCGTCCATATCCATGTTTGATGGTTGATTTGCCTTAGGTGAACATTGTTTAGCCATTTTCTGTTTCTGATGTTTTCTTGGTTGATTGTGGCAATGTCTGGTATTGTTAATATGTGACGTGTTATTTGAAGATTATGGAGTGCTCCCTGGATTACTTCGTCTGAGCCTATCCATTCGTATGACTGGAATTCTTCGGAGTTAACTGTAATTGTACAATTCCAGAATGTTACGATGAAGTTTCCTGTAATAGTTCGATTATCTGGACCGCAATTGGATGAAATTTGTGTGTTGTTTGCGTTATTTATTAATAACTTGTCTTCTGATATGAATTGCACTGTAGTTTCGGCCTCTGGTGTAACATTGCATTGGGCTTGACTCCCCATTATAAGAGGTTTAATGCATTCATCGTTGAATTCACTTATTTCCGTGTGTCTTTGTACAAAATTGTTATGGTCGTAGGTTGTGAATAACTTTGAGTTTGATTTGATCAGATATTTTGGATATTTTTGAATATTACTACCGTTGACTACTAGTGGTGCGATGGTCAACATTGTAGAATTGTTTTCTTCCAATCTTGGTACCTCCAAGATATACAGCAGAGTATCTTTGTTTATTGCGATTTTTGGTGTAACGTATTTTAAGGCTTCATCCGGTAGTGGTATTTCAACACCTTGGTCAACCAGTATGTTTCTGATGGAAATAATTTCTTTCAATGAAATTATTTTGTTGCTGGGCAGTGAAACTTTAGTTCTAATGATTGCATCTTGAATATCGTTTAATATTGAATTGATCGTGTCAATATTAATCATTATTGTGAGCAGTTCTAGTTCGGTTAGTACAATTCGGTTGGCGATTGAGGTATTGGCAACAACTTTATTTATGGCGTCAGTTAATAACTGGATTCTCCTATCGATTTGGTCGTTAATTTTGAATTGGCGATTGTTTTCATTTATAAGGTCGTTCAACGTGCTATTTATCATACGTAAGTCCTCAGCGTCCGGACTACCCGCTAACCATTTCCACGCTGTTCCTATCGTGTCCCATCTTCTTTGTCGGGTGTATTTTGGCGGTTTTATTTGATGAAAGTTATCGTGGGCTTTTTTGCATTTTTGTTTAATTATTGTGTAAAATTCCAGCTTGTCTTCTACTCTATCGTTTACAATATTGTTAATAGCTTCTATCGTATTTTCTAGATTAGTAAGATTGATGGGATGAATTATTTTTATTACCCCTGTTTGAATTTTACAATTACTGAGTTTTAATAATACAAGGGGATCTTTATGTAAGTTTCTTAATTCTAGTTTTTGAGTTTTACATTTATTATTACAAAAAATTACAAATATGAGAAATTTAAAGAAAATTTTGAACATCATTCCTGGAATGAGAAAATATTACATTAGTTTTTTTTATCTTTTCAACCTTTTTAATTTATTTTTATTTCGTTTTATATTTCTAGGAGTTTTAAATGTTTTTCCGGTTATAAAATTTGCTTTTGTTTTAATACCCCTAGGTTGTGTTTTACTTCTAATATTTGGTTTTAAAAATATTGATTGTTGATCGGTTAACTCAGGGGGTCATGATCCGAAATTATTTCACTGGGTATTCCAAAGGTAGAGAAATATTTGATTATAGCACTCTTAACATCTGTTATATTCTAGCAAATAGATGTGTATCATTTGTAAATGTTTTGAAAATGCGTCTATCACAGACAAAAAATTAGTTCTATTGATTATGAATATATCGATATGGATCCTCTCTAGCGGTTTTCTCGTACTTGGTCTTGGGGATAATTTTATATTGTAAGGTTTCCTGTCGTATTTATGAACGTTGCAGCTACTACAACTATTAATGCAACTTCTGATTTTCTTTATCATGTTCGGAAAATAATAGGACCTTTTGATTTGGTTCTCAACCTCCTTAATTCCTCTGTGTGCTCGATCATGTTCTTTCGTGATTAGGGCATCTTGTCTTTCTTCCTTAGTGACGTCTTCGACTATCTTGCTAACAAGCACGAAGTGACCGTTTTGCGAAAAGTTTTCCCTATATGATTGTTGTATTTTCCCGTACAGGGATTCTGGGGCGAGTATCGCGCTTTGTTTGTTATTATGGTATATTTTAAGATAGTGAGTTATATCTTCTTTACTAAAATCATTCTTGATAATTATAACTCGTTTTACTTTTGAGAATACTTCTTCTGAGATGATCGTGTCGATGAAATTGTAGATGAAATTTTGAAAATTATTTGGTTCCTATAATAATTTACCGGACGTTCGGCGAAATGAAGAAAATATTCATCTGACGTATCCGCTGAATGAATTGTGTCGGAATCACTTGGTATATTGTTCTGCATTGACCCGATTTCGGGGTTAGAATTTTGGCTATTAATGTTATGTTCACGTGAAGTGTCGTTGTTTTCGCTGAAGTTTATTTCCGATTTTGGTTCGACTATGGGCATTCTGCTTAAAGCATCCGCGGCAAGGTTAGTTTTTCCCTCTTTATATATGATATCATAATCGAAGTTTTCCAATTCTAACCGCCACCTTAGAATTTTGGAGTTTTTCTCCGAAGTTTTTATGAAGGTTAGGGGTTTGTGGTCGGTTACGAGAGTAAATTTATTACCGTGTAGGTAGGGACTGTATTTCTTTACGGCCCAAATAATAGCTAAGGCTTCTTTTTCGTTGGTTGGTCGCGTAGTTAGTTTCGGTGGAATTTAGGGTCCTAGATGCAAAAGCAATAGGCCTTTCCACATTGTCTTGAACTTGAGACAATACAGCGCCAAGGGCATAGTCCGAAGCGTCGGTGGTTAATATAAATTGTTTTGAGAAGTCCGGATAGGCCAATATTTGGTCTGTGGCCAGTATCTCTTTTAATGATTCGAATGCTTTTACATACTCAGGGTCTTTTATATTAATGACCTGATCTTTTCTTAAAAATTTGGTCATTGGTTTTGTAATTTTTGAGTAGTCTTTGATGAAGCGTCTGTAATAACCTGCAAGTCCAAGGAACTGTTTCACTTGTTTTTGTGTCGTTGGTAGCGGCCATTCTACAATTTTTTGAACCTTATCGGGATTTGGTTTTACTCCCGTTTGTGTGATCAGGTGTCCCAGGAACTCCGTTTCTCGCTTGAGGAACTCACACTTGTCTAACTGTATTTTGAGGTTGAACTCCGCCAGTCGCTTTAAGACTTTGCAAAGGTTTGCGATGTGGTTTTCTGGATTGCAACCCACAATTATGATATCATCCAGATATACATAGCAAATTTCGCCTACTAGACCACTCAATACGTGGTTCATTGCACGTTGAAAAGTTGCTGGGCCATTTTTTAACCCAAAGGGCATTCGAGTAAACTCAAAGTGGCCCTTATCTGTGGAAAATGCAGTTTTTGGTTGATCTTTTTTGTCCATCTCGATTTGATGGAATCCCTATTTTAAGTCGAGGTTTGTGAAATACACAGATTTCCCAAGACTATCTAGAATTTCCTCAATTTGAGGGATGGGAAATTTATCGTTAATTGTCTTTTCATTTAATTTTCTGTAATCGATGACGACTCTTATTTTTTGGTTTCCAGAGGCGTCAGCCTTTTTTGGTACTACCCAAATAGGAGATGAGTATGGACTATTTGAATTTAGTATAATCCCACTATCTAACAATTCTTGAATTTGTTCAGTTACATCCTTCTTGTAATGGTGAGGGTATCTGTATGTTTTCGTATGAACTGGATTTTCGTCTTTTGTTACTATTTTGTGCTTGATTACAGTTGTGGATGAAAGTTTTTCTCCTTGTCTCAACAGTACCACTTGATTTTTGTGAATTGCTTCTATGAGCATTTCTTTTTCGATTTTACTTAAATGTTTCGTTCGAATTAGATTTTCAATTGCGGTTTTATCCACTGGTGTATTCACGTTGATTGGAATTGGTTCGATTGCTTCGAAATTGTTTACTATTAACCCTAATCTACATAATTTTGAAGGTGGTTCTGGACTGTCTGTCGTTATTTTGACAGTAGTTTGAAAATTTTCGGCCCTGTATATACCTGGTAATATTGTAATTTCGTCATTTAGTGCTTTATTTTCGTAAGCTACCCAATCACCATTTGTTTTGGTGTTAAACGTTACTGTGTGGTTATAAAAGTTTTTTGTAGGGTAATAACGGTAGAATTTGAATATTTTATTATTTAGGGATACCGTATTTGATTTATAATCAATTTTTGCGTTCATTGCCGCCATGGATTGGGACCCTAGAATACCGTGAAAAAATTTGTGAAAATAGAGTTCATAATAAGTTTGTTTTGGTAAGTTGAAGCCAAGAAAATTGATCTTTCCTTTTCTTGATAGTTTATGTGTCCCTATAATATTTTTTACTGTTGCTGTTTCAGATTCTAGGAGATATTTTGGGATGATGTTAGGCCTTATTATATTTTTATTGGCCCCAGTGTCAATTAATAACAATATTGTTTTGCCAATTGCTTTATTATGGCATTTGAGATATGGTAAGAAGTTTAACCTTCTGTATCTGATCCCTGTCCTTCCCAAAAATTTTCCTCCTCCGAATTTGTATTGGTCGATTCTACAGCTTCTTCTGGGATTTCGTGATTATATATCATTCTGCTGTTCGAAGTTTTCTTCGATCTGAGTGTTGGATCTATGTCCATTGGAATTGGTTTGGAATTATCTTGAACTGATCCCAGAGGTTTCTTTTCCGTGAAGGGATATTGCTGTCTTCTATTTTGACTCTGAGTTCTTATCTCAGTTATTTTTTTTGAATTATTTGAGATTGTCTCATTTGCGCTAAACTTGCACAAAAACGCGTATGCGTCTTCTAGAGTTATGGGTCTTGCTGCTTGAGCGTACCCGAAATGAGGCCTTTTTTAATCCTGCAATGAATGCTGCGAGAGCATCCTCTTCAATAAATGCACTGATTGCTACCCATGACATATTATAAATTGGGTTTTGTTTAGCCAAGGTTTTAATACTCTGTAAAATCTCTTTTGTTTTATTATAATATGCATGAATTGACATGTTGTCTGACTGTTGTGTTGCCCAAAGTTGGGACTTGTAAAAGGATAGCTCTTGTTTATCACCAAGAGCTTCCGTTAATATTTGTTTGATTTCCAGAAAAGTTTGGGGGTTTCCGGCTAAGCAAAGAATATCTTTGGCTTTGCCTTCAATTTTGTTTTGTACTGCTTGCCAGTAAATTTTTAATTACTGTTCTTGGACCATTGGTTCGAAGAACGCTAAAGTGTCTTCGACTGTTTTCAGCCATGACACCAGCTGTTTTCGATTTCCATCGAAATTAGGAATTGATTTTATCGGATCTGGAATCCGGTATAAATCAATGGGTGATAATGACTGAGTTGGAATTTTTTCCTGTTCAGTTTTATTTAAATAAGCTAAAGCTTGCTCGTGCTCAGTCTGCTTTAGCGAAATTGCACTAAGTTGTCCTAGAATTTGGTTCAGTTGGTTAGTTACTTGCTCTAACTCTGACATTGTTTCTAGTTCCTTATAGTCAATATCTCGATTTACCATATAATTTGTACGTGATTTTTTGGTCATTCAATAATTAATAATTCACCGTTTGATCACTGATTAGCTTTTCGAAATTATGGGATAACAACTTAGATAAATAATAATAATTATTTATTCTGCAAACTGCCAAAAATCGCTCGTGTCTATCTTGTAGTGCACGAATTAAAATTGTAAATTTACTGAATAAATTTAGATTCTGCTCTATCTCGTAGTGGCTGAATCTATTGAACCACAAATGTAAAAATAAAATGTTCTTACCTGTAGTTCTGGAACTCCTCGTCTATCTTGTAGTGCGTTGAATTCCGTGCTGTCGTGTGCTGGTTCGTATTGTGTTGATAGTTGAAATGTGGCGAAACTACGACTCCTCTTAGCGGTTAATATTCTTCTTGAGAAAACCTTCAGCTAGAGAGATCAAGGTATATATCACTTTGACACTAACTTGATGAGTTCACTTTTGGACTGTTTTTATTCACAAGTCCTGACACTTTATACACTTCACTCTATTAACACAAATTACCGCACGGCTGCGCCATTTATGGATCTTAAGTTTACATAACAATAAAAAAATAAAAATCTTAAATGGATTTTTATTTTTTTCGCTTTACTTAACAAATTTTGATTACACTCAATCAATTCCTTCTTAAGACTAACTTAATTATCTTTCTTAGCACTATTTATCTATTCATTTTGAAAGAATCTATAATTACAAGCCAAGCGAGTGGAAAATTACTGTTATTTTGCTTGCTATGCATTTCTCACGATTTGTTGGATGACACGTTGAGTCGTTGATCCGCCTGTTATGCTGATGTTGTGTCTTTCTATGTTGCGATATCTCTTGTTAGATGATCTTAGGAATTTATAACTATATGTGTTTTTGTATTAGTAACAAACAAATTTGTTCGGACGTCGCGCTACACCTGTCGCAATGTTTTTATTTTAGGTTAATAATTTTATATTTTGTAAATTAACAAATTTTATATCCCTTTTGTGTTTTACTAACACAATTGTGTGGGTACGGCAAAAATACCATGTCTAAAATTTATTTTTGTTTGTGTTTTGAACCAACTTACTTGTGTATTGCTTTCAAACTTATTATCGTTCAAAAAACACACTATGACTATACACACAATCGTGTTGGTTGTACTTCAAATCTCTCTCTTTCTCTCTGGCATTATATCCCATCAAGGGATTTGGCCGCCTCAAATGAGGTTTCATAATCATATTTTCATTTCGGATAATGAGTGATTAATTCATTGATCCTAAACCAGCCGTGAATTTTTTTCCTTGTCACCACCGGGAATCGAACCCTCGGGACCTCCGGTCACTGGAGCAAGCATGCTAACCACATTGCCACCAGAGCAGTACTTCAAATCAAGCAACATTTTTTATCAAAAACGCCATTACACACTATGATTTTTTACTCACACATGTGTGGTTTGGACTTTATTAGAGCCATTTGTTTTTGGTTTAAAAAGGGATATTTTAAAAAATAGGCGTTCTGTATTCTAAAATATTATAAATTTAATAATGACGTGTTGTTGTGTTTACACATAATATTTAATTTACTTACCAAAAACACGCATATGATCTATATAATTACATACCTAAATTTATAGATATTTGAGTATAAAAACCACATTCAATATTAAACACACTCAAACTCACATATTTCCGCTCACATGGATTACCGATTACATTGGTTGATGGGATTGACTCGATTACATCATTTCTGATTTATATTCGGTAACCTTGTTGCCATACGATAGAAAATAGGAATATTGCTGGACCCAAATTTAACCAATGTTTGTTGTATATGAAAGCCGCCCAGACGAAACACCACGGAGAATTGATATAATGGAGAAATAAATACCACGAGTTCGAATCAATTAGAGGATGCAACAGTTTGTGCAGAACAAAATGGCAGAAAGTGAAAGGGAAAAGTACTCCAAAAAAACGAACACGTCTACGAAGGAAACGGACTCGCCCGGATGCGCTGCTAATAAAGAAGAGCGACCAAATCTCATTTGCCGATCTGCTGCGGAAAGTTAAGGTGGACCCGACGCTAAATACTCTTGGTGACAGGGTATCGAACATACGTCAAACTTATAGTTTGACGTATGTTCGATACCCTGTCACCAAGAGTACCTATTGCTGGAGCTACAAACCATAGGAGACCAGCCGAAGACCGCAATATTTAGGGAGCATAACTAGCGAAAGCGATCGGGGGCAATGCATCAGTTAAAAGTTTGATCCAAGTTTGATCCAACTTACTGGTGATCAAATACATGGACGAGGTTACCACATCTGAAGAGGTGAGAGAGGCTCTGGAAGCACAGTTTGAAGGGGTGAAAGGTGACTGTAGTGTTAAATAACTCACAAAGGCCTACCGAGGAACGTAAATAGCGGTTGTTAGCCTCCCTAACACTATGGTTGGGAAAGTGCTAGAAGTGGGTAAAGTTAGAATCGGCTGGAAACCCAGAATCCGGGAAAAATAGAGTTGACTAGATGCTTTAAATGCCACGGTTATGGGGATCGGAACTATAGAATTGAAGCCGGTAGGTCAAAGATCTGCAGAAGATGTGGTGAAGAAGGCCCTTTGCTAAGACATACCAAAAAGATTCAAAATGCATCCTATGCGACGAAACGGCCAAAGGCTGTAGCAAATACATAACTGGTAGCGTTTAGATGGCCGGCTTACCAGAAAGCACTGCAAATAGAGCGTTGGAAATGAAAATCATCCAAGTCAATCTTAACCACTGTAAGGCTGCCCAGGACCTGCTGCAGCAATCCATAAAGGAAGTGGAAGCGGACGTTGTAATTGTGTGTGAGCAATACAGGAATCTTGATAGACGCTCTTGGGCTTCAGATAGATCGGATCGAGCTGCTTTATAGGTTTGGGGTACATACCCCCTACAGGAATTAGGAGGAAGTATTGTACCCGGGTTTGTCAGAGCCAGAGTGAACGGCGTTCATATTTATAGCTGCTATGCATCTCTTAGTGCATCAATTGAAGAATTTAAAACGTTTATCAATCAATTAACGGATGAGACATGGATCCACAACCCATTGGTCATAGCCGTGGATTTTAATGCATGGGCCGTAGAGTGGTGAAGTAGAGAAACCAATAGCAGAGGTATTAATGTCGTATTAATGAATACAGCTCGTATACCTACTTCCTACTTTCTTTAGAGCAAATGCAACCTCGATAGTTTACCTCACGTTTATGAGCCATTGTCTTGCCGATAGAGGAGTAGCATTGAGAGTGAGCAATTTATATACGCATAGTGATCGCCAAGCTGCTTTGTATGAACTAGCGAATAGTGAAGCAAAAGGCCTATAGTTAGATACAGAAAGAGAATATTGTGGAAGTCCGCAGCGTTCGATGAGATGACCCTATCTGGTACCGCAAATAACAAATCCGACCAGCTTATGAGATATGTTACAAGAGCCTGTGATGCAGCAATGCCTAGAATTATGGTAGATAATCGTAAAAACCCGGTTTTCTGGTGGAACGACGAGATTTCGGAATTGCTTAAAATGTGTCTGAACTACTAGACACGTCGAAAACTCTCCCCTTCAACAACGATATTGTAAAGTTCGGTCGGAGCTCAAGCCTGCTATCAAATTAATTAAGCGAAAATGCTTTCGCGAACTGTCCGAGGAGGTCGACAGCAATCCCTGGAGTAGACCCTACCGATTGGTGATGAAAAAACCCAGAAGCAATTACGCCACTGCTCCCGTGGCGAGCTGCAGCTATCGGGGGGGTCACAGGTGGTGGATTGTGAACGGCCTATCGATAGGTAGGTTAGCGGTGAATTAAATAAGCCGTCTCCAACCGCAGCTCTGCTGGAAGGAGAGTCTCAGAGAACGGGGGAGTGGTTAACCTCTGTTCACTAAATTCTGAGTGCCTATGATACCCAGTAGGGAAAGGCGAACTGATGGCGCCATAAAACCATCGACCACAACCACGGTGAACTGAGCGTTACGTCTCCCTAAGCTCTCGAGCCTCCAGGTAGTGAGTAGGTGAGTAGGGAACCCTATAAACGGTAATCCCCTGAATGAAATGGGTCCCATTTGTTTGGGATATCCATATAGATGGGTGAATGAGTGGGTGGATGTTGGACGGGGCGGGGGCGTGGGGTGGGGTACTCGGTGAGCCAATGGGCTGGATTAAGGTGTTACGCGACCCGTGCTGATGATCGACTAGGCTGGGGGCCCATTTAGCAAAGCCCAGTCGTGAACGGAGCCCTCTGGATACCTGGCGACCTTAGTTGTATTTAACCTTACCTGCGTATACGGATCTCTGCGCAGGTGGACGTATTTCTCCGATACTCGTGGGAATAAATGAAAGTTTTTAAAAATAATAAAAAGAAGGGGACCGGTACCCACCAAAAGCCGGAAAGTACTATAGAGGGGAGTAACTTTAACCAGAATGGTGGGGCTCCCTTATCTGAGGCAGGCGTAAGCAACACCATGGCATCGAAGCCAGGTGAAAGCGGAACCGCCAAACAGAAGAGCGGGGGACCGAAAGAGATCCCCCCAGCAAAGCGACGGTACAGAGAGAGACGGTCGGCGTTTACAATTCTGGAGAAACTGGCTGCGACCCCTGAGGGGCAGCTTACAGTTGCGCAGAAGGAATCTGTAGCATGTGCTAAGAAAACTGTCGGCTGCAATAGCTCGGAGAGGGTCCTTGTGTCTAAAAGACAGAGGTCCCAGGATAAGCTTGAAGCAGAAGGCAGTAAGCGGGCCAAAGTGCAAGCAGACATGACGTCGGGTGCTCCTAAGGAGCAGAAACTGAAATTATTCAGTGAAATCCTGAAGGAGCACGTGCTGGTGCTAGCCGTCATTGACAAAGGTCAGGAAGGTGGGAGCATCACATCGGAAAAGTCGAGGGTAGTGTATAATGCACTAAACTCCATTTTCTTGAGGATCCTGAGCGAAAATTCGGGATCCCGCCCGCCCTGCAGAGATGCGGGATGGCACCAAGGGCGCGTTAAGCTAACTGCGTGCTCGGACCAGAGATCGGTCGATCTCTATAAAAGGGCAGTGGCCGAGGTAGGCGAGGTGTGGCCGTCCGCGAGGCTTGAAGCAGTCAGCAGAGGGGAAATCCCGAGCAGGCCAAGGGCACGCGTCTGGTTACCAACCGAGCCGGATAAGCCAGAGGAGATCATTGAGATTATCCGGGCCAGTAATCCCGATCTTCCAACGGAAGGATGGAGGATTGTGAAGCAGGAGGAGGCCAGGGGAGCTTTAGATTGGCAATCATGCTGATCAATAAGGAATCCTTGGCTTCCCTTGCTAGATCTAAGGGAGTGATCAACTTCGGCGTCTGGGGGCGACGGTGAACGGACCCGGCAGAAAACGGTCAAGCGGGCTGAGGACGACCAGGGTTGCCGTTCCGATATTTCGGATAAAGAGAAGTTGGTGATGGGAGGCAGCCTCCTCTCTCTGAAGTCCGATGGGGGCAATCCGTCGAACACACGACGAGAGGGCGTTGGCGATCAAACCAACGAGCCAGATGACACTATCCTGATGCAGGGAGTGAAAAGATCAGATCGTGTATCTTAGCGAAAAATAATTTGAATATTTTTCTTCTTCCACAATTTAGTAGCGGGGACGTTACAGCGGTGAGCGCTGAGGTAGGCTGTGAAAAACTATGGCTAGCCTCAGCCTATATGGATCGTGAGAAGGAGGTTCCACCGGATAATTTGGGGGAACTGATCCGGGATGCAGGTCAGAAAAAGGTAGGTGTGATACTTGGATGTGATGCAAACGCGCATCACACAATCTGGGAAAGCACAGACATTAACGAAAGAGGTGAGTTATTTTTTGATTACTTATTAAATACTAACCTTGTAGTTTGCAATATTGGGTGTGAACCAACATTCATTGTTAGAAATCGACAGGAGGTTCTAGATGTAACCTGTGCGTCAGAAACAATTTTTGATATGATCAGTGAGTGGAGAGTGGCGAAGGAGCACTCATTCTCTGATCACCGATATATTACATATAACCTCAACATCAAACCTGTTGCCCGGAAAGCCTTTAGGAATCCCAGAAGGACAAACTGGAACAAATATGGGGAGGTGTTGAAGGAACTATTGCCGCTGGAGGCTCCTGGACTTCCGGCGACAATAGAGGAATTAGATGGCATGGTTGATATTGTCACAAAAGCATGCAATCTGTCATTTAATGCTACGTGTCCCCTGATAAAACCTAGGGGCCGGCAGAAACCGACATGGTGGACCACGGAGTTGGGAACCAATCGGAGAACGTGTAGGACAGCCTTTAATAAGGCTAAGAACACCAGGGAAAATCGGGATTGGGATTCCTATAAGGAAGACCTGAGAGAATACAAGCAAGAGTTGAGGAAGGCACAAAGGGGGTCTTGGAGACTCTTCTGTTGTAGAATGGAGGAAGTCTCTGAGACTTCTCGTCTTAGGAAAAATTTATCTACTAACCCAACCAGTCCTAGTTACTTAATTAGGCCGGACGGGTTATGGACAGCTTCAAGTGCGGAATCATTGGAGCTTCTCATTGAGACCCATTTTCCGGGAAGCATTGATGACTCGATGGAGCCTGAAGCTCATCGAGGAACACCTTTAACAGATGTGGATGGCATCGTGGACAGGAAACGAATCCTGTGGGCGCTGAACGGTTTTAAGCCTTATAAATCGGCGGGCCCGGATCGGATTATACCAGCAGAGATCCAAAAGGAACTCTGCAGTTATCCTCACCTGGCTGGAGATTATCTTCAGGGGATGTCTGCAATTGGTCTATATTCCCAGGAAATAGACGGAGGTCAGAGTGGTTTTTATCCCGAAATCGGGAAAAAGCTCACAGGCTTATCCAAAGGACCTGAGGCCTATAACTCTATCATCCTTTCTGTTGAAAACCTTGGAAAGATTGATAGACGTACTTATTCGAACAAAAGTTGAGCCAAGGAATTGGGCAATGTTGCAGCAGGCGTACTGTAAGGGAACGTCGGTGGACACAGCTCTGCATGATCTAGTACGCATGATTGAGAAGTCAATTTACTCGCAAGAGTATTGTATGGTAGCATTTCTCGACATTGAGGGTGCCTTTAATAACGTAAAAACGGAGGCGATCATGGAAGGATTGTCATTTCTGAAGGTGGATTATCCTATAAGTAGGTTGATAAATTAGATGCTGGTAAGCAGGATTATTATCTCGGAACTGGGAGAGTCCACCATTAGAAGGCGGGTGGTTAGAGGAACTCCGCAGGGAGGAGTAATGTCCCCCTTTCTCTGGAGTGCAGTGGTGAATGGATTGCTGTTGGAACTGGAGAAAGAGGGGATAGGGGTTGTAGCGTATGCGGATGATGTAGCGATAGCTGTCTCAGGCAAATATCTGGATACGATTAGGGATGTTATGCAGAATGCACTCCTGATCGTTACGAAATGGGCCGGCAAATGTGGATTAGGGATCAACGCGTCCAAGACAGAGCTGGTACTATTTACTAAGAAATATAAAATTCCGGTAGTTAGCCCTCCTACCGTGAACGGCATTAGACTGGCTTTTGTTGACAGAGCGAGATTTTTGGGCATAATCTTGGACGGTAAGCTCAGCTGGAAGCCTAACATTGTAGGAAGGGTAAATAAGGCTAATGTAGCCATTTACTCGTGTAGAAACGCCATAGGGAAGAAATGGGGTTTGAAACCAGAGCTGGTACACTGGCTCTATACCGCAGTGGTAAGGCCTGTGCTGATGTACGGGGTGGGCGTGTGGTGGCCAGCTCTGGAAAAGGTAACCTACATAAGCATGTTGGAGAAGGTGCAAAGAACGGCCTGTATGCTTATAAGCGAGGCGCTTAGGACAACACCTACACGCGCTTTAGAGGTTATGTTCCATCTTATTCCAATCGAATTTTTTGATAAGCAGATGGCAGCCAATGTGGCTACAAGGCTCTCGGCTGTCTCTCAGTGGAAGTGTCTTCAGGGACACTCGACGATAGTTAGATCACTAGGGGAGGAACTGGTAAATCTAGATTATATTAAACCAACGTTGTGCTTCGATATAGGTTTCCGGATCATCTGTCCTTCTAGGGAATCCTGGAGGAATGGATCAATACTGGAAAACGAGGCACTGAAATTTTTCACGGACGGCTCTAAGCTATAGACGGCAAAGTAGGAGCCGGAGTCTTCTGTGAGAAGCTCAATGTTAATATTTCTGTTCGTCTCCCTGACTACTGCAGCGTGTACCAGGCTGAAGTGGTGGCGATAGGGGAAGTCGTGACATGGTTGAAGCATAACGTGGTATCTGCTAGGGATATCGCGATTTATGTGGACGGTCAAGCGGCAATCAGGTCACTAGAGGCGGTTTCTCTGAAGTCACGGGTGGCGCTGGATTGCCGATCATCTCTTAATGAGATGAGCGAGTATTTCAGTATCCAGATAATCTGGGTCCCTGGTCACTCGGACGTCACGGGAAACTGCAGCACAGGCGAACTAGCTAGGCACGGTACGACTGTAACCGCATGGCTTGTTCTCACGGCTGTAATGGTGGTCGCACACTATTTGTGGTTAGCTCTTAGTCGGACGGGGGGTCCTGTTATCCACCACTTAACAGCAGCCATGTTACAAAAAAAACTTTAGTGTGCTTATGCAAGAAAATGTTGAAAATCTATATGAAACTATTAAACACATATAAAAGGCAATACCACTAACACTTCAGTCACCCATTATGAGCATCACGTCAGTTACCCCTAAATACGTACGACACTTTAGCACATACTTCGAATCAATGTTACCGATCGAAAGTACACACCGCCATACCAATCATGTATGTATGAACAACAAAAACAACAAAAATCACTCGTCAATAAAAATTGCTTAAAACCGATAAATAATTATAACACAATGATCGGAACACCAGAAATATTCAACAAAAAAAAACAAATGAAAAGGTATAAAGAACTTAACTAGTAAGATAAATAATGAGTATCATGCAATACTTTACAGTTACTGATGAATGGTTGGTGATGATGATGCTGGTGGTCCTTGAGTCATATCCTGTACGGTTAACGATGTTACAACGGTGGTCACGCCCATCAGCTTTCCCACAAAAATCGCACGTTGATAACTGGTTGGCACTCCACGCCTTCGAATACGTCGATGAATATGGATGGCGATCGCACAAAAAACTCGCATATGTCGATCAATCACAACAAAACTCGAACTTTTTTAATTATTAATTATCGGATCTTTTTCAATTATCGGATACAATTCTTATATCACCGCCAAAATGGTCTCAATAAAAAAACTGGCGGCCAGTATGTATAGCTGCCAACAAAACATACACCACAATATTTTTCGATTGGTTTTGTATTTTTGAATTAACTTTCAATTAATGATTTCAATTTTTTTTGTTATATAGTTATTAAATATAGTGAATTAATGCGACACAATTTTCTTCCACAATTAATAATATAAATACACATATACTTTATTTGGATGTCACATTAGGTGTACATAAAATATTTATTTATAATTTCTTGGTTTTATATCACATAATTTTATATTGTCCAACATTCACAAATACAATTACTTTTTATTTTTTATTTTTTTAATACTATGAGACACTAGATACAATACAAATCTTTTAATTTATTTTCTTTATTTTGTACAAACATTTGTAATTGTAATTTTGATTTAAGCTTTTAATTTCTGTTTTAATTTTTGGAATTCTCGATCTATTGCTAATCGGAATCCAAACTTGACTGCCCGTCCACGTCAAATACGATTTTTCTTTTCGGCTCGGTTTCCATAGTATGTGCACGTCTTCTTCATATATATTTCCCCTTTTCAAATGTTGATACCTGTACTAATTAGTACAACCAGCTGATCAATTTCGGAGTTGTGCAACTTAACAGTGTAGGTAAATAGATGACAAAAAAAACTGGTACATGTTCAAAAGGTCGGTAAGTATAAACAATGCTTAAGTATGGAAATGTATAGGTATAAAATCGTCATGAATCATTTAAGGAAAAGTAAAACAGCACGAAAATTTTCGGTAGTTATCGAGTCTAGGTAGATATGTAATACCAAGTACCAACAAGTTGCCGCGGGAATATTTTAAGAAAATAAATTTAGGAATTTCGTTACAGGGCAGGTTAAAATTCAATTACTCATCACGTATTTGAATTTGAAGCTGAAAAAAAATTACCTAAAGTTGTTCCGAACATTCGTGTCGAGGAAGACCGATTAGGTTTTAATATCCATGAGATGAAAAATACCTAAATCCTTATTACTTTCATCAACCAAACGATAATAAAGGAAACCAAGTTTTACTTTTACAAAGGCCTTTCGGTATTGGAAGGCAAATTTGGCGGTATATTGTTTATTTGCGTCGCTAACCGGATGTTGCTTAACAAACACTTTTTGCCCAGCTTCTAAAGATCGGTATTTAGTACGAATATTGTGTTGGTTTGAGTATCTATTATAAGCTTTAACCAAATTATTTTTGACCTCATTATGTATGATTGCCAGCCTATCGGGAGTTTCCATCCAATCCGCAGCATTTTCGCTCAGTAAATCGACGTCACGCAGCAGTTGGTAATCTTTAGCATGTAAAATTTTATGGTATCCGTAAAGTAAAAAATGTGGTGAATAATAGGTTGACTGGTGGATAGAATTGCGAAGTGCGCTCCCAATTTCCGGTAAAAATTTATCCCAACTCGAATGTTTATTACATACGTAGGCTCGTAACGCGGCCACAATCGAACGGTTAATTCGTTCGGATGCGTTACTTTGCGGGGAGTAGAAGGCTGTTTTCATGTGATGTATTCCAAAACCTTTTGTCAATGCAGCAAATCCCTTCCCAACGAATTGCACGCCATTATCGCTGTGAATCGTTTCTGGCACACTGAACAGTGTGAATAGTTCGTCTCGAAGAAATTCAACGATTTTTGTAGCGGTAGCTTTTGCCAGAGGTTTAAGATAGACGAACTTGGTTAGGTTGTCCACTACGATCAATATTGTGGTTTTCCCTGTTGATGTCCGGGGATAAGGTCCCAGTAAATCAATAAAGATCTTCTGCCACGGTCTCTCTGATATCGTTTGTTTTCCCAATGGTGGGCGTAAGCACTGATTAGTTGCTTTTGTCTGCTTGCATATATCGCAATTGGCAATGTATTGGTGCACGTCTATTGTCATCTTTGGCCAATAATACAAGCGTCTCAAGCGGTCTAACGTTTTGCGAATACCGCCATGCGCGCCGTTTGGTGTATCATGCTCGCTGATAATCAACTTCTCTCGACAGTCGCTTGGTATCCATAATTTCCAACAGGGAACGTCTGTTAACTTCTCGTACGATTTCGGTTCAATCCTTATAAAAATCTTTTGTCGAAGAATTCGTAAATTTGGATAGGTTTGGGGATTTTGTTGTATTTTAGGCAAAAGGCTTGTATATGTTTGGTCCTGGACAATATGACTATCAAATACAATGTCACCATGTAGTTTTAGGTCTTGGTTGATCTCCATAATTGTATCACAATATATTCGTGACAACGCGTCTGGAACAATGTTTTCCCGTCCTTTCTGGTGTACTATCTGGAAGTCAAAGCCCTGCATCTTCAAAATCCATCTTGCCAGTCGGCCACATAACTCTTTCTGCGACATGAGCCATTGCAGCCTGGCATGGTCGGTAATAATTGTAAATCTGTAACCTTCTATATACGGACGAAATTTCTTAACGCTTATTATGGCTGCCAGGCACTCCAGCTCGGTCACAGTATAGTTACGCTGGGCAGCGTTTAACTTTTGCGACATGAAGGCTATCGGTGTTTCATTTTGGTCGCTGTCTATCTGAAAGAGGACACTTCCGATTCCTTGTGTGCTAGCGTCACAGCGGATGTAAAAGGTTTTCGAGAAATCAGGGTTGTGCAATACCGGTGCGTTGGAGAGTAAGCATTTAAGTTTGGTGAAAGCAGCGTCTGCTTCGTCGGTCCATTGAAATTTCACTCCCTTTTTGAGTAAATTGGTAATTGGCGCTGTTACTTCGGCATAGTTGCAGACAAATCGGCGATACCAACCGGCCATCCCTAAGAGTCTCCGAGTTTGTTTAACAGATTTTGGAGCTGGAAAAGATGTAATCGCATCAATTTTCGATGGGTCGGTCCTTAAACCACGTTCGCCAATCAGAAACCCTAGATACCTCGTCTCCTTGAGCACGAAATGACTTTTTTCTACATTTATCGTCAACCCTGCTTTGGACAAAAAATGTGATACGGCTTTTAAGATTTCCAGGTGCTCGTCGACACTGGCTGAAATGACTAAGAGGTCGTCTAAATAGACGAATACTCTATCTCTAAGCACATTTGGTATCACTCGATCCATCAGTCTGCACATGGTTTGGGGTGCGTTAAACAATCCAAACGGCATGACGCAGAACTGATAGAGAGGACGGCCTGGAACCGTAAAAGCCGTAATCTCTTTCGCGCTCGCGGAGAGAGGTATCTGCCAAATTGCATCCTTTAGGTCGATGCTGCTGATGTATTTTGTTTCCTGAAGCCTTCCAAGTAGACCATCGATGATTGGTAGCGGATAAGCATCTTTCTTGGTAATTGCGTTAATCTTCCGTGAGTCTAAACAAAATCTAGATTTACCGTTTGACTTGGTTACCAACACCACTGGGGAACTCCATGCACTAGTGCTCTCCTCTATCACGCCAAGCGAAATCATTCGGTCTAGTTCCTGATATATTAACTCTTGTTTCACGGGAGATACTGGATAGTGTCTTTGTTTTATAGGTGGAACGTTTCCCACGTCTATATGGTGTGTTACAAGGTTTGTTCTTCCCAGTCCGGTTTTCCGAATGAAGGAAAACTGTTTATGATATCCAGAAGCTGTTCTTCATGTTTGGGGCTTAACTCATGGCGATTTTCACTCGTCCCCGTGATTCTACTCTGAAAGGTCACTTCACTGATAACGTCTGGTGCTACATTAAATTTTCCCCAGAAATCTATTCCTAGATATATTTCTGACTGGAGTGTTGGTACTACGCAGAATTTTATGTTTTCTGTCTTACCCATATATGACACTGGTAGATGTACGTGTCCAATCACTACGTTTGACGTTCCATCTGCTGTTTGAAGGTAAGTATTCAATTTTCTAACCGATACTGCCAACGATCTTAAAAACTCCTCGCTGCCTTTACCTAGAATGCTTACGCTGGCACCGCTATCTAACAATCCAAATTTTATATGACCGAGAGTTGAAATTTTTGCGTAAGGTCGAGGGTCATTAGGCATAAATTCAGTAATAGTGGAGATATGGCATAAATAATTAAAAGATTTTATTTTTTCCCAATAACTTCTTACACGTTTTATTCGATTATTATGTGAATCTGGTACGAGATCATTATGATGAGGTGTTGAAATCATTGCTGGATTCGAGGAAGCTATAATTTGTTTGGATTTAGCTTCATTATTGGTCTGGGGCTCCCATTTTTTCCCGAGCGTGATTCCCCAGGGTTGATCGCGCTCGGCCTCGAATTTCCCTGAAATTGCTGTTTCTTCTGACACCTAAGACAATCCTTTATACTCATGTTCGCCAAGCCACAACCTTCACAAAAGACATGAGTTTTCTCCATTTTGCATGTTGTAAATTTGTGACCCAAGTCCTTACAATTCCAGCATACGACGAACTGTACCCGGTTGATTGCACTAACGTCCGATGGACGTTGCCCCTTATGATCCGAATCTTCGTCCGTTTCATAATCATATTTAATATCTTGAAACTTCGGCACTCTGGATGAAGATTCCTGTTGATCCGATAGTTGGGCTATTGCAGGCGTTCGTTTTATCCGTGTTTCGATGAGACGTCTGGGATCAAAACCGCATGTATTCCATAATTTTTCGAAATTGTCGCATATTTTCCTCAATGACGCGATATTGCTAATTTTCATGTAATGAGTTGCGCTCTTCAATGCAGGATTCATATTATCTAAGAGGAGTTCTAATATTTCATCATCTGGAACCGGATTTATTAACCGGTAATTTGCACTTTCAATTTCCGTTAGAAAATCGTTAAATGTTTCTTTCGCCGCTTGGGTACGACATCTTATGTACTTCCTGGTTTAACGGTCCCCTTCGATACTGCTAAACCGGTCTATAAGCGACTCCTTCATATCTTTCCAAGTGGCGTATTTGTTTTTTCTAATAAAATTATAGTTCCACTTGTCCGCTTTATCTGTAACGAAGTTCCGCATTAAAGTTACCAGCTCGGGTTTTGGTATGTCATCTTGCATTGCATATTCCTCTAATCGCATAACGAAGTCTTGTACGTTTTCGTCCCGCTTATTTTCTCGACCAGAAAAGGATAATTTCCATTTAGATGGATCCGCGCGTCGTCTGTAACTCGAATTGAATGATCGTGACTTGTTACGATATTGATGAGATATTTCTGAACTAGTTTCAGATCCACTTCCCGATTCCGACGTTTTATGCCTATGGGTTGATGCCTTAGAATGCTTTTTCCGTGACTGTTTTTCGCTATCTTGCTTTGAGAATGATGCAAGTTTTTCCATTAGTTTTTGAGACAACTCATCGATCTGTTTGGAAAACCGTTTCTGTAGTCTCTCCTCCAGTTCTGCCTCAGATTTTCCGGCTTCGGTCTCGTAGCGTCTATGATCTTGTTCAGAGTCATTCCTTTGATCGTTCTTGGAAAAATCTGGCTTTTGTCGCTTGTGATCCTTTTTCGATGATTCGCTGTTCTTTTCAGCTCTCTTAATATCTCGGCTGATGAATCGGTAAAGCCTATCTAGAGAATTTATTACCACCGCACTTCCAGTTAAATCGGGAAACGAATTGTACAACCGCTGT
Organism: Nephrotoma flavescens; assembly: GCA_932526605.1. Lineage (NCBI taxonomy): Eukaryota > Metazoa > Arthropoda > Insecta > Diptera > Tipulidae > Nephrotoma > Nephrotoma flavescens. The sequence continues at coordinate 10,203,379 of OW052223.1, forward strand.
GCCCTATCTCTCCAGTGCATGATGCGGAAAAGCATCTTTCTTTTATCAATTACTGGGCTATTTTCTAATTGATCCAATGTGTTGTCTATTATCGCAGTTTGCTGGCTAATGGCGTTTAACTCCTTCTCAGGTTCATCCTTAATATGTGATACTTTTGGTTTTAAATTCGCATTCTGATACTCTCTTTGAACTACTTCTAGGAATTTTTTCTCGACTCCGACTGAGGCGCTTGCTAACTCACGAACATGGTATTCCAAATCTAACTCGTCCGGATTTAAACTTTCGAATAATAATTGCTCCATTTTACTTGTTACTTCCCAAATTTAATTGATGCAGTACTTAATGAACACTTCACACGTGAAAAATGATAAATAAATAAATTCGCGAAATTATTGTGTAAAATGAACGAATAAATTATTTTAGTTATAACGAAAAAACTTGCTAACGGCAATGGGATAAGGAACTTTCAAATTATTTAGTAAAAGTTTGACAAGGCTAGAGAATAGGGTAATATATTAATTGGAATGACCTTTTGACATATATAATTTAAACACAAATGTATAAATATTATAATTAAATTGTAATTGTTCCGCAATAAATTGTAGCAATTGAGAAACATCAATCGCCTGATTCCAAAATTGATCAGAAGGTTAGCTAATACTGGTAACGATATTTGTTATTTGGTATAGAAAAATATATAGAAAAAAGTTAAATAAATTATGAATATATAAAAACATCAAAGATAAATATAATCAAATAAATAATATAATTGTTTACTACAAATCATTAAAGAGGGAGGGATAAATGACATAAAGTGTTTTGTTTCTTCTCATTAGTTGCTGTGATGACAGAATTGCCTAAGTATAGTAAACAACTAAATGAATCGATTGCTGTTCTATATGTGTAAACGGAATTTTACCCTAATGAAATTTATTTCTCCATCTGATTCCAAAACAAGATGATAAATCGAATATTGATAAATTATGAGCGAGGTGTGAAATTTGCTTGCGACGAAGAATTCGGACTCTCCGAACCATCAATCGGTCTCAATATTCAAATTTGTCGATCATTGATAATTTATTTGTACTGACAATAATAAAAAAATGAATTAATGGAATTAATGAAGTTAATTATGCGAGCGACAATAAAATTGACATGACTCTATGTCCTATTTTCAAAAGTAATTTTCACTTCACGGCAACACAAGGAATTCAAATCATGAACAATCGATTGTGAATCCGATGTGAAAATTAATAAATGATGATTGTTTTGACATTTAATTTGGAATCAAAAATGAAGAAAAAAAAAAATTTGTAAAAAAAACACTACTTTAATAATGACGTCATACTTGATATTTCTTGAAAAATTTTTATTGAAACCCAGGCTATTGAACAAGCTGTTATTGAAGAAAGATTATTTAATTGAGACGAAGAATTCGGACTCTCCGAACCATCAATCGACCTCAGAATTAAAAATCTTTATCGATCACTAACACTTTGTTTTTTAACATCGGAAAAATAATATGGAGCCGGTAAAAAATATTGAAAAAAAAAACTGTTTGAAAGAAAATTTTGAGGCTATGATCAATCTTCATGAGGAATTCTCATATTGCAATACAAGGTATTCAATTCATGAATAATCAACTGCACGACAAATATAAAAACCATCAATCACGTTGATTAACAATAGCTAAAATTTGTAAAGTTAATTAACCGTAATTAAAATCAAGAAATGATCAAGTAGAAAAAAAACTGTTTATTTGACAAGTCACTAAAATGTGATTGCTGAAAACCTGAAGGGCAAAGTACAAAAAGAGATAGATCAACCGCGTTTATACAAACTAAGCGGTTTATATGATCTACCTGTTATTGCTGAGTAGGGAAGCTACCTGGATGCCTTATTAGGGCGACCTGCCTACATATCACAAAATATAACTGTTAAAATTTAAAACATGTTAAATAACAAGACCCTTACGGTCCCTGTTTCGGCGCCATTTGTAACCGCATGGCTTGTTCTCACGGCTGTAACGGTGGTCGCACACTATTTGTGGTTAGCTTAACAGCAGCCATGTTACAAAAAAAACTTTAGTGTGCTTATGCAAGAAAAGGTTGAAAATCTATATGAAACTATTAAACACATGTAAAAGGCAATACCACTAACCCTTCAGTCACCCATTCCTCCCTAAATACGTACGACACTTTAGCACATACTTCGAATCAATGTTACCGATCGAAAATACACACCGCCATACCAATCATGTATGTATGAACAACAAAAACAACAAAAATCACTCGTCAATAAAAATTGCTTAAAACCGATAAATAATTATAACACAATGATCGGAACCCCAGAAATATTCAACAAAAAAAAAACAAATGAAAAGGTATAAAGAACTTAACTAGTAAGATAAATAATGAGTATCATGCAATACTTTACAGTTACTGATGAATGGTTGGTGATGATGATGCTGGTGGTCCTTGAGTCATATCCTGTACGGTTAACGATGTTACAACGGTGGTCACGCCCATCAGCTTTCCCACAAAAATCGCACGTTGATAACTGGTTGGCACTCCATGCCTTCGAATACGTCGATGAATATGGATGGCGATCGCACAAAAAACTCGCATATGTCAATCAATCACAACAAAACTCGAACTTTTTTAATTATTAATTATCGGATCTTTTTCAATTATCGGATACAATTCTTATATCACCGCCAAAATGGTCTCAATAAAAAAAACTGGCGGCCAGTATGTATAGCTGCCAACAAAAGATACACCACAATATTTTTCGATTGGTTTTGTATTTTTGAATTAACTTTCAATTAATGATTTCAATTTTTTTTGTTATATAGTTATTAAATATAGTGAATTAATGCGACACAATTTTCTTCCACAATTAATAATATAAATACACATATACTTTATTTGGATGTCACATTAGGTGTACATAAAATATTTATTTATAATTTCTTGGTTTTATATCACATAATTTTATATTGTCCAACATTCACAAATACAATTACTTTTTATTTTTTATTTTTTTAATACTATGAGACACTAGATACAATACAAATCTTTTAATTTATTTTCTTTATTTTGTACAAACATTTGTAATTGTAATTTTGATTTAAGCTTTTAGTTTCTGTTTTAATTTTTGGAATTCTCGATCTATTGCTAATCGGAATCCAAACTTGTCTGCCCGTCCACGTCAAATACGATTTTTCTTTTCGGCTCGGTTTCCATAGTATGTGCACGTCTTCTTCATATATATTTCCCCTTTTCAAATGTTGATACCTGTACTAATTAGTACAACCAGCTGATCAATTTCGGAGTTGTGCAACTTAACAGTGTAGGTAAGTAGATGACAAAAAAAAACTGGTACATGTTCAAAAGGTCGGTAAGTATAAACAATGCTTAAGTATGGAAATGTATAGGTATAAAATCGTCATGAATCATTTAAGGAAAAGTAAAACAGCACGAAAATTTTCGGTAGTTATCGAGTCTAGGTAGATATGTAATACCAAGTACCAACAAGTTGCCGCGGGAATATTTTAAGAAAATAAATTTAGGAATTTCGTTACACGACTCTCCAGATGCAACCGGAAAGGGCAGGTCTGGGGAGGCCTATAGCAGCGCTCAAATTGACGCTCAGTAAAAAGGCAATCGCCTTGACAGATGAGAAGTGGACCAACACTCTCACGTGCAGGGTAGCAAAACAGGTTTGGCCAAAACTTTACCTGCGGCGCTCTAAGGCACTTGTATCTCTGGGAAAACGAGATTTAGGATTGGTCGTAGGGATACTGACAGGACACTGCCTTTTTGGAGAACATGCGAGAAGGCTGGGTCTAGAGGCGAATGACTTTTGAAGAAGTTGTATGGACAAAGAGGAGGAAGAGACGTTAGTTCACTTCCTATGCTCGTGTCCAGCACTATCATACAAAAGACGTAAGTACTTGGGTGTGTACAACATGGACAGCCTTTCTGAACTCGCGGATTTTGGGGTGCGAGATATTTTACGCTACATCAGTAGCTCTGGTTGGTTTCAGCGGGAGTAAGGGGAGATTGGATCCTGTGGTATCACAATGGGCCATTATTGGCCTAAGTGTGCGATAGCAGCCACTCTAACCTAACCTAACCTAACCTACGCCACTGCTCCCACATGCCTGGCAATACTGTCTGACATAGTGAGTGACATATTCCCGCAGCAACCCGATTGTGTATTACAAGTATTAGACTATGAGGACAATGATGTACCACCAGTTACTGAGGAGGAGGTTCTGAAGGCAAGTGGCAAAGTGGTAACTATAAGCCCCTGCAAGTGGCAAAGTTGTAACAATAAAAGCAAGTGGCAAAGTGGTAACAATAAAGCATTCCCAAACATATTCACGGAAGTATATACTGCATGCTTAGTCGAAGGGGTGTTTCCTAGTAAATGGAAGGAACAGAGACTGGTAGTCTTGCCAAAACGAGACAAACCACCAGGTGAACCGTCTTCCTGGCGTACATTCGGCATGTCGGGTACAGCAGGCAAAACCCTAAAGAGAGTTGAAGATATTTTTTATTTTTATTTTATTTATTTATTTATTCATCCAACCATCTCTGACCCAAAAAACATATGTAAAATGGTACAATATAAAATATGTAATACAATAAATATTAGAATATAATAAAATTGAAATGTTTATAAAATAAGAAGGATGGAGGTAGGAGATCTCTGAGATTAATTAATCAGTTTTGAGATCAACTGCCTTATGATTATGACACTTTAAACAGTCAATTTTTAGAAATTTTAAAATTTTGTGTGTGCGGTATATTCAATCGAGTTTTCCCAAGCCCCCCACATGGAAATTGACTTGAAATTTTTTCCAGGTGTGAACATCAGTACAACCTTTCATTTGAATCTATTTCCAACCATGACACTTAAATGGCCAAATTTTAGAAAGTTTCAGATTTTGTGTGTGCGATATTTTCAATCGAGTTTTCCCGAGCTCCCCACATGGAATTGACCTGAAATTATTTCCAGGTGTGAACATCAGTAAAACCTTTCATTTGAATCTATTTCCAACCATGACACTTAAATGGTCAAATTTTAGAAATTTTCAAATTTTGTGCGTGCGATATATTCAATTCAGTTTTCCCGAGCTCCCCACATGGAAATTAACTTGAAATCTTTTCCAGGTGTGACACCAGTAAGACCTTTCATTTGAATCTATTTCCAACCATGACACTTAAATGGTCAAATTTTAGAAATTTTCAAATTTTGTGCGTGCGATATATTCAATCGAGTTTTCCCGAGCTCCCCACATGGAAATTAACTTGAAATTTTTTCCAGATGTGACACCAGTAAGACCTTTCATTTGAATCTATTTCCAACCATGACACTTAAATGGTCAAATTTTAGAAATTTTCAAATTTTGTGCGTGCGATATATTCAATTCAGTTTTCCCGAGCTCCCCACATGGAAATTAACTTGAAATCTTTTCCAGGTGTGACACCAGTAAGACCTTTCATTTGAATCTATTTCCAACCATGACACTTAAATGGTCAAATTTTAGAAATTTTCAAATTTTGTGCGTGCGATATATTCAATCGAGTTTTCCCGAGCTCCCCACATGGAAATTAACTTGAAATTTTTTCCAGATGTGACACCAGTAAGACCTTTCATTTGAATCTATTTCCAACCATGACACTTAAATGGTCAAATTTTAGAAATTTTCAAATTTTGTGCGTGCGATATATTCAATTGAGTTTTCCCGAGCTCCCCACATGGAAATTAACTTGAAATCTTTTCCAGATGTGACACCAGTAAGACCTTTCATTTGAATCTATTTCCAACCATGACACTTTAAACGGCCAGTTTTTAGAAATTTTCAAATTTTGTGTGTGCGGTATTTTTATATACAAGTTTCCGTATTGGAAAATGAATTTTCTAAACAATTAATAATGCTATTAAAAATATAGTTTAATGTTTTGTTTTTAACCATTTTACTTGAATTTTTTTTTGTAGAAAACAAATATTTTTGGTTAAAAAAAGTACTTTCGGCTGAAAAATATCGGCTGAGAAATGTCGTCTGAGATATGTCGGTTGATAACTTTCGGCTGAAACATATTAATATTTGACATTTCATATTATATTTTCGGCTGAGATAGCAAAGACACTATCTGCATTATTGATTTTTTTTTACTTTCGGCTGGAAACTATCTGCTAACTTTAATAGTATACCTATGACTAAGACTGACCCCTGCGGAACCCCACACCGAATGACTCCAGCATTACTATATTTGTTGCCAACTTTTACCAGCTGTGACCTATCCTTAAAATACGATTCAAACCAATTATAGGCGACGCCTCGAATTCCTGCGCAATATGTATAATAGTATTTTGTGGTCAATCGTATCAAAAGCTTTAGTGAGATCAATAAAGTTAGTCGCAACATTTGCACCTAAGTCTAAAAATTTTACAATATGGTCAACAAAATCGTTCAGCGCAAGTTCTGTACTTTTTCCGTCCCTAAACCCATATTGCTGATCAGAGAAGAAGGAAATATCTTTCAAAAATAGAAGCAATCTGGCTTTCACACATTTTTCGAATAGCTTCGAAAATACTGAGAGCAATGATATCGGTCTATAATTAGATGGATCATTTTTATCACCCTTTTTGAATATGGGAATAACAGTTGCAATGTTAAGGCAATCTGGAAAAATTCCTTGTTCCAAACTGAGTTTAAAAATATAAGCTAATACATAAACAAGGAAATGCGAAATTTCTTTTATTAAACCTCCTACACACGATCTGACTTGGTCAGGCGGTCGGGCTCATTTGATCAGATCAGATGTAAAATCAGGTCGTGTATAGGTTTGTCGTATGACAATTTGCTGTCGGGTGATGTCAGGTGGCAAATCCATCCAAACGTCATCCAACCGCCTGACCAAATCAGGTCGTGTGTAGCGTTGTTGGATGGTTGGTTAAAAATAATAATATATTTTATTAATAAATAATTAAATTTTAACGACATAATACATATTTAGTAAATTTTTATTTAGCTGTCAATATTATATTGAAATAATAAATAATTTTTTTGTCGAAAATTTGAATTCTATAAAAATAAGACATCCCAAATAAATGACTTAGGAACATGACTTATTTTTGTACGATCTAACAACCATTTTTTAGACCATATTTTGCATTTTTTGTCACCATTATTTAAACACGTCACAAGCGCGATAACAATTTTTTATTTTTTTAGTTTTTCACGTCCAAAAATTAAAACATAAAAATCACAAACGTCAAGATTTTATCATTTGTACTCAACGCAAGCAAAAGTATAAATGAATATCAGATAATTTGTTGGATCGTGTGGATGCAATACCTGATTTGGTCGGACCGACCGTCGGCCCGACAAGTCAGATCGTGTGTAGGGGGTATTAAATAGTTGCTGATATTGTCACATCCAGAAGAATTTCAATTATCTAAGCTATTAATGTAGATAAGAATTTCTTGCGGCGTGATATCCGAAAAGAAAAGAGAATTAGATTCTATCCTGGGTCATAACATCTCTGTGTCTCCATCCGAATTATGGCTACTGCACAAAATGGACCGTTTCAGTAATTGAGGGGCATTAATAAAATACGAATTAAAATATTTCTGAGATGCATAATGGATCCGATACGAATTTACCTTCTCCATCTAAAATAGACACAATATCAGAATTAGATTTTTGCTTACCAACAATTTCGTTAATAATTCGCCATTGACTTTTTAGATTGTTCTTAACATTCACGAACTTGTTATTATAATATTGTTCTTTAGTAGTCATAATTTTACTATTGATTTTATGCTTTAATTTAATTTCATTAAATCAATGCTCATCCAGGGTTTAATTTTTCTAAGACTGAGGGCGGGTTTAAATTCAAATGAAGATTGCTTTATTTTTGAAGTAAGCATGGCGGTAACCGGACAAGTGATGCAGTGGTTAACGCTTCGGCACTTGGACCGGGAGGTACTGGGTTCGAATCCCATCAGAGGCTAGATACAAATCGAATTTTCATCATCGATTACAATCAATGATGTTAATAAAGACAACTAAGACCCTCTGATGGAGAGCAGAATTCAGCGCCGACCCACCGTCCATGTCAATGTACAGGTTGACATGGAGTTTGCAATGTGCAGGTGGTATACTGTAGTTGTGTGAGTAGGTGAATAGGTGAATGGGTTAATAATGTGGCGTGAATGCGTTGTATCACAATGGGCCAAAAATGGCCTAAGTGTCAAACCACTGAAACCTAAACCTGAACCTAAGCATCGCGGTAAATTTATTCATTAAAGTATTTGGATCAGTCTCTTGAAGCAAAGTCCACTGATCAAGCATTAAAAGAGAATTTAACTTCAGAAAATCTATTTTTGTAATCGGACGTCGTTCAACTGTCTGCTTAGCATATTTTGGCATATGCTTAATTTGGAGTGACATCAAATGATGATCAGAAAGCTTGTAATCAAATGATTCCCCTAGGAGCTCATAATTTGAATGAGGTTTCATACGAATGATGAGGTAGAGGAAGTTACACGAGTAGGAGTATTAATTAGACTTTTTAAACCGGAATTAGACATCATTGTTAGATAATTTTTTACCTGGTCATGAGGTCCATATTGAAATCGCCAAGTATAAATACATTTTTGGCTTGAATTCCGTTTAAGTAGGAAGAAAATTCTTCAATAAAATCAGCAATTGAACAAAAATAAACCGATGAACGAATATTATGCAAAACACGTCACTTCGAATGCTTAGATTTAATTGCACAATATCAACGGTACATAGATTTTTAGTGACATAACAAAAATTGAGACCCGCTTTAACATAGCCAACTACCCCACGAGCTGAGTACTTGTTGTTGCAGCCATCGATCAAAGAATATCCATTGAGTTGATAAGAAGACACTTCGACACTTGTAACATTTGAGATGTTCCAGCAGGCTGATAACTTACTTTCCTTAAAGAATTAAACAAATAATTCGGTTTTTTCACTCAATGATATGGGCTTAGAAAATCAATCATACTTGATTAGCACTCATAATAATTTTTGGTATAATTAGCTCGCTTAACAAAATATTGTAAGATAAATGGTGATGCTGGTCGTAAATGTTTGTTTTGTTGTCTTCTTACTTTCCTTTTTTATCGTACAACAAGACAATAATCAAAAATTAAAATTTTTATTGGTCATTTGCTTTTTGAAAAGAATACAAGGTAGCTAGCTTATCAGTCTACCACAGTTAGTCAAAGTGAAAGTGTTCATAATAATAATAATAATAAAATAGCTATTGATATTTATAGTGAGATACAAAATCTGTATCAGTAAAAATAATTATCCTAAGTTGTGTAAGTGATCGTCCAAACGTGAGTTGGGCTAAGTTATTTATTTGCACAAACACTGTGCCTTTTGACAAATTGTCACAATATTTAAAGTGGATCGGTGTTCTCGACAAAATGTTTTTCCGCGACATTCAATTATTTTTGATTCTACACCAATTTTGTGTTTCCAACAGCGTTTACGATTTGTTCACCAGCCAAACTGGGATTTTTTTGTATATCAATATCATGGTAAAAAAGCGCGCGCAATAGCGGGATATTTTGGACACAACTACTTATCAAACGCTAATATGTACGAGATAACAGTAAGGTACGCGTTACTAACGACCATCACCAACGGACTAAACCAGCTAAGCTAAGTGATTATAACTGTCTAAATTAAGTATTTTTTTTATACACTATATTGCGTTAATTTATCATATCATATTATATTTGCATGCTATTTATATTTATTACTTTAAGACATTGATCCGCGGATCCGTTTAAATTTTCATGTTCTATAATAATTTATAATAGATAAATATTTACAAACAATAAATACAAACCATTATTACCATTGTATATTTGTACTTATTAATATTGTTAGTTCATATCAATGTGTATGACGTTTAGGTTAGGTTAGTTGTTGCATAAGAAACAAAAATTGTAAAAGCTTTTACATACCAATAATTATGCTTGCTAGATGAATTTTGTTTATTTTTACTATTGCAATTCTAGTCCATATCATCTCATGTTTCGCCGTTTGATTTTTTTTTTTTTTGTGCGAATTTCCTGCATTGATTTGAAATGTCCGCCTGTTTGAACGTATAACTAAATATTCATAGGTAGTATGGGCTAGCGGATTAATCCAATATTGGGGGTCTATCAATTTTCAGCGCTTGATATTACCATGGGAAGGGAGGTGTGCGCAAGTGGTCCACCATCATGACCACTCACATCGGAAAATGGCTGTATACTATTCTTTTTTTTTTTTTTTTTTTTTTTTTTAAATCTTTATTTCAATAAATTTTGAGACAAAGTAGAGCTCCTTTAGACTTTATGTCTGTAGTGGAGCAATTTATAAAAATTAAAATTAACATTTAAAAAATATAATTAGGTTACAATTTTTAATGAACAAATACTATTTATATACAAGCTCAGTTTTTATTTTAGTTATATTGTAAATTTATTTTACGGCTCATTAGGATATAGTATAAATGATTAATTTCATTACTAAAAGTATTGCTCAATATTATCAATGCGAAGCAGCCAAATCCGAACTTCCCTGAAAAATTTATGTTTCTGCTCCAATGGAAGCATTTTAACGCGATTCGGTAAAAGATGAAACCAATACGGCGCCATGTATAAATAAAATCTTCTAAACTTCTCGTTACTACAACGAAGACCGACAAAATTGTTTGGATTTCTCGTATTATACGCATGATATATTCGACTATGAAAACTATTGTTATATGAACAAAAAACATTTTCAATACTTTAAACACGTATAGATATCTCAGAGGCAACAAATTCAACTCACGAAAAAGCGGAATTGTGGGTGTAAGTTTCGGACGAGCGTAAATTAATTTAACAATTCTTTTCTGTGCTATAAAAAGATCAACAATATTGGCAAAGTAAATACCTCCCCAACTAGTTATCCCATACATTATGATGGATTCTACAAGAGCATGATATAACCTTCGCAAAACTTAAGAAGGACACAAAAGTCGAAGATTATAGAATTTATGCACGGCAGTAATCACAATTCTCCTGATATTATTTAAGTGGGAGGTCCAATTAAGCTGTGAATCAATTGTAACGCCTAGATATTTAAACTCCTTTACGCAAAGTAGGTCAAAGCATTGATTAGAACATAGGTTCTTATCACATGAGTGAACATGGTATTTGATAAAGATTTGATCAAATGTTATGTCAGGACGCCCAAAATGCATAACTCTTGACTTATCACTAGCAACAAGTCGGTGAAAGAAAAACCATTTACACAGAATGCATAAGTCACTCTCAATAGAGCGTTGAATGTCAATGTGATCATTCGACGCATAGGTTAATGCCAAATCATCCGCGAATGCTGTAGCGGAGCCTGTTAGATTAATTTCAAAAACGGAATTAAAATAAATTAAAAACAACAAAGGTCCCAAAACTGAACCTTGGAGAACACCACATTTAAAATGGCCTGGACGACTATCCACCTTATTAACTCTTATACAATTTGACTACGGTTTCGAAGGTAACTGATAAACCAATCTAACAAATGGCCCCTAATTCCGATACTAGATAATTTTGTAAGTATAGTATATCGTAGTTGACAGTATCAAATGCTTTCGAAATTGTAACGGTTCGTTTACGGTTTGTTTTGAAATTGTAAACTGTTCTGATATACCGTGAACCGTTAACAGACCTCTTAATGATTTTGTGGTGGAGCAGCAGATCGCCGGCTAGGTGGCAGTCGTTTGGGTGGGATCTTTCCACCAATCATTAAGAGCTTGAAAATATGCTGCTTTTTTACTCATTATAATGAACATACACGCACACGCAATAAACAATTTAAATGAGGAATGACCATTCACAAAAACAAAGATTAATTAAAATATCACAGTTCGATTACTATTTTCCGGTGTCTTTTAGACAACGCGGTATTATCACAGATGTTCATATCACTTTACAAAACAACAAAGCAATATGACCTTGGATCGTACGGTCATGATCGTCTTTACCCACACCTCCATTTATATGTGACCTCAATTCGTACATTGAAGTCCCCTGTGTGGTTGAAGTTTAATTCATCATAGCTCCAATTATGTTTTATTTAGCCACTCATTATTATTAGCACTTCACAAACAAACAAAAAACCGAAGAAAAATTCTAAACGACACAATTTTTAACGGGAAAATTTCAAAAGCTACACAGCGGACCAAGACAATAAAATTAAGAAAGTTATTTTATATGATTTTGCATTTAATATCAATATAATAAATAAATGAATATATCAGCATGCAATAAATAATTGTAAATATGTATATAAGATATAATGTATATAAATGTATATATAAGAAAATATAATTTAAATAATATAATATAATATATTTAATAAATAAATGAATAACCGAACATTAACATATTGTTTCGGAACACAATAATTTTTGCCTATACTGTAATTTGAACCATGGCTCGCGAATCATTAATTTGTTTTCTAGAATCTAATATATTTTAAATTTAACTATAGGTATAAATAAATAATGAAATTTAAACAAATTGTAAATAAATAATATAAGTATAGGTTAACAAGATTTGTATAAATATATAATTATTCGTAACAGACATAGACATATCAATTAAATTTGTATTTTACGATATTGTGCGGTCATCTGCACACAAATCATCTGTTGTACACTCAAGGCACAAACAACGGCATCCAACATCATATACAGATTTTAATGGATGATCAAGTTATATAAACTTTTATCGTTCGAATTTGTATTTATGTACTTTTGTGTACTTAGGATAAATAATTTAAGTAAATAAAATGTGCTTACCAAGCAAACCGGGACTATGAGTACTTGCCACAAAATTTTGATTTGGCCCGTAAACTGAATTTTATAGATAAAACAAACAATTCTATGAATAACAATTTTTCACTACACAATAATAATTTAGTAACATTTACCTTGGTAAGCGACTTTGATGAAATAAAAAAAAATCCTTGTGTAATCCCCACAGCTATACACGCACTTGCAAGCAACAATTTTAATTATAATTTAATTTTACTTATGATTTGCTTGCGTAAACACAGTTTAATAAATTAGACGAACAAACTCGAACTGTGACACGGTACTAATGATCAACAAATTTTTTTTTTATTTCATCCAATTCTTATAGGGAGGAGAATACATAACAAAATTAAACTTGTTTCCCCACCTATATTCGACTTTTAAATTATTGCAAATCAGCTGTGTATTGATTATGGCACAATTATACGTATACAGTGCAGAGCAAAATCATTGAAACGCTCGCGACTGAATTATCCTGCGCAGTGATCCAATTTCAAAACAAACGTATTTATGTGTAACAGTGCAACGGTTACAAAATGTCCATGCAAACCGCAGAGCATTTGTGAGAGTTGTTGACAGCTAAATATATTTTACTAAGGAAATGTAGGAGAGCTTCTTCAGTAGATTTTCCAGCTGTAAAACCAAATTGGTGGTCATTTAAAAATTTGATTGTATCAAGATAAGAGACCAACCTTCGTTTTATTAATTTTTCAAATAATTTGGAAAATGTACTCAATAAGGAAATTGGTCTGTAATTATTCAGTTGCAAAGCATCACCCTTTTTGAAAACTGGAATAACAACAGCTGTTGTCAGGAAAAATTTCGCTCATTAAACTTAAATTATAAAGAAACTTCAATACATCAACCAGATACAAAATACAATTTTTAATAATTACATTGTCTATGCCGTCGAATCCTTTAGAATGTTTGTTTTTTAATTTTTTAACTTCAAGAAGAATCTCAAAAGAATTGATATCGTCGAAAAAGCAGGAAGTACAGAAGTTATCACGGTTCTCTGTTATGAGTACTATTTTGATTAAGATCAGAAGTTAAATCGAACGAGACATTTACAAAAAAATTATTCAATTCATCACAAATATGTTGCTTATCCGTAAGAACATGCTCAGACTTATTTTTATAAATTTGCGTTAATTGGTTCGTGAATGTCTTACGTCCCAAAATAATATCAATTTCCTTCCACATAAGCTTAGAATTGTTTCCTACTGATTCGAACTCATCTTTGTAGTACACTCTTTTGACTCGTTTGACATTGCTATTCACGTATTTAGAAAGTTTTCGGACATAATTTTTTAACCGCACGTTATTTGGATAACTTCTTAATTTTTTAGAAAATTTTTTAAGTTTATTGATTTGACCTAAAAGATAGGAATTCATCCAGGGTTTTAATTTCTTATTGTTTTGAACAGTAATTGTGTCTTTGCAAAGATCAATATGAGAATTTAAAATTTTTAAGAAATTGTTGAATGCTGTGTTACAATCCTTTTCACTGTATACAAGGTCCCAGTTTTCAACTAGTAGTCGATCCCTAAGCTTATCATAATTTACTTTTGAGATATAATCACTATTTAAAGATTTTCGGCTTTTTTATAGACAAATATTATTTTCTATGACAATCACATTGTTTGAGACCTTTCGGGCCACCAAAAAATGAGGTCTCCACAGGTCAGCAGCCAGCACAGGTCTTATTAGTGCTTTATAAAGTGCGAGCTTGCACGACTGTGATAGATGTCTAGATCGCAATAATTTTGATTGGGCGTAGAAAACTCGATGTGCGGCAGCTATTCGGGCTTTTATTTCTGCCTGCATGTCATTTGATGATGTTATAACTGACCCGAGGTATTTGAAATTTTCAACGCGATCAAAATTGTGGTCGCCAATTCCGAGATTTGCCATGGGGATGTTCCTGGGTGTTGATACAAATTTGGTTTTGCTACTGTTCACCTTCAAACCAAGTCTTCTTGCGCAGCGATCGAGCGGCACGAAACTGTCTTTGATATCGCTAGGTCTTCGGCCAAGAAGCACGATATCATCTGCATATCCAAGAATTTGGCCTGATTTATTAAATATACAGCGCGAAGTTTCGATGTTGCTTTTCCTCACTACGTACTCAAGCGCCAAATTGAACAGCACAGGCGCGAGTGCATCTCCCTGTCGAACACCAGATGTTATTTCAAAGGGGTCTGACACAGTTCCTTCGATTACAATTCTACATACAGACCCAGACGTTGTTAATTTGCACAGAGAAACGAGTTTCTCTGGAATTCCTAGGCATATGAGCGCGGCCCAAAGGTTATCGCGGTTTATACTGTCATATGCCTGACGGAAGTCTATATATAATTGATGTATGGTTATGTTGTACTCCCAACATTTTTCCAGGATCATCCTCATGGTGAAACTCTGGTCAGTGGTCGATCGGTTGGGACGGAAACCACACTGATAATCGCCAATGATGTTTTCGGCGAAAGGGATGAGTCTGGCAAGTACAACATTAGCCAACACTTTGTAAGCAGTGTTCAATAGAGCTATACCACGATAGTTTTCACATTTAAGACGGTCGCCTTTTTTATGCAACGGACATATGAGCGCGGTCTTCCAATTCTCCGGCAGCTCTTCTTGGTCCCAAATACAGACGATGAGATCGTGTAGACTTGTTGCAAGAGTAGCGCCTCCGAGTTTAATCAATTCTGCGGGGATTCCATCGAGACCGGGTGCCTTGCCGTTTTTCAATTGACTAATAGCTGCGTCTACTTCCTCCACTGTGGGATATTCGACGAAGACCTCATCACCTGGAGGAGCTATTGCTCTAATGGGGGTCACGTCGTCATTCCGATTTAGTAGATTTTGAAAGTAGGTTTGCCATACTGAGAGAACATCAGCCACGTTTGTTCTCAATTCTCCATTCCCGTCTTTGATGGCTGTACTTCTTGGGTGGGAGTCTTTAGTGAGATTCCTGGCATTAGCAAAACAGTCCCTTGAGTTTCCTACTTCCGCTTGGAAGCTGATGTTTTCGATGCATAATCTCATATGATCGCGTTTCTTTTGACGAAGGTATTTAGTCGTGGCTTTCCTGGCGCGGAGATATTCTGGATGTGTGCTTCTGGTGTTGCGAGCCAACCATTTTTCACGAAGCTTTTGTTTATTTGCGACGATCAGGCGACATTGATCATCGAACCAATCATTGCGGGGTCTCGGAGGTCTTCTTCCGATAGTGTTTTGCGCCGCGGTGGTAATGGCTGACTGTATTGTGTGCCACTGCTCCTCGATGTTAGAAGGAGCTTCTTCGTTGTTGCTAGGCCGCTCTAGATAGTTAGTGACAGCTGATTGGTAACTCTGCAGTGACGCTTGGTCTTTTAGAGCATCCACATTCCATCGAACGGTCTTTTGTGCTTGTCTGTTGAACGTAGATGACAGTTTGCACTTATATTTAAATATGACAAGCACATGATCGCTGCCCATATCTGCACCTCTGTAAGATCTGACGTCAGATATGCTGGTAGAGTGTCTCTTAGACACCATGATGTGATCGATTTGGTTTTCTGTTCTTCCATCATTCGATCTCCACGTTACTTTGTGGATTCTCTTATGTGGGAAAAACGTACTTGATACAACTAAGTTGTACATTAATGCCAGGTCGGTGACGCGTTGGCCGTTGTTGTTACTAGTTAGATGCAGACTGTTAGGACCGATGTGCGATGTATTTTCTGCACTCCTACCGATTTTTGCATTAAAGTCGCCCACGATTATTTTAATGTCGTGGTGCGGTATGTTATTGATGACTTCCTCCAGCTCGACAAAGAATAAATCTTTGATGTCATCCGATTTATCTTCGGTGGGTGCATGCACATTAACGATCGTGATGTTAAATTTCTTAGTGCGAAGTCTGACCGTGCACATCCGCATGTTGATCGGGCGGAAATCGATGATATGGTGCTTCACGCGCCGATGGATGAGGAAGCCAACTCCAAATTCTCCTCCGTTCTGATGGCCGCTGTAATGAAGAGTGTAACCATTGGTGGTGTCATGGATCCCACTCCCCGACCATCTAAGCTCTTGTAGTGCAAGTACGTCTAATGTGTAACTCTTTGCTTGGTTCGAAAGGTTCTGGAGATCTCCAGGTCTTAAGAGGCTAAGCACGTTCCATGTTCCCATTGCTTGCGTTCTTTGTACGATATCTATATTTGATGCACTAGTTGAGCCCCATAGTTGGATACCATGTGTCCGTATGGGGATTAGGATCGCTTTGTATAGTAGAACCTTGCAGTCTAGAGAGAGTTTCGATTTTCTTCCGATCATCCAGTACATTTTAGAAAATTTTATTTTTAATTGATTGCGTTTTGTTTCAATGTGCTTTTTCCATGTCAATCTTCTATTGAGATGAAGACCGAGATATTTGACGTTTGTTTGTTGAGGAATTGTGATATTGTTTAATTTTACTGCTGGACATGTATACGTTTATTTAGTGTGAATGTTACATGTGTTGATTTACATTCATTCGTCCTTATCCGCCAAGTATTTAACTAATCTCCTATTTTGTGTAGATGTTCTTGTAATTCTCTCGATGCTGTTTGAGGATTTTTGTGTGAAAATAATATAGCTGTGTCATCAGCAAAAGTTGAAGTGACGATTTTTTCAGTTATTGGTAAGTCAGCTGTGAATAACAAGTATAGCACAGGTCCCAATACACTACCTTGCGGTACTCCTGCCTTTATCTCGGTTAGATCAGTAGTGGCCGTATTTTGTTTCACCTGGAACATCCTTTGGGCTAAGTAGTTTTCAAGAATTGCATGAAATTGTTTAGGCAAAAGAGTTTTAATTTTGTAATTTAATCCTTCATGCCATACTTTGTCGAAAGCTTGCGCAATATCCAAGAAAACTGCCGAGCAATATTTCTTTTCTTCTAAGGAAACCTTAATTGTATTTACAATTCTGTGCACTTGTTCTATTGTGCCGTGTTGCTCTCTAAATCCAAATTGGTGATCTGGTATAATGCGACCTTCAGATAATATAGGTATTAGTTCTTGCAGTAGCATCTTTTCAGGAAGCTTTGAAATTATCGGAAGTAGACTTATTGGTCTGTACGACGAGACTTGGGTTTCGTCTTTACCTGGCTTAGGAATCATGATAATTTGAGATATTTTCCATTTTTGGGGAAAGTATCCACATCTCATAATCGCGTTAAAAATATATGTTATATGTTTTATGCATCTATCTGGTAATTCTTTGATCATTTTTCCAGTTATTAGATCATGACCTGGCGCTTTCTTGGGATTTATACTGTTTTTGATAACTTTTTTGACGCATTTCCATTTAAATTTTACTGGATTTGGGTTCGACTCGTCCCTCGTAAGCTGTAGTAGTACGCAATCATTATTTTGTTCGTTTGGGGTGAACACTTTTTGTAGATGGTTAGAGAAAGCGATAGCCTTTTCTAAGTCACTTCTGGCCCAGTGACCATCTGGTTTCCCTAACGGTGGGTTCGATAGCTCTGGCATTTTTAAATTTCTTGCTGCCTTCCACAGTGAGTAATCTGTTGTTTCTGTTGCTGTGAGCTCACTTAGGTAATTCTGTATTCCTAAATTTTGTTCTTCCCGTATTGCTTCTCTCAAAGCTTTAATAGCTCTATTTAATTTCCATTTATGCAAAGGAGATTGGTGAAGCTGCCATAGCCGCCGAATTGTCCGCATCTCTGCTAATAACTTTTGAATGTTACTTGAAAGCCTTATATTTTTTTCGGAATTTTTGTTCTCCGGAGTAGCTTTTTTTGCAGCCATTTCCATTATTTGACTTAAGTTTTCTATCGCGGCATCAATGTCTTCTGGTGTGCGAAGTGGAACATCAAGATAACAATTTACATCTACTATGTTTCTATAGAGAACCTATTTCGTTAGTTTGTTTGTTAAACGTTGTGGTGGTTCAGTGCTTGGGTACTTAGTGTTACTATTATTGGTGAGTGATCTGATGATAAATCATAACAGTCAACGACTTGAGCATTGGTGCGTGCTATTCCTCGTATTACACAGAAGTCTATTAAATCATAGGAATTTTTTTTCTATCTGTAGGCCAATATGTGGGATGTCCAGATGATAAATAATCAAGGTTTTTCTCGTTTATTGCTTCGTAGAGTTGCTTTCCTTTCGGTGACGTCAACCTCGAACCCCATTGCACATATTTAGCGTTGTAATCACCCCCTGCTAGAAATTTGATTCCCAACTGGTTAAAGTAATCGATAAATTGCTGTTTTTTAATTGCGTGTTTCGGTGGACAGTAGACAGCCGATATTAAAAATTTCCCAGACCATTCTTCCAAACTGATAGTTGTAGCCTGGATGTGATCTTTAGCATATTTCTGGAGCTCGTAGTGCTTTAATCTTCTTTTTATTAAGACTGCAGTGCCGCCGTGTGCTTTTCCATCCGGATGTTTGGTGTCATAAACGGAATAGCCGGTAATATTAAAAAAATTTTGTTTTGTGAAGTGTGTTTCAGATATTAACATGATGTCTATATTTTGTTCGATAAGAAATGTTTGTACCTCAGCTTTATATTGCGAGAGCCCGTTCGCATTCTAAATGGCTATTTTTAGAATTGTCATTTTGGTTTTTGACTATAATTTGCATATGCGTATTCATATTTTGCATCATCAAGCTCATTTGTCGTTCCATCATCAACATGAAACTTTGGATGGTCTCGGTTAATTTATTTATCATGGTGTGAATGTTTAGGTCCTCATTAAAATGAACTTTTGGTTTTGGTTTGTTACCTTTTAGGATATTTGCGTAAGAAACACCTGGCTGTGCAAAACTGCTGGCAAATGTCTCCAAGTTATCGTTTTGTGTGTTTGCACTCGTTGGTTTGGTGACTATTGTATTTTTTGGTAACATGGCCCTCTGATTAAATTGCATATTCAGCATTCGTTGCTCAGCTCTCATTTTAGGTTTTATTTTGCGTTTAAGTCCAGATACACTGCGACACCCCTGTAGTTTGCAGTATGATTTTCACCGCAGTTATTACAACGTCTCACAGATGGGTCATTGCGAGACTTTTCGCACTGTTTGGAGTCGTGGAGTTCACCACAAATAACGCAAACTTCATTTAAGGCGCAGTATGCTTTCGTGTGTCCGTATTCTTGGCACTTTATGCATTGAACTGGTCCAGACCTCTTCTTAGGTTCTTCAATTACGATTTTGCGATGTAACAAATATTTTAAGTTGTAAATCTTATGAACTCCTTTCGACTTTTCTTCCTCTGGCTCTAGTTCCAAACGGAACATTGGTTGAGGTACCTTCTCACGGTTTACTATATTACCAATGGATTTGGCATGGAAACCTTCCGCAGCAAGTGCAGCTTGTATGTCGCTAACATCTACGCAGCTATCAATTCCTTTTAGCACAACAGTCAGCCCTTTTTGGCTTTTTAGCTGGTATGTGTAATATTTTTTACCAACTTCGTCGAAATGTTTAACTAGGGTTCTGAAGCCATCGATTTCGAAAGTTTGAATCTTTGTTTCGTTTATATTACCTCGTTTGAGCGGGGCAATATAAAATTTAGAATCGGTCAATTTTGCAATGTTGTTCACCAATTCATTGTTAGATGCTTCCCTTAAATAAATTGGAGGCGGTTTCTCAGTTTTCAAATTTGGCACTGCATTGGGGTCAATGACCTCTTGACTAGAGAATCGATTGTTAAGAGGTATTTGGTTAACACCTCCTTCAGTCCGTGTTACTTTGCTCCTGCCAGCAAACTGGGCAGATCTTGGGCTACGTTTTCTTTTAGATTGAACAGTGATATATGTTTGGAGCATACTAAAACTTTATACTCCAAAATTTGATTGACATTTGTGCTTGCTCGAAATGGTCTTGCCTCTGCAGAAGTTTAATGTCAAATTTGGGTGTATACGGTTTGCGCACAAGCAATACTATTTCGAGCGGAACTGTCTATTAGTATTTTTTTGTTTTATATAAAAGTCAGATTTTTTCCTTACTTGTATCGTAACCACCAGCGTAAATTCAATCAAATCAACCAAAAATAAAAATTATAAAAAATATAAAATTAATAAATTGAAGTTTTGGTGTAAAGTGGAAAACCAATTTTAAACAGTTTTAAGTGGTGATTGACGAACCAGCCAGTTCACAACCGTGCCTTATCCGGTACATTTTTTGGTCCTTCGAGCCGGATGGTCTGCACAAAAATTTCGTCCTTCAACCAAAGCGTGGGTCCACCATTTTGAAAATTCAGATTCCGTGAATAGTCGTACGCTTATATTTAAAATTGTCGTGTATTATACAAAAATTGTGGGATTGTGAGTTTATCGGTTTCAATGGAGGCTCTTAAAAGACGTCGGTCCGTTTTGAAAGGTCAAATGACCAAAATCGTAACCTTTGCGGATTCGATCGAAGCCTCCACCAAAATGGAGCAAATCAAAGCTCGGGTAGACAAAATTCACGAGTTGTGGTCCGAGTTTGTCAAAGTGGAAGATAAAATGTTTGAATTGGATTCGGATGCACCCTCGTTGTCAGAGGAATTCGACGACAACTATTACCACGCAGTCGCTCAACTCACCGCCGCACTTCGGCATTTTCACACTGCAACGGTTCCACTGAATATCTCGGGAACAGTTGGTGAGAACACGGGTCAATTTCATGCGGGGTCACACGAGACTAAACTACCGCGTATGAATATACCAGTTTTCGATGGCAATTTCCAAGAATGGCAAAGCTTCTTCGATTTGTTCAATAGTGCGGTACATGAAAAGGTATCACTAACCGCAGCTCAAAAACTGCAGTATTTGAAGGGTCTGTTAAAGGGTGAACCACTAGGATTGATCAAACACCTCAATGTAACGGATGCGAATTACGTCGAGGCTTATCAAATATTAATCAAACGATACGATAAAAAAAAGTTGACCATTAATCGCTATATTGAAACCTTTTTTAAACAACCTTCGATTACACGGGTGAACGCGTCGACGATACGACATCTGGCCGATACAGCGGAAGAAGTGATCCGAGGACTGAAAGCAATTGGTCCCCCAGGAGAAGTTCGAGACCCTTGGTTAATTTATATTATTGTCAGTAAACTGGACGATGATAGTCGACAGTTTTGGCAACACGAGTCAGCGAAAATCGCGTACCCTACCTTCCAAAACCTGATGGATTGTCTACAAATTCGAGCCGACACGTTAGAAGGCATCCGAGAAACAGTGAACAAGCCAATTGTCCGCATGCCGAGTCTACGAAATGCACATACCACGTTCACCACAAATTTAAATTGTCCGTTGTGTGACGTTGAGCATCTGTTGTACCAATGTTCTAAATTCCGAAATATGAACGTGCTGGAGAGGCGAAATTTTATAAACGAGAAAATGCGATGCTATAACTGTCTGAGTGATTCTCATACCGTTCGAACCTGCAAATCCAAACGGTCGTGCCAGATCTGTCGTAAACGTCATAACAGTTTGCTGCACGTGGCCAATCCGATAAATCCACAATCAGTACCACGACCACCAACCACACCGGTCGTTAATACAGTACAAATAACGCCTAGCTCGTCAAATCCTGAATCAACATCAACACATGCTTCAATCGACAGAACACCGACCACGCAATTAAAGCCAATCAACACGAACACGTCTCCAATCAACATAATACCAGCTTCACACCTAATCTCAATTACCACCATGCAAACACCATCAATCAACACACATCATACCATACCGTTAAACCATAAATCGTCATCCAATCAACCAACCTTCCACTCGCTACTACCGACAGCGATGGTACACGTCACCGATGCACGTGGACTTATGCAACCATGCCGGATACTCCTCGATTCCGGCTCACAGGCGTCCTTCGTCACAGAAGCTTGTGTTAACCGTTTGGCCTTACCCCGATACAAGGCAAACATCACGATAAAGGGTGTTGGCTCATCGACCGCGGGATCCACCAAAAGCGCTACTAATTTAGAAATCTCACCACGATTTGGTATCGGACCAAAATTAATGATTAATGCGCTAATCCTTCCAACCATAACAGCCACACTACCATCCACAAACGTGAACCCGGAATTATGGGACCGCGTGAAGAACCTGCAGTTAGCAGATCCCAAGTTTCACAAATCTGGCGTCATTGACATCTTAATCGGCGCTGAGCATTTTTTCGAGGTATTGATCGAGGGTAAGATCCCAGGAGATCAGGGACAACCAGTAGCCCAAAACACCATTTTCGGATGGATAGTAGCAGGAACGACCAGTACTAAACCGACCAACTGTTTAGCACAATTGACCGTGTGTGCAGAACCAGAGCTTGATCAGCTTTTAAGAAATTTCTGGGAAATCGAAGAAGTTCCGGCTACCAAACATCTGACAGCTGAGGAAGCATCATGTGAAACGCATTTCGCAGAGACATTCCAACGAACAGCAAAGGGGCGGTTTATTGTAAAATTACCATTCAAGAGGGACATCAAACCGATAGGAGATACGAGAGATCGAGCCATTAAACGATTATTTGCGGTTGAAGCCAAACTAACCAGGAACCCAGAACTTAAACGAGAATATACGGATTTTATGCGCGAATATTCAAGGCTAGGTCACATGGAACGTATTGATCCCAACGAATCATCCCACAAACCAATACCCTCATATTACATGCCGCATCATGCAGTTGTGAAGCAATCCAGTACCACTACGAAGGTCAGGGTAGTATTCGATGCGTCGGCGAAATCTACGACAAATGTGTCGCTAAACGACAACCTAATGGTAGGGCCTACCGTCCAAGACAGCTTGTTCGCGATTCTCGTTCGTTTTCGGAAGCATGTTATCGTATTCACCAGCGACATTGAAAAGATGTACCGCCAGATATTGATCGATAGGGAAGACGCGGACTACCAACGAATCGTGTGGCGAGCATCTCCAGACACACCAATCGAGGATTACCGGCTGTTGACCGTAACCTATGGTATAGCCTCAGCACCGTACTTGGCCACTAAAACTTTAACCACAATAGCCGATACCAATTCTACCACGTTTCCGAGAGCGTCGAAAGTAATCAGACAAGACATATACATCGACGATTTAATGTCAGGGGCCAATAACGAGACCGAAGCTGCAGCACTCCAAGCTCAGATTATTCAATTATTACAGGACGCAGGATTTCATTTACGAAAATGGACCTCAAATAGCCCATTAGTGCTTCAAAATGTACCTCAGATTAGCCAAGAAGTCTCACCAATCGAAATCTCCGAGGGATCGCGGTCAATTAAATTGCTAGGCCTGGAATGGCGTCCAACGACTGACTCGTTTCACTTTAAAGTTTTGTCCACTGGAGTAATGGCAAAGACGAAGCGCGAGTTACTATCTGAGGCGTCTAAAATTTTTGACCCGCTGGGATGGTTGTCACCATCCATAATTATGGTTAAAATTTTATTTCAATCTTTGTGGCTACTAGATTTACATTGGGACGATCCATTGCCAACCAGTATTTCGAAGAAATGGCACGAGCTTCGGCAAGAGTTAAACCATATAGATGCAATTTCAATTCCACGATGGTTAAGTACTGCGAGTGAACCGTTCGAATTACACGGATTTTCTGATTCCTCCGAGTTAGCTTATGCAGCTGTAATATATAGTAGAACCAAAGCCGAAGATGGGACCTTCCGGACCAATATCGTTTGTGCAAAAACTCGAGTAGCACCAATTAAGCACCTTTCGATTCCACGTTTGGAACTGTGCGCTGCCTTACTGCTAACCAGGCTGATGAAAACAGTGATCGAGTCATTGCAAGTCGAAAATATTGAGGTCTTCTACTGGACCGATTCAACAAATGTATTGTGGTGGTTATCCTCTCTTCCAAGATGTTGGAAAAGCTATGTAGCAAATCGAACGGCAGAAATCCTAGAATCCACATCACGAGTCAATTGGCGCTATGTACCGACCACCGAAAACCCGGCTGATTGCGCCTCGCGCGGCATTATACCATCTAAGCTACAAAACTTCGGCCTGTGGTGGAAAGGACCCGAGTGGTTGCAGCGAGATCAAGAATTTTGGCCGAATCAGGAAAAGTTATGTCAACCAAATCACCGCACCAACGAAGAACGGCCAATAACGACGCAGGGCCTAAGTACCATTACAACCAACAACCTCCTGGAAAACTTAGCACCGAGATATTCAACATTCACCAAGCTCGTACGAATCATTGCGCGATTGTATCAGTTTCTCAATAATATTCGAAAGGCTAGAGAAAAGGAACCCAAATCGACGATATTATCGGTCAACGAATATGAGCGATCGACCAATGTTATTCTCAAGTGGGTACAGCAGAATGGTTTGGCTACGGAATGGTCCTGCATTAAAAACCAGAAATCGTTACCAAAGAATAGTAAATTACTGGCCTTGAATCCATTTATAGATGAGCATGGAATTTTACGAGTTGGTAGTCGCATTAAACATGCAAACATCGAGTATAGCGCACGGTTTCCGACCATACTACCCGCGAACCACATTATTACCGATCTGATCATCAGTGACACCCATACCAAATATCTGCACGCAGCACAATCATTGATGGTGGCCACATTAAGGCAACGATATTGGATCCTCAATTGTAAAAATTTGGTTCGACAACACATTCATCGTTGTGTCCAATGTACGCGATACAAGCCTGAAAGACTGAATCAACTGATGGGAGATTTGCCACCTGCACGAGTGAATCTAAAATATGTCTTTAACCAAACGGGGGTTGATTACGCTGGGCCTATTACACTTCGGTCGATGATAGGCCGGCGGTCCAAATTGCATAAAGGATACGTTGCCATTTTCGTATGTATGAGCAGCAAGGCCGTCCATATCGAGCTGGTCAGTGATTTATCCACCAGCGCCTTTTTGGCGGCGCTGAAACGATTCATGTCCAGGAGAGGACTATGCTCAGATATGTATAGTGACAATGGCACCAATTTTGTCGGTGCTAGAAACCAATTGCATGAAATCCATAACCTTAACCGATCAAAACAACATAATAATCTTATTTCAAACTTTTTATTAGATTACCAAACAAGATGGCACTTCTCACCACCATCTGGGCCCAATTTCGGCGGGCTATATGAATCAGCGGTGAAGTCAATGAAGTACCATTTACGACGAGTCGTGGGTAATACCGTATTGAACTTTGAGGAAATGACGACACTATTGACGCAAATCGAAGGCATTTTAAATTCTCGTCCGCTCTGTTCGTTACCAGCGAGTGCAGACGATATCGATATGCTCACACCAGCTCATTTTATAATCGGGCACTCCATGGCGTTACCACCCGATCAAGATCATACCACGACGAAACAAAATGTATTGACACGCTGGCAGCACATCCAATATATGATGCAGCATTTCTGGAAGCGTTTTCGACACGAATATTTAACCACGTTGCACAATCGTTCCAAGTGGCAACACAAACATACGAATTTAAAACCAGGTGACATAGTGTTGTTGCGTGATGATAATACACCGCCAGCCCAGTGGCCATTAGGCAAAATCCAACAAATACATCCGGGACAAGATGGACTAGTACGAGTAGCTTCCATCCAGGCAAAGGCTGGAATATTCAAACGGCCCATAACCAAATTGGTGCTGCTACCAGTTTCTTGAACTTTCGGTTCAACGTCGGCGGTATGTTTGGAGCATACTAAAACTTTATACTCCAAAATTTGATTGACATTTGTGCTTGCTCGAAATGGTCTTGCCTCTGCAGAAGTTTAATGTCAAATTTGGGTGTATACGGTTTGCGCACAAGCAATACTATTTCGAGCGGAACTGTCTATTAGTATTTTTTTGTTTTATATAAAAGTCAGATTTTTTCCTTACTTGTATCGTAACCACCAGCGTAAATTCAATCAAATCAACCAAAAATAAAAATTATAAAAAATATAAAATTAATAAATTGAAGTTTTGGTGTAAAGTGGAAAACCAATTTTAAACAGTTTTAAGTGGTGATTGACGAACCAGCCAGTTCACAACCGTGCCTTATCCGGTACAATATACCTATCCATTCCCGTTTGCACTAGGTTGTTTTCGCACTGACCACGGTCACTAGAGTTCATCGCACTGAGTTCATTACTATTATTTTCGTACTGCATTGTTAAATTTGCTGATGAATTAATTTTTTCATCGCGGTTTTGATTTTGATTTTTAAACTGCGGTATAATTAATTCTGTCGAAGAAGCACTTTTAATCATTGGCATAGGTGTTTTCTTTGGGCTGTGCTGAACTTTGCCCACTTGTTTTACACTTGCACTTGCCATATTTATACTTTCTACATGAAACTGGTTCAAGTTTGTGATGCAAGTGAATCGTATAACGTGTGAGTAAAGTATAGCAGCACTTCTAGTTTTCTGTGGTTCTCGTGACAAGAACTCCGCCCACCTTCTTCACTCTAGCCGGCAAACGTGCTGCAAGTCACACATGTAGAATCACGGAGAAATTCTGCTAATAAAGCGATAAATAGGCTACTTTGTAGTTGCGTCTCTGTCGCACCTTAGTTTGCTCCGAGTCGTTTCGTTACACACTGTTTATCCAAATTTCAGAAAAAATAAAATATCTGACAATGAATTGTATGCACTAAAGTGAGCAAACAAAGAATCACTGTTTTTACGTAAGCTACGCGCATATTGATGGACAGTTGAAAAATTATTATTAACATGCATAAAAGAACCCGAAGGAGAGGTGCTATTAACAAATGAATTAGAGTCGTTTTGATCTGTACTACGATTATAATCATTATATCAAATGATAATTATGAAATAAAAAAGCTTTTCAGATTAGTTTGTCAAGATCACTCGCATCATTTATCAATCACACCTTCACACCATCATCCTTTCTCACCAAAATTTTGCCATCCTGGAACCATAAATGCTTATAATTTTTGGCAAGTTTAGTGTTCTTAGCATTAAAATATATCTTACTACGAAGCTCATAGTTTCATTGATAAAAATTTTGCGGTTACTACTAAAGCCGCAATTCGCTCCAGTGACTTTCACCCTTTTCTTGGCTTGAAGAATGGCATTTCTCACTTGTCGGCTACAGAATTTCACTTGTATAATATTTGATGGTTTGCCATCTTTGTTTTTTTTCGGAAAACATAATCAATACAAGATGTGTTGACATTCAATTTTAATGCTGTGTTGGTTGTGTTCGTCACTATAGTGCTAAGATCTTCACTATCAGTTACTTCAACTCCCACAATGTCTAAGGAATTTGAATACTGTTGCTGCTCTAAGAAGACTACCTTACTCTGTGTTTTAGATAGTTTCAAACGAAGACACTTAATTTCAGATGACAGCTGATCAATTTTAACATCGAAGATGTTTTTGGCGGCGCATTATATAGAAAAATGCAACGAAATTTTGTCCCAAGAATATGCAACGAAATAGAAAAAAAAAATAATAAATAAAGTAAATATGTACGAGAGAACCAAAACACGCTGGTGCGCCAATTATGTTTTGTACTCTCTCTATGCACCTATTTCTCATCTACGATATCAATTAGTGAGCGTAATATAACGGGTGTTTTTTTTAAGCCTGATAGAACTTGAAATTGTTGAAAATAAAACAAAAAATTTAATTTTTATGAAAAATATACTCTGGCAGATATCAGTGTGAGTATACTCTGGCAAATCATCGTGAGTAAACTGACGCTTGAACAACGCTACGAAATTATTAAAATTTACTTTGAAAATCAATCGTCGATACTCGCAACTTATAGACGACGTCATTACCTCACCATGATCAATGATTTTTTGTTTGAAAATATGGATGACATTGATCCGAACGAGATTTGGTTACAACAGGATGGCGCTACGTACCATACGACGACCGCAACCATTGACTCATTAAAATCAAAATCTGGCGATAAGTTGATTTCGGGAAATGGACCTCTCAATTGGCTTCCAAGATCGTGCGATTTGACACCCCTTGATTATTTCCTGTGGGGCTACGTGAAGTCACTGGTTTATGCTGATAAACCAACAACAATTGAAGCGTTGGAGGCCAGCATTGTACGTGTTATTCGTGACATACGGAAGTGTATCGAAAAAGTGGCCCAGAATGCGCTTCGTCAAGAACAGCCACGGTGCCCATATGCCCGAAATCATTTTCATATTAATGCCATGTATTGATCTTTCAAATAATAAAAAAATTTGAATACAATTTAATTTTTTGTGTTATTTTTTACAATTTCAAGTTCTATCGGGCTTTAAAAACACTGGTTACAAATAAAAATAAAAACACAAAAAAATAAATTAAATACGAGAGAACCAAAACACGCTGGTGCGCCGAAAATCAATTTTTTGGGCTCAAACTTTTTTATTGTTACTGTAAGCTTTTTTATTTAGGCATTAAGCAACATTTCAAGCCCCATCTTCGATGTTTAAATTTTTAGCCTTAGGCTCAAACTTGGGATTTTTTCCAACGCCTTTTCCAAAATCGTAATACGATCATCAATTTTATTATTATTAATCATTAGTAGTGTTGCTTTCACTAATCTAATCGGATTAGCTAAGAAATGTGAAATAACAACTTTTGGCTTTAATTTTTAATGCGTTTTAATTTTTCTGTGTTGGTTCATTTTATTAATAATTATTTTAGTTTTTTATATTTTATGAAATAGAACAAATCAAATTCGGTATTTTGCTATCAAATAAAAAATGCCAAATTATACTACAATATAAAATTTCGTAAAAAATTGAAAAAATAAATCCTTGCGGTAAACACTAGAAACTGGACAGTTATCATTGTTACGATTAATTTTAGATTTTGATGAACAACTGTGACATTGCCACTGTTTTTTCTCGACGCGTATAAACTCCAAGTCCCGCTCATTCAACTTTGCACATACAGGATGGAAAATATTATTACACTGGCTGCAGGTAATTTAAGCTGCTTCCCGGTTAATTTTAATTTGGCAGGTAATACAAGCCATGACAATGAAAATGTTACAATTTACCGCTATGTTCGATGCAAATACACTTATACAACAGAGTTTTTTATTTTTTTATTATAAATAACTACAGATATCACTATATGATTACGACAGCACAGAATTGTCAAATTTTTATACTTTCTATTTTCTGTTTTAATTAATATGTAGAAATTATGAACTTAAGGCTGAAATACATTATTTTAAATATTTAAACCATTATGATTATTTAGGAACTTAGTTCAATAAACTACACCAAATTTTTATTTCTTTTTATGAGTGACTAAACTCGTATTGGAAACAATAATTTTTATATTATTTAGTTAAACTTTAATTTACGTTGTGTACCCTACAACGGTTTGAACTCGAATACTATACTAATATTCCTCATCGTATGGCAACTAGATTATCGAATATAAATCAGAAATGATGTAATCGAGTAAACCCGATCAACCAATGTACTCGACAATCCTTGTGAGCGGCGATATATAAGTATTAGTGGGTGCCTTTCATATACAACAGACATCTGGGTCCAAAAATATTCCTATTCCCTATCATATGGCATCAAGGTTACCGAATATAAATCAGAAATGATTTTTATCGTATATTTAGCGTGGATTCGAACCAATTTTTGAAAAGCCATTTTTCGGGATGGTTTTCGGGCTATCTTCACATACGTCCTCTAAATCAGGCGATAAACACATTCTGGCTGGAGCACCACAAGGTAGTGTGCTTGGCCAATTATATTTAATTTTCACTTCAGATCTACCTAAGTCTTCGCCATAATTTACACCGTCTACTTTCGCAGATGACATATCTAAAGAAATTCACTTAAATAATCCCTCAATCAAATGGAGCAAAATATCTAGGCATCCATCTAGATCGACGGTTAACTTGGCGAAAACATATCGAAATGAAACGAGACCATATCAGATTAAACATTGATAAAATGCACTGGTTGATGAGGAAATATTCAAATATTGACCTAGAATACAAACCTGTATAACACGATGATTAAACCAATTTGGTCGTAAGACGAATTACAAAACAGCACCGTTAATACAGCGCCGAATTTGAAAACTTAGAAACCGCCTCCAATTTATTTAAAGGAAGCATCAATAATGAACTGGTTAATATAATCGCAACATTAACAGATTCTAAATATTATATTGCCCCGCTCAAAAGAGATAATATAAACGAAACGAATATTCAAACCTTCGAAATCAATGGCTTCAGAGCCCGAGTTAAACATTTTGACGAAGTTGGTAAAAAATATTACTAAAAAGTCATAAAGGGCTGACTGTTGTGCTAAAAGGAATTAAAAGATGCGTATATGTTAGCGACATACAAGCTGAACTTGCTGCTGAAGGTTTCCATGCCAAATCTATTGGTAATATAGTAAACCGTGAGAAGGTACCCCAACCAATGTGCCGTTTGGAACTAGAGCCAGAGGAAGAAAATTCAAAAGGAGTTCACAAGATTTACAACCTAAAATATTTGCTACATCGCAAAATAGTAGTTGAAGAACCTAAGAAGAGGTTTGAACCAGTTCAATGCATAAAGTGCCAAGAATACGGACACACGAAAGCTTACTGCACCTTAAATGAAGTTCGTGTGACAAGTCTCGCAATGACCCATCTGTGAAACATTGTAGTAACTGAGGTGAAAATCATACCGCAAATTACAGGGGTTACGTAGTGTATCTGGACTTAAAACGAAAAATAAACCCTTAGAGCTGAGAAACGAATGCTCAATATGCAATTGAGGGCCATGTTACCAAAAGATACAAGGGTCGCCAAAAAAACGAGTGGAAACACACAAAATGATAACTTGGAGACGTTTGCCAGCAGTTTTGCACAGCAAGGTGTTTCTTACGCAAATATCCTAAAAGGTAACAAACCGAAACCCAAAGTTCATTTTAATGAGCAGGACCTAAACATTCATACCACCGTAAATAAATTAACCGAGACCATTGAAAGCATCATGATGATGATGGAAAGACAAATGAGCATGATGTTGCACAATATGAATACGCCTTAAGCAAATTATAGTCAAAAATCAAAAATGACAGTTCTAAAAATAGCTATTTGGAATGCCAACGGACTCTCGCAACATAAAGCTGAGGTCGAACAAAATATAGACATCATGTTAATATCTGAAACACACTTCACAAAACAAATTTTTTTTACAATTACCCGCTATTCCGTTTATGCACAGATGGAAATCGTATCTCGTATTCTGAATAAGGGTACATAAATCATGAATAAAACCTTTTAATTTAGCGCCGTGCACGACCATTTCATAATAAAGGATTACTACCCATAAGTTGTGAAAAAGGACTTTTTCATCTATTGTGACTTGTATTCATAATATTTTAATAATATTTATGTTTTGTTATTCATACTTAATGAAAAATAATGCATATTTATACAAATAACTAACTCATGAAATATGCGTGTTAAGAGATTGTTTTATGCATAAATCGTGCATATAATTCATATACTGTGTCTTATTACAGATTATGTTATGATATTGACCAAATTTTTGGCTAGTTGTTCATTACTTATGAATAATAGTGCATAATTTATTAATTAACGCATGGGTTATACCTATTAATTCATAACTTTATGCTTTATTTTGCATGATTCATAGTTAAGATGCATAGATTTAATACACTCGCTGTAAGCGTTGAATTCATACCTGTTAAGTAAAAATCTGTTTTCCACATTTCTCTAAATTTATTTACAAAAATATAGTTACATTTTATATTATTTACATTATTATTTACATATAATTATTTTTTATGAATTTCAAATGGTTTTTTATTTTTAGTTTACTTTAATTTTAATTTACTTGTAATTTATTTGATTTATTAATTGTTCAATTAAAAAAAACATAGTGTTAATTGCGTACTCTTGAAATACAAGATGACAAGACCACATTTGTTTCTAATAAAATTTCAATAATTTTAAAAAGTTTTTGTCCATAGTTACAGGTTTATGACTTATTTGAAATGGTAAAGAAATATACGCAAAATAATATCGGTCATTAAAAATAGTTTTTCCGCATTTTTTTACATTAAAATTACTTCCTAAATCTCGTTGTTCTAAAATATTGTGAGCAAATTTCATGCATGTTTTTTGCAAGGGAAAATGATAATTTTACACAAGACCTAGATGCTTTGGAATAAGCTTTTACGTCTTTATTTTGGCTTCCCAACGACATGCAGCTCAGGATAATGATAAGGAAAATGATGTTTTGGTTTTAATTTGTCTTTGCAGCAGCCTATGAAGCAGCAATATCAATCTAGAATTTTAAGTCATATTAATCAAATGTATGTTAATCTTAATTATTTCTATGTAACTTACAAGTCTACTTGTTATAAAATCAGCACAATTATTGTCGCATTTAGATAATTGTTCTTGTCTAGTTTTTAATGTGCTCTTCCATTTCGCTTCCACTGTTTCCCACGGCGAGTAGTGAATCTTTAGCCACTTTTGCTCCTGTTTATCAAATTCACCTGTTAAAACAACAACAACATTACATCAATTAAAATGTGAAACTAAGAATTTAAGAAAATAAAAAATTAAAGCACAAGAATGAAAGCTATTGAGCTAGAAAAAATACTCCAATAGAAACTGTTCAATGCAAAGTATATACAAATTGAAAAGGCCGACTTCTAAAATTTTCCATTTTTTTTTCTTCTAAATCTTGCGAAGTTTTATTATTTTTTAAAGATCACATTTTATAAAATTAAACACATCAGACTTTTCGATAAATACACGTGCATTACATATTATGAAAAATGCCGCTTTTTAACTAATTTATTTTTCACTAAGAATACATGAATTATATCAGGTTTAATTTACACAAAACACTATAATATGTAACGAACAGTCCTCCATTTTGGTGGTCTGTTGTTAGCAGAATTCACTGGGCTAGAGGTTTCAACTCGGTCTTGTTTAAGCCAGCTAATGCTCAGGGAAAGGCGTGGGGTTTGTTGAAACTTAACCCAGTCTTGATAGTCCATATCCGTAATTCGTAGATTTCATATGATGACGATGATACATTTCCGCAATATTATAAACTCGAAGGTTGATATGTAATATAATACAATATCAGGATACCGAAACGAGACAATTCTTAAAAGCAACTTGACCTTGCAAATCCGTAGGAACACATTTTATTTTAAAAATCGTTGTGCCACCATAGTTTATTAATTAGTTGAGTACCCGTATGATTAATTAAATTATTCGTAATCACTAGCTATATAAAGTTCGATTTTTTGGAAGGAAAGCACTATTTTTACAACACGTTCGTGCTTATGTTTCACTTTAGATTAATGATTTGATTTTATTTAGTATCTTTTATTATAAATTGTCATTATATTGTAGATTTAACGAATACGTATTTTATGATTTAGACGAATTATTATTATACCCAGTAGTACAAATCAGCGCACAAAGAGCGCATAAACAGCATATAATTAGAGCGCTCAATTTTGACTTCAAATTGATGCACCTAATTCCATGCTATTCGTATTGTTGTCGACCGAACAGTCGGCTTTGTTTCCCCTAAAAATTGATTTATCTCTCTTTCATTTCGATTTGAGTACAATATGTAACTGTTTGTTGCATCAAAACCAAACACAATCATATATTATTGATTGTGTTTGGCTTTGGTTGTATGTACCAAACGTGTATTGTCATTCAGATACAACTACACATTTTTTTAATTTTGTATACTTACTTTATATGTTATCCAGGTATTTCCATTTCCATCTGAAAAACATTTACAAACATCGTCATACTTATGCATTAAATATGTTTCAAATCAACGCACATCTATTACCTTCAGCTGAAATCTGGAGACTGATAGAAATGAAATAACAATTTTTGAAATGAAATTGAGAAACAAGAGATTAGGCGGGGGTAAAAATGCAGTGCATAGAAGAAACCGAAGTAAATTTATTTGTTTTCTCGCTTCGACGTGTGCAAATTTTTCTATCTATTTCATTGTGCTATCAGTGTTTGTTTGCTGGGTAATTACCAATCGTACGATCATTCATGCTATTCGCGTACGGGTAACATATCGTTAAATAGAGGTACGTTATTCGAACGTCCTTCCACGTGCAATTTGATTATAATACCGCAACTTATATACAATTATGTAATTTTCTTAAAAATAACTTATAATTTTTGGTCACATAATGTTTGTTTCACCAAATTAGCATGTACAATTTCCATAGATAAAAGAACATGATCAGATTTTTTATTTTTGAATTGTTCACTAAATGCACAACCACTCGACAATTTTTACTGTTCAAAATACTAAAGTAGGTAAGGTATACCCGTGCGAGTGTTACTAAATATACATACACGTATCTCTAATTCAAGGTATTTACACAACTGAACACTATCAATTAGAACTTTAAACTTTAAACGTTTAAGTCCCGACAACAATGGTAAATGAATATAACAATTAGATTTAAAATGTGAATATAACAATTAGATTTAAACTTTAACTCTTTTTTTATACTAATGTCTACTAGTTATCATTTTCTAGCCACGACTGATCAATTTCAAAGCACATCAACTGACTGCCAAAAAAACGAACGGATCGTTTTGCAATTTTTGTTCATATTTCAGGTTTATTACTCTGTCGTCATAAAACATTCCATACAATCAAATTAATAAAAATAGAAATTTCCCGCGTTTTTTTTTTTTTTTTAGTAACATGAAAAATATAATTGTCAACCCTCAACTTGTAGCGGTCAAGTTGGTTGGCGCTACAAATACGTATAAAAACTAAATACACTAAATTATCCCAGCATACACTAGTTCTAAATTGAATATTAATTGTATACTTACGTACTTTTTATTTAATAATTTAATTTTAACAATTTCACTTTACGATTAGCACAACCTAACTATTTTCACAATTTAAACTAAATTGATTGATTGAGCACGAACAAACAACTGTACGACACGAAATGCCTAGAAAACCGAAACAGCATCAAATGCTCCACTTTTGTGATCCGTAGTCATAAAATGTGCATAGTTTGCATAATATCTGCTAAAATCGGACAATTTTACCAAATGATTCAAATAAAATGAACGAATATATAACTAAGTGTTCACGCATCAACGCATGAACGCGCATAGAATGCAAAAATATGTTACTTCAATATGTCACTTACACAATTAAAACACACAATTACACAATTAATTTAATTGAATTTTTTCATAAACAAACACAAATCTGACGTTTCATGATCATGGCCACCAACTTGTAAAACAAAGTTGATCATTGAAACTGCGTTATCGACATTAGAAATTATTGCAGGTTGCAATTTTTGGCTGTTTCAAGTATCAATTTTGTTGCGGTATGCGCCATGTAATTTTTATTCATTCTTTCCGTGTATGTAGACAAATAAAGTCAACATAAAAATTAAATTTTTTTTTTTTTTTTTTT
Organism: Nephrotoma flavescens; assembly: GCA_932526605.1. Taxonomy (NCBI): domain Eukaryota; kingdom Metazoa; phylum Arthropoda; class Insecta; order Diptera; family Tipulidae; genus Nephrotoma; species Nephrotoma flavescens. The sequence goes on from OW052223.1 coordinate 10,239,738, forward strand.
TTTTTTAATAATAAAATTTTATTTATTTATTTATATTACGACTGAGTCTTGCACCCATTTAGTAATTTACATTGCATAATAAAGTATTTTGATTAGTCGGCGTAATCAAGTGATTATCCCCAGTTTCATGTAACTCCTCAGATTTTTCGCCACAGTAAGTCTACTGACCTCCTGGTCGCGATAAGTCCAGTGGTTTGGTTCTTTGCAGTCTTCTTGTTGTTGTAGTAGTCAGCATATAGCGTATGTCCAGATTTTCATGCTGGTGCAGACGTTGTAGGTGTTTTGTTGCATGATGCTTAATTTCATCCGCGACAAGCTCGATCTTTAGATCTCGATGGAGGTTGTCGTTTCGAATGTACCACGGTGCATTAACTATACATCGCAGGATTTTATTTTGAACTGTTTGTATGATTTTGATATTTGTTTTCTTGGCACAACCCCAGAGTTGGCTACCATATGTCCATACAGGTTTCAGGATTTGTTTGTACAGCAGCAGTTTGTTATGGATCGCAAGTTCAGATTGTCTCCCTAAGAGCCAATGCATTTTTCTAAATTTTATGTTTAGTTCTTCTCTCTTCTTTTTTATGTGTTCCTTCCATCTAAGTTTAGCATCTAAGGTCATGCCGAGATATTTAGCAGTGTTTGCATGCGGTACTACTATCGAGTTTATCATTATTGGTATATGATCAACTTTTAGATTTGTAAAGTTGACTTGAATTGATTTTGCTTCATTTAATTTGATTCGCCATTTCTTTGTCCAATTACATATTTGGTTAGTAGCTTTCTGTAATTTACTAGTGGAGTCATGGATGTTCTTTGCTGTTGCAAGTATTGCGGTGTCATCGGCAAAAGTCGCCATTGTTGCTTCTGTAGTTGGTATATCTCTAGTATATAGGAGATAGAGGATTGGCCCAAGAACACTTCCTTGTGGTACTCCTGCTGTTATTCTTTTTAGTTGGGAGTATTCATTCTCATACTTTACTCGAAAGTGCCTCTCTGATATGTATGATTTTAAAATTTGAAAAAATTGCTCCGGAAGATCTCGATGAAGTTTGAATTCTAACCCCTGGTGCCATACTTTGTCGAATGCTTGCGCTACGTCAAGGAATATGGTTGAGCATATTTGTTTGCTTTCTAGTGATTTCTCGATTACATCAGTAATTCGATGTACTTGTTCTATCATAGAATGGTTTTCCCTAAATCCAAACTGATGTGAGGGGATAAGTTTCCTTTCTTCGATAATTGGTTTTAGTCTTTTAAGAAGAACCTTTTCAAATAGTTTCGATAATGTTGGTAGCAGCGAAATTGGCCTATATGAAGCTTTATCATTCGGAGGTTTGTTCGGTTTAAGTATCATAATTACTTCTGCAACTTTCCATTGTCTTGGTACATACATTAGTCGAAATGCTGCATTAATTATATGCACTAGCTTCCTCAACGCTTTATCAGGTAACACTTTTATTATCTGGCCCGTTATAAGATCATATCCTGGAGCCTTATATGCATTCAGATTATTCTTGATTTCCCATTTTAGTTCTTGCAACGTTACAGGTGTAATTTTTAGTTCATCCTGTTTATTTATCGGGATGATATTTTCCTCTTCCGTTTGTTTGGGGTAAGGTTGGAATGTTTCTTCAAGGTGATTTGCAAACAAATCTGCTTTCTGTTTAGCATTTCGGGCCCAATTTTCTTTATTTTTAATTGGAGGAACCTGAAGTTTGGGTCTTTTAAGATTCTTAGTTGCTTTCCATAATGAATAATCAGTATCTTTTAGCCCAGTTAGAGTGCTGAGGTATTTATTAACTGATTGATTTTTAATGTCTTTTATGAGGTATTTTAGTTGGTTACACAAATGGTTAAATACCCTCTTATTTTCCGAATTTCGATTTTTTTGCCAATTCTTCCGTGCTTTTCTTTTATTTTTAAGAAGTTCTCTCACTTCCTCTGGATAGCTGATATTGCGCTTCATTTTTTTACTATTATTTGGAGTGCTTTCCCACGCAGCACTTTGGATATTATGGATGAGTTTATCTAGTTCGTCTTCTATTTGGGCTGGTCCCTGTATTGGGTTTTGCAGACTAATTCTTTCTGTTAATTGTGTTTTGAAGAGATCCCAATTGGTTTTGAAGCTCGTTAATTTCGGGTTGCTTTCTTTCATAATTATTGTTTGGCTAAGTATCATAATAACTGGTGAATGATCTGATGATAGACTTTCACTGCTCTCTATATGTATATAATTATCTGAAATCCCTCTTGTAATAAAGAAGTCTATAAGATCTGGAGTCTTACTGATATCCGTAGGCCAATAGGTTGGTGTACCGCCTGAGTGAAATTCGCATTTTAGTTGTTTTCCTGCTGCGAACAGTTCTTTTCCCTTAGCAGTCGTTAACCGTGATCCCCAATAGGTGTTTTTTGCATTATAGTCCCCTCCAATTAAAAAGACACTTCCTAGTGTTTTTAGAAGATTAGTATAATCTACTTGTTTGAGATTGTATCTAGGAGGGCAGTATATTGCTGATATACTACAAGTTTTACTATTGTTTAATTGTATTTTGATTGTTGTGACTTGCATGGAAAGTTTCTCGACTTTAAGTTCTTCGTTATGTTTTATATAATCTTTTATGATGATAGCTGATCCACCTCTAGCTTTGTTCTCTGGATGTAATGCATGGTAGCAATTATATCCTTTTATTTTACAGAATGAAGTTTTGGTGAAATGGGTTTCTGATATGAGACATATATCTATATTATGCATGTTTAAAAATATATCTAGTTCTTGAATGTGGTGCAATAGCCCATTCGCATTCCAGGTTACGATTCGCAATGTTTTATTCATTTCTTTGGTTTATAATTCGATTTTATATAATTTATATTTTGATACACTCGATCAAGGTTTTCCTCTACTTTTTTATTGAAACTTGTTTGTGATTTCATTTCTTCTAGTGTGTTCTGCAGACTCATTTCCTGTGAAATGAGTCTTTTGTTGAGGTTCTCTAGATTTTTCAGTATGTCCTGTAAAACGAGATCCACTTTTAACTGTTTCTGCTCTGATTGCCGAACTATTTGTGCATAAATAACGTTTTCATTTACTCGCTCTCTTTGTATGTTAAAATTAGGAGTTGACGATTTAAGCTCCGTGGTTTTTTTTATAGATTGTACATTTCTTGGTGTATCTGGTTTGCGTGATTTATCTCTCATTTTTTGTAGCTCTACTGCTACTTCACATCCTCTGTAGTTGGCTGGATGCTGGCCATTACAGTTGATACACTTCGGTGTTGTAATTCGGGGAACTGTGCAGTCGTTTCCTGCGTGTTTTCCTGCACATTTAACACATCTTGCTTCACGATGGCAGTACTTTTGTGTATGATTATAATCTTGACAGTTTTTACATTGCGGTATTAGTCGAGTGACCTTTCTCGGTGTTTCTATTTTAACTCTGAGGTTGAGGATAGCCTTAATATTATAGATATTTTCGATTTTTTCTTGGTTGTTGAAGGTTAGCATGAACAGTGGGAGACCTCTTCTCATGATTTCAACATTTCCCTCTCTGTTTTCTCGTCTCTCTTTTCTGATGATGTTGACTGCATCGATTATTTTCAAACCTTTGTTTTGCAGGTCCTCAATAATTTCATCTTTTGAACAAGTTGGATGAAGACCTCTTGCCATTACTTTAATTGGTCGATCATTTTTATCCTCGTAGGTATACCACTGGTGACCATGAGAATTTAATTTGTTAGCTAGAGCTTTATAATCTTCAGGTTCTGTTGTATTTATTTTCCAAGTATTACTACTGAGCGATATTATCTTGTAGTCATTACGTACTACTTCTTTCATCAGTTTCTGAATACTACCGTGGTTTGTAATTCTTAGAATATTGATCGGGGGTGGGGCCTGTTTCTTCTTTTCTGGCTCGTGTACTTTTAATGCATTAGTTGCAATGACAGTTTTAGTGTGAGTTTGAATTGGCTCAACTTCTGGTGATGATTCAGCTTTCCTCTTGCTTAGGTTGGTTTCTTTTCTTGGTTTCTTATTTGCTCTCTTGGATTTCTGTAGTATCCAATTGGTTTCCCTTTCAAGCTCATCTTCATCAGTGTGATACTCGACTTGATCTGTGAGTACTTGAAATTGGTTGTTCATTATTGCTAAGTTTCCCGCGTTGTTATTTTTATTTACAGTTTCCTTTAGCATAAGGTTTTCTTTTTTTAGCACGGCAACTTCATTATTCAGCTGCGCAATTAATTTCTCCATTTTTTCAAACTTATTTACTAACTCCGCGTTATTTATTATAACTGATTTTGCACTGGGCATGGCTTCAGAAGCTTGTTTGATAGCTATTGGGTTATGCTTCATAGTAGAGGTATTTTCCTTCTCATTGTTAAGTTCACCCAGTGTGGTGATCTCTGGCGGAATAAAAATTTTTAATAAAAATTAAATAAAAAAAAAAAAAGTTATAAAGTGTAATCAATAAAAAATTTATCCTTTGGGTTATCATTGAACAAAATTTCGACGACGTGAAATACCAAGCAGTGTAATAGCCAATACAGTCCAATTCAACAACGCGAGGGAATTATACGCGCAGCTAGACCACCACGTTCATCGCCACGTCTGCTGTGCCCCTCCATTCTGGTCCTTCGAGCCGGATGGTTTCCAGTTCATCCGTACGATTATAAAAACCGGTGATTTGCAGTATTTCCGATTATTCACGGACATTTGTAGACACGTCGCCACGTGTCTACCCGATAAGTAGCCATATTGAATTTTTTACTTTTACATAAGTTTGTCTCTTACTGTGCGGATAAAATTAACATATTGACGATAAACAATATCAAAATTTTCGGTGAACATAAAACATTATTATTGCACGCTACATTTTCGTACACCACCATCATTAGATTTTTCACGTGTGCGAATCAGAATCCTAGTGGCTTTACATCCAGTACTGCACGCTACATTCGTACACCACCATCATTAGATTTTTCACGTGTGCGAATTAGAATCCGAGTGGCTTTACATCCAGTACTGCACGTTACATTTTCGTACACCACCATCAGTAGATTTTTTCACGTGTGCGAATTATAATCCGAGTGGTCTTACATCAGTGCTAAATTGCTGAGCATCACTACTAAAATTCGGACGGCGTTTTGAAAGTTAGTTTGTGGGGTGAAAGAATCATAACCAATTTAACGCACCGTACACGTAACCACACAAGTTCCAGCGCAAATCCGAGCGCCATCAATATTTTATAATACATCGAAATCGGTTTAACCAAACCAAAAGACAACCTTCCAATTTGGGTGCACGATAAGCAATGGCGGAATTAAGTGGGTTGAAAAGACAACGAGCAGCCAACAAGGGCAAATTAACACTCATTCTCAACACCATCAAAAAGACTAGCGAGTTATCCGTCGAAGAGTGCAAGGCGAAGCTGGCGCGAGTGGAGAAACTGATGGAGGAGTTCACGGCAATTGAAAACCAAATTTTACAATTAGACGATGCCCACGAGATAGATGCCGATTATGAAAATAATTATTACAGCGCCATAGCTCAACTCAACTCAGCAATCCGCAAGCTGACTTGGCAGAACAACACGACGAATACGAGTCAGGATTCTCCTCTGCACGCGAACAGCAGTGGATATCAGGCTGCCTAAACTTAATATACCGACGTTCTCCGGCGCTTTTACGGAGTGGCAATCGTTCTACGATCTTTACGTCACATCCGTACACGATTCCACGACCTTGTCTGCGGTCCAGAAATTCCAGTATCTCAAGGGATTTCTTCGAGGAGAAGCCGCCAACCTTCTGCGTCATTTGAGCATCACCGAAGCAAATTATATCGAAGCTCTACAAAAACTACGCCAACGATACGACCGGAAGAGGCATACCATGAATGCCTTTATACGGGGTTTCATCGATAAGCCATCGATTAGTGTAGCCAATAACAGCAACATCAAACGGTTGCTGGATACATCCGACGAAATATTGCGCGGACTAAAGGCCATGGGAACACAATGTGAACAACGAGATCCGTGGCTCCTGTACATCCTGTGCAACAAGTTAGACAATGAATCTAAGAACCTTTGGGCCCAAGAGACGGCAAATAAGGACTTCCCAACAATACAGGAATTGTTTGATTTTCTATTAAGACGTGTGGACGCAATTGATTCCCTCCAAGCCCCAACCAAGCGCAATTTCCCAGCACCTGACAAACAAGCGGCGATCAAAAATCATGTGATGGTGTTCGGATCTGACTGTCCAGCGTCTGACAACCAAGCGGCAATCAAAAATCACGTCGTGAAGTCCGAATCTGAATGCCCAGTGTGCCAAGCTAACGATCACTGGATTCATCAATGCAAGGTGTTCAACGGGATGGAGATCGACCAACGACGAGATTTGGTGAAGAATCAACGGCGCTGCTTCAACTGCCTGAGCGACAAGCATGCAGTATTCCGATGCCCTTCTAAACGCCGATGTCTGACATGCAAGGGAAAACATCACACGCTCGTTCACTTGAAGACCGCCGACCCCTCCGAACCAGCAGTAAGCTCATCAAACGCAGTAGTGTCCCATCCGAAGGTAACCAGCGAGCCGCAGTATATACTACCAACCGCATTAACAGATGTTGTTGACTCAATGGGGAACACGATCCGCTGCCGAGCGCTATTAGATTCCGGGTCCCAGGTAAATTTCATCACCGAGTCCCTCTTTCAACGATTGCGGTTACCCAGGCAGAATGGCAGAATATTGGTAAAGGGAGTTGGAACAGCCAGTGCGGGCACTACGAGAGGGATCGCCAACATTACAATTCGAACAGCCTCAGGTCCCACCTTAACGTTTCGGGTATTCATATTGCGCCACATCACCACGTTACCACGCATTCACCTTCCTCCGTCGCAGTTAGACAACTGGGGTCACTTGCCTTTGGCCGACCCAGAATTTTTCAAAGCGAGCGACGTAGACCTATTGATCGGGGCGGATCAGTTTTTCGGCGTGTTGACGAGTGGACACATAAAGGGCACGGAAAACCAACCAGCATTGCAGAACACGATTTTTGGTTGGGTTGCGGCTGGGAACGTCACAAAAACAGGATTCAACAAAAGCGATCCACGGTTATGTTTCACAAGCACCGGTCATGAATTCAATATTGACCAAACATTACGACGATTTTGGGAAATCGAATCGATCGACAATGTTGTTCCATCGCTAACAGCGGAACAGAAATTCTGCGAAGACACCTTCAACAAAAACGTGACACGATGCCCCGACGGGAGAATGCAAGTTCGACTGCCATTTAAAGCCAGCACTTCGAACTTAGGTGCCTCATTAAATATGGCAGTTCTGAGAATGAGGAACATGGAACGGCGATTTGCACGCGACAAGGAATTTCATGCGCTATATAAACGATTCATGACCGAATATCTCCAACTTGGGCACATGCAGGAAATCCCTCCACCCATGATTAAAGACGGTGGTTATTTCCTTCCACACCACGGTGTCGTCAAGGCAGATAATCACGCCAACAAAATACGCGTAGTATTCGACGGCTCCGCGAAAACCAGCTCCGGCGTGTCTCTCAACGATTGCTTAGCGGTCAGTCCCACTGTACAGTCGACGCTTTACGCCATAATACTCCGGTTCCGCGAGCATCGCTTCATTTTTGCCGCGGACATCGAGAAAATGTACCGGCAAATCCGCCTCCACGAAGAGGACACGAAATACCAACGGATCGTCTGGCGGGAGGAACCAACGCATCCAATGAGATATTACGCTTTACGCACGGTGACTTATGGGCTGTCATCCGCTTCCTATTTGGCAACTCGTTCGATTAAGAAGGTAGCCGACGACATAAGAGCAACAAATCCAGTGGTGGCTGGCATTATCGAAAAATCTATATATGTCGACGATATCATGACTGGTGGTGACACCATCGAAGTAGTCCAGCGGTTGAAGGGATCACTCACATCAACATTGGCTGGTTATGGCTTTCCGTTGCGGAAGTGGGTATCGAACTCCAACGACATACTAGATGATATTCCAGTCTCGGACCGACAGCAAAGGGTTAAATCCATTCACGATCAAACGTCTGATCAGTCCATTTCGATTCTAGGATTGCAATATGATCCAGCTCACGACACATTCAAATTTCGCGTATGTCTTCCCACATCCGTAAAGCTCACGAAGAGGTTGATATTATCCGAAGCCGGAAGGATATTTGATCCACTGGGTTGGATCGCACCCGTTAATGTAAAAATAAAAATTTTTATTCAACAATTGTGGTTGCTGAATTTAGGTTGGGATGATCCGTTGCCGTTCAAGGAAATTCAGGAATGGGAGTTGATCAGGGCAAAGTTGCCCGCTATCGAATTGATACGCATTCCACGGTTTATACACACCTCCACACAATCCACGGTGGACTTACATGGGTTCTGCGACGCAAGCACCCTAGCATTCTCGGCAGTGGTCTATTGCAAGGTAACCCTTGAAACTGGAGAGACCCACATCAACCTACTTTCAGCCAAAACCAAGGTGGCTCCAATCAAGCAACAAAGCATCCGGCGCCTCGAGTTGTGTGGGGCAGTACTCTTGACCAAATTAATGAACATCTTGCAGAGGGAAACCACGACCACCGTAAACCAAACTTATCTCTGGACGGACTCCACCATCGTCCTTGATTGGCTCGCGTCTAATCCCCGAAGATGGCCCACCTTTATAGCGAATCGGACGTCCGAAATAATATCATCGTTCAATCGACAACATTGGCGCCACGTACCGTCCCAGCAAAACCCCGCTGATTGCGCCTCCCGTGGAGTTTTCCCAAACGAATTGCAAGACAACGTCATGTGGTGGAAAGGGCCACACTGGCTAAGTGCCCCTCGGGATCGTTGGCCAGCCCAACAAGCAGATTATGCAACGTTTGAACCACACACGGAAACGCTAGTTCATGCCGCCACTGTCGAGCCCAACGTTCTGGAACATTTGATATCAAAATATTCATCATTCCATAAGCTACAACGCATAGTGGCATACTGCTTAGGGTTCGTGGCTCGTGCTAAAAGGATTAGATCAGCCGTGTCCGCTAACTTCGTGACCAGAGCCGAATTATATGACGCATTGTTTGTAATATGCAAGCATGACCAAAGTCAATTCTTCAAGCAAGACCTTGACGATATAAGAAAGTTCAAATCAGTCAAAGGTTCCAGCAAGATAAAATCGCTAAGTCCATTTCTCGACGAAATGGGAATTCTACGAGTAGGGGGTAGGTTGGCGAAATGGCATGTCCCATTTTCTACGAAACATCCAATCATAATGTCCCCCCAGTCAGCAGTTACCGAGTTAATACTAGCCGAAATGCACCGAAGACACAGACATCCGGGACCCTCATTATTGCTGGCCCTATCACGTCAGCAATTCTGGATACCTGGCGGGCGGAATTTAATAAGAAAGATAATCCGCAACTGTGTTCCATGCACTAGGCAATCAGCAAGGACTGAAACTCAACTAATGGGCAACCTCCCGGAGTATAGAGTGGCATTGATTCGCCCATTTTTAAAGGTCGGAGTAGACTACGCTGGTCCGGTACTCATCTACTTAGCAAAAGGACGGGGGCAACGAAAATATAAGGCATACATATGTTTATTTATATGCCTCAGCACGAAGGCCGTCCACATCGAGCTGGCAAGTGACTTAAGCGAGTGAGGCCTTTCTGGCCGTCCTCAGAAGATTTGTCGCGCGACGAGGTTGCTGTCAGGACATATACAGCGATAACGGATCGAATTTTATCGGCGCCAACAATCATCTCCAACAAATAAAAAAATGCATACAAAATTCTAATGAAATTTCTTATTTTATTTCCAGTAAAGCCATCAATTGGCACTTTATGCCACCAAATGCCCCTCATTTCGGTGGAATCTGGGAGTCTGCAATAAAGTCTACCAAATACCATCTGCGTCGCGTAATCGGTGACACCGTGCTCACGTTGGAGGAAATGCATACGCTACTCACGGAAATTGAAGGTATCCTCAATTCCCGCCCGTTATGCGTATTGTCCGCCGAAGATATAGACGCGCTAACCCCAGCACATTTTTTGCTCGGCCAACCGGGTACCACTATTCCGGAGCACGACGTAAATCCCTCAAATATTTCATATTCATCCCGCTGGCAGATGATCCAATCTATGAAGCAACACTTCTGGAAACGCTGGCAGATGGAATACGTCACCTCGCTTCATCCTAGGTCCAAGTGGCAAAACCCAAAACCATCATTGAGCATCAATGACATCGTCATCCTCAAAGATGATAACCAGCCCGTCAGTAAATGGCTCCTCGGCAAGGTGACAGCGGTGCACCCTGGATCAGATCAGCAGACACGAGTGGTCATCGTCCAGACCAAAACAGGTGAATTGAAGAGGCCTGTAACGAAAGTGGACAAATTACCTATAGTACCCATTGAACCAAACCGTTCAACCCCGGCGGTATGTTCACGCATCAACGCATGAACGCGCATAGAATGCAAAAATATGTTACTTCAATATGTCACTTGCACAATTAAAACACACAATTACACAATTAATTTAATTGAATTTTTTCATAAACAAACACAAATCTGACGTTTCATGATCATGGCCACCAACTTGTAAAACAAAGTTGATCATTGAAACTGCGTTATCGACATTAGAAATTATTGCAGGTTGCAATTTTTGGCTGTTTCAAGTATCAATTTTGTTGCGGTATGCGTCATGTAATTTTTATTCATTCTTTCCGTGTATGTCGACAAATAAAGTCAACATAAAAATTAAATAAAAAAAAAAAAAGTTATAAAGTGTAATCAATAAAAAATTTATCCTTTGGGTTATCATTGAACAAAATTTCGACGACGTGAAATACCAAGCAGTGTAATAGCCAATACAGTCCAATTCAACAACGCGAGGGAATTATACGCGCAGCTAGACCACCACGTTCATCGCCACGTCTGCTGTGCCCCTCCACTAAGCATGCGCACATTTAAAAACAAATGATCATCTTTAAATATGCGCATGCGTTAATTAAACGTGCATAATAAAGTATGTAATATGAGTTATATTCATGGTTGAAACCGTCAATATTTTTTTAAATTTTACAATTGATTGGATTGAATTATGAATAGGCATGCACTGATTTATTCATGATTCCTGTTTATTATTCATAACTTCTGAATTACATCCATAAAAAGCGAAAAATATCCATTTCATTATTTATGAAATTGATATTCATGGTCCATGCAAAGTATTTTCTCTCTGTGTGACACCAAAGTCATATTTAAAATATAGTTCACCAAAAATATAAGGGATTTCTTAGTTTATTCGTGCGTGATTCACATCTTCATAGCAAAGTACAACATCGTCAACCATTTTATTGTCAATCAATTTCGCGCCTTTGTAAAACAATGACCGTAACCTGCCGCTCGTGTGGTGCCAATATCACAAAAAAAGGACGACTTCCTGGTATTAAATGTAGCGGTCCTTGTGAAAATTTCTACCATGTTAAGTGCGCTTGTATCTCACAGGAATTGTTAAGTGATATTAATAATCGAACTGTCAATTGGTTATGTGAAAGCTGTCGTCTACAATCCAGTCAATCTGTGATTGACAACGAAATCTCGGACTCTGAATGTGATGTGAACGTGAGTCTAGCCGATATTATGATTCAATTAAAACGAATGGAAAAGAAACTATCTGCTCTGGACAAAGTTAAAGACGCAGTACATACTCTCCAAGCTGCGAACGATGCTCTCACTTCGAAACTTAAACATCTAGAAGACCAGTTTAGTATCCACTCTGCAAAATTACATCAAATGGAGGCTGATTATGACAAACCAGCTCAAATGCTAAACGCTTCAAGCATTACAATCAGTGGCTTGCAGATGGAACATGTTGACATTACTGGAATGATTTTCAACACAATTAGTAAAGTCGAAAATTCCATTCAACCGGATGATATTTTATCGATCGAACCCATTCGTAGAAACGTTAGCAAAACCACACTGAATAAAACCAACAATTATGTAACTCGTCACAACTTCTTTATTGTAAAACTAAAATCCATCGATCTACAACAAAAAGTTATAACGCAAATGCGCAAAACTAAAACACTTTACACTAAAGATCTGGATATCATCTTGCCACAAAACCACCGGGAGCATCAAATCCATATAATGCACCGCCTTTCAAAATTCCAATCACAGCTGTATCATGAGGCTAAAAACATAAAACTGTCATCAAACTTTAAATATTTATGGTGCAAAGCCGGACAAATTTACCTAAAGAAATCGGCTGATTCTGACGTCTATCGTATTCACTCCATGAACGATATTTTTCGTATCCAGAACATCATACCCTAGCAATTGGATAAAGCGGTTGCTGCTTCGGTATCTAGAATTAAATAATGTAACGTTAAGTAGTTTTTTTATCTTACCTTTATTAGCTCATATTTGTTTTTTATATATTTTTTCCATATTCCAGCTTAACTCTTTATACATTTTGTTGTCAAAAATAATATTTGTTTATATTAATCAGTCAGCTGTTTTGATTCCGGTAATTATTTTTTTTATGGTGGTAGTGTTTGTTATGATTTGGATGATGTTTAAACACTGTTTGAGTTATTTTTTAGTGATTTACTCAAAAAACTTAAAACTTATTTTTTTAACATTTTCAAATTTATTTATAATTAGTCGGAATATTTTGAAATTTACTTGGAATAGATTATTCGTTGTTGTGATTTATCTGGCTGTATTGAAAATGTTGTACTTTGCTCTCACTCTTCAAAATTTGTTTTTCGGTATTTGTTGTATGTATATTGAATTGTTAGTCTTATATTATGTGTAGTGTAATTCACCAAAACATTCAAAGTTTTCAAATTTTCAATGCTTATTTATCTAGTTTAAAAGTGCAACCACTATTAATATTTGTTTCGGAAATCTGGATTTACTCACACGAATCTTCATATTACAGACTGCCAAATTATAATTTCATTGCTTGCTGTAATGATGATTATAGATCTGGTGGTGTTGGTGTGTTTATCAATCAAAATTTAACTGTATCTTCTTTTCATTGTTACAACTGGACCACAGCTGATGTTTTAATTTAAAATGTTACCTTGGGGCGTCATGATTGGGCCTTTATCTGCATTTATAGATTTTGTAATAAACCGGTAAACTCGTTTTGTGTCGATATTGAGGAGTTACTTCTATCAATTAATAATAATAACATAGTTATTCTGGGAGACATCAACATAAATTTCCTTAATATCAATGAATGCTATAGTTATCTTACCATGTTAGCCTCCCACGGGTTTCTAAGTCTTTTAAATGAAGCTACTAGACATTCATCTTGTCTTGATCATGTGTTCATCAAATCAACAAATTCGTTTATTTTTACTGTGGAAAACACACCGATTCATCTATCTGGCCACAACTTAATAAAGCTAAACATTTTTGCATCTCAGATCCCTGTGCTTCAAAATAGTGTAGCTGCTAATTTTTCGAGAGTTGACTATAGCCGTCTGAATGCTCGACTACAATCTGAAAGTTGGGCGACTGTTTATGGTGAGAATAACTGCAATATCGCTTTTGATAGGTTCTTATTTATTCTGAAATCGCACATTCGTGAATCTAAGGTCGAATCTTCTGCCCCTACATTAAAAAAACTGAAACCGTGGATGAATTCTTATCTCCTTTTGAAGATTCATAAATTAAAAAAATTCTCTAGAAAATTACGCCATAATCCCACTAATGCACGTCTGGAAAAATTTGTCAAGAAACTCTCCAAGGAAGTAAATGCTAGAATTAAATTTGTCAAAAATTCATTTTACAAGAAGAAATTTGAGTATGTTAAAAATAGTTCTAAACTCACATGGAAGGCTATTGATGAAGTTTTGGGAACAAATAAAGACAAAAACCGAATCACCAAAATTTACAAATACCAATCTGATGTTCATATTTCAAATTATCAATCTATAAGTAATGAATTCAATACTTATTTCCTCAACGTTCCATCGGAGATAACAAATAATTTGAACAACACTAACTTTTCGCCTAATTCTCCAGGCTATAGCAGATATGTTTTAGGCTCGACCACTTCACCTAGTATGTCTTGTGTGTTTGATTCGATTAGCGCCAGAGAGATTATAAAAGAGATTAGTAGTTTGAAAAATAAACACTCTTGTGGAATTGACGGAATCGACAACCTAATCTTAAAAAATTGCGTGTGGTATCTAGTAGATGTTTTAGTTTACCTCTTCAATTTCAGCCTAGAAAGTGGTGTTCATTTCCAGATGTTTTCAAATCAGCCCTTGTAATTCCAATTCATAAGAAAGGTGATGTGCTATTTCTAAATAATTATCGACCTATTTCGTTGCTAAGTTCCTTCTCCAAACTATTTGAGAAAATAATAAAACGTAGATTGCTCAGTTATCTGGAGAAAATCAATTTTTTTAGCCGTAGTCAATTTGGTTTCTTAGCAGGAAGATCCTCTGAAGAAGCACTACTACATCACCTCAGTTATGTTTACTTGGCTTTTAACAATTCGCAAAAATCCGCTTCGTTATTTTTAGACATTGCAAAAGCGTTTGACACGGTGGATCACGAGGTTCTTGCAAACAAATTATTAAATATAGGTATCAGAGGTAAAGTTTTTGACTGGTTTGTTAGTTATTTCAACAATCGTAGCCAAATTGTTAAAATAAATGATAAATTTAGTGAACCCTGATTTAGTTCCGCAGGGATCAGTATTAGGACCTATTCTATTCTTAATCTACATAAATTCTATATTCGACATCGATCTTCTGGGGCACACCACTGCATTTGCGGACGATTTAGCATTAAGTTACACTTCAGCAAACCCTTCGGAATTACAGAACCTAGTTTGCACAGACTTAGTGAATCTTGGTAATTGGTTTTACTACCATCGCCTGGCTCTTAGTAATAAATCCAGCGTAATGTTTTTTGGTCAGGCCGCATCTCCCAATTTTAAGGTTTTGTATCATGTTCCATTTTGCTCTGGACACTCATGTTCATCGCAGTGCTTTGAAATTTCCCTCGTAAATGAGTTTAAGTACTTAGGAGTTACCATCGATTCGCAGTTGAAATGGAATTCTCATCTCACCATTGTCAGAAAAAATGTTATTACTGCGACTTATAAATTCTACCATCTGAAGCAATTATGCCCACCGTCAACACTGCGAGTTCTATATCATGCACTAGTTGAATCTATTATTATGTATGGTATATCAAGCTGGGGTGGGATTTATTTTTCCAATATAGAGGACCTATACATTTCACAAAAACGGATTATTAAATTGATTTATTGTCGGCCTTTAACAACTCCAACAATTCCCTTATTTCGAGATTTGAAATTATTACCTTTAAGATATCTCTATGTTTATAAGGTATTAAAGATGTTTTTTGTTCGGAGTTTGAGTTTCCATAGTCGTATTCATCACATGTATACTTTAAGGAATCCGAACAACTTTGCCGGTTTACGTTGTAACAATGAAAGGTTCAGAAGGTCTTACTTTTATATGGGATTGTATTGGTTTCACAAATTACCAATAGAGTTGAAATTCATTCCGATTGGCCGCAAACACTATTTTGATAAAATGATTCGACATTGGCTGATTAATATAGACAACATTGAAACCTACTTCTAATTTTTCTTTTTTGTATTGTATTCACTAAATATGAGCTGGAATTTTAATTTTATTGTATGTATTATTTATTTATTCTTTTATGATAGTTTTTAATTTATTATTTTTATTTGTACACTTTTGGCAACCTAAATTTCATAATTTTTTTCTTTCTTGCTCCCCCACAGGTTCTAAAAACCTATTAGGAGCTCTAACTTTATTAGAAATAGTTTATGATTTGTATTAATGTATGTAACCTGTTTTTCTAAATAAAGAGAATAATAATAATAATAATAATAATAATAATAATAATAATAATAATAATAATTGGGATCTATTTTGTAGCAGGGGTGATTACAACGCTAAACATGTGCAATATGGTTCGAGGTTGACGACACTCAAGGGCGAGCAGCTCTACGAAGCAATAAACGAGAAAACACAATTTTTTTAAGTTATTCTTTTTTATTAAGTGACAGTTGGGTTTCTTAAGTAAAAATTAAGTTTGGCTCGTTAAGCATGGTTTCCACAATGGCGAGGCGAAAAAATTAGCCAAACTGAAAAGAGAAAGCAAAAATTCACCAATAGTGCGATAGAGACAAAATACCATTTTGACAGACAAATTGGGACGTCCAGTTTTTAATATTTTAATTCAGCACTCCGAAATTGGACGTTTAGTCCGAAAAAAAGACGAGATCGATCGTCTTTTTTCGGATTAGCCGCTAATTTTCGGAATTCATACGCCATTTTGAAGAAAATTTTCGGAATAAAACCGATGTCAAATTAAAAATCTTTATTTAGATGTCATATTTTGTTGTGTCGTGGTTATACACGTAACAAGCGGGTTGAGCGGAAGGCCAACAACCTCCCCTCATAAAAACCCACCAAGTTATGAACCCTAAACAAAGGCCTCGGATAACCATATCGGATTCATTACAAACTCGACCTCGGAAATTGTACACGGACAACGCTTTAAAAATGGGAACATGGAACGTGCTTAGCCTCTTAAGACCTGGAGATCTCCAGAACCTATCGAACCAAGCAAAGAGTTACACATTAGACGTACTTGCACTACAAGAGCTTAGATGGTCTGGGAGTGGGATCCATGACACCACCAATGGTTACACTCTTCATTACAGCGGCCATCAGAACGGAGGAGAATTTGGAGTTGGCTTCCTCATCCATCGGCGCGTGAAGCATCATATCATCGATTTCCGCCCTACCAACATGCGGATATGCACGGTCAGACTTCGCACTAAGAAATTTAACATCACGATCGTTAATGTGCATGCACCCACCGAAGATAAATCAGATGACATCAAAGATCTTTTCTTTGTCGAACTGGAAGAAGTCATCAATAACATACCGCACCACGACATTAAAATCATCGTGGGCGACTTTAATGCAAAAATCGGTAGTAGTGCAGAAAATACATCGCACATCGGTCCTAACAGCCTGCACCTAACTAGTAATAACAACGGCCAACGAGTCACCGACCTGGCAATAACGTACAACTTAGTTGTATCAAGTACGTTTTTCCCACATAAGAGAATCCACAAAGTAACGTGGAGATCGAATGATGGGAGAAAGAAAATCAAATCGATCACGTCATGGTGTCTAAGAGGCACTCCACCAGCATATCTGACGTTAGATCTTACAGAGGTGCAGATATGGACAGCGATCATATGCTTGTCATATTTAAATATAAGTGCAAACTGTCATCTACGTTTAACAGACAAGCACAAAAGACCGTTCGATGAAATATCAATGCTCTAAAAGACCAAGCGTCATTGCAGGGTTACCAATCAGCTGTCACTAACTATTTAGAGCGGCCCAGCAACAACGAAGAAGCTCCCTCTAACATCGAGGAGCAGTGGCACGCTATACAGTCAGCCATAACCACCGTGGCGCAAAATACCACCGGAAGAAGACCTCCGAGGCCCCGCAATGATTGGTTCGATGACCAATGCCGTAGGGTCGTCGAAAATAAACGAACGCTTCGTGAAAAATGGTTGGCTCGCAACACTAGAAGCACTCTAGCAGAATATCTCCGCGAGTTACGTCCTACGCCTCCACCTACCACTTCATCAACGGAAATCAATGCAGCTGCAACATCATAAAATAAATACAGCTCCAACATAAATTAAACATATTCATTTTTCTTAATAAGCATATTAATAATATTATTTCTTAATATTTCAAAACAATCATATTCTTATTCTCTTATCTTAAAGTAAGCATTTTCATATTTTCTTTATTTTCTTAATATTTCAAAACAATCATATTCTTATTTTCTTAAAACAACTCATCTTATTAATTCTTTATTTGTATATCATTTTTATATTTCCATTCAGACATTTTTGCATTATATAAACTCAATATTTATAATTAAGATTTAGAACTGTTTTACATTTCAACCAATAAACTTCTAACGTATAAAAATAAATTTATTACGGTTTTAAAAGTGAAAGTTTTTAACATGCCACAACCTGCAAAACGTAATTCGCGCTAGGAAAGCCACGACTAAATACCTTCCACAAAAAAAAAGCGCGAACATATGAGATTATGCATCGAAAACATCAGCTTCCAAGCGGAACTGGGAAACCCAAGGGACTGTTTTGCCAACGCCAGGAATCTCACTAAAGACTTCCACCCAAGAAGTACAGCCATCAAAGACGGGAATGGAGAGTTGAGAACAAACGTGGCTGATGTTCTCTCAGTATGGCAAACCTACTTTCAAAATCTGCTAAATCGGAATGACGACGTGACCCCCATTAGAGCAATAGCTCCTCCAGGTGACGAGGTCTTGTGACGAGGAAGTAGACGCAGCTATTAGTCGATTGAAAAACGGAAAGGCACCCGGTCTCGATGGAATCCCCGCAGAATTGATTAAACTCGGAGGCGCTACTCTTGCAACAAGTCTATACGATCTCGTCGTCTGTATTTGGGACCAAGAAGAGCTGCCTGAGAATTGGAAGACCGCGCTCATATGTCCGCTGCATAAAAAAGGCGACCGTCTTAAATGTGAAAACTATCGTGGCATAGCCCTATTGAACGCTGCTTACAAAGTGTTGGCTAATGTTGTACTTGCCAGACTCATCCCTTTCGCCGAAAACATCATTGGCGATTATCAATGTGGTTTTCGACCCAACCGATCAACCACGGACCAATGTTTTATAATGAGAATGATCTTGGAAAAATGTTGGGAGTACAACATAACCATACATCAACTATATATAGACTTCCGGCAGGCATATGACAGTATAAACCGCGACAACCTATCGGCCGCGCTCATATGCCTAGGAATTCCAGAGAAACTCGTTTCGCTGGGTAAATTAACAACGTCTGGGTCTGTATGCAGAATCGTAATTGAAGGAACTGTGTCAGACTCCTTTGAAATAACATCTGGTGTTCGACAAGGTGATGCACTCGCGCCTGTGCTGTTCAATTTGGCACTTGAGTACGTAGTGAGGAAAAGCAATATTAAAACTTCGCGCTGTATATTAAATAAATCAGGCCAAATTCTTGGATATGCAGATGATATCGTTCTTGGCCGAAGACCTAGCGATATCAAAGACAGTTTCATACCGCTCGATCGCTGCGCAAGAAGACTTGGTTTGGAGGTGAACAGCAGTAAAACCAAATATCTAACAACACCCAGGAACATCTCTAGTGCATATCTCGGAATTAGCGACCACAATTTTGATGGTGTCGAAAACTTTAATTACCTCGGGTCAGTTATAACATCACTGAATGAAATGCAGGCAGAAATAAAAGCCCGAATCGCTGCCGGACAACGAGTTTTCTACGCCCAATCAAGATTATTGCGTTCGAAACATCTATCGCAGTCGTGCAAGCTCGCACTTTATAAAGCACTAATAAGACCTGTGCTGACTTTCGGAAGCGAGAGCTGGACCATGACCTCTAATGATTGTAGATTGTTATCTACATTCGAAAGGAAGGTCATCCGTTCAATTTTTGGTCCAATTAAAGTTGCGAACAACGAATATCGGATTCGTATGAATCACGAAATAAAGCAACTCCTCGGAGGCAGCGATATCATCGGATTCATTAAATCCAATCGAGTGAGATGGCTCGGCCACGTTACAAGCTTCCAACAACAACGGATGATATATAAAGTGTTTCACCAACAACCAGCCGGAGTACGTCGTAGAGGAAGACCCCGACTACGCTGGCGTGACGACATTGAACAAGATCTGCAAGCATTAGGATGTCGAAACTGGAGGACGAGAGCAATGGATCGGGATGGATGGAGGGCCATTGTGCAGGCGGCGAAATCCCTTCATGGAATGTGAAAGCCAGAGAGAGAGAGAGAGTGTCTATACAATCAAATTAAATTGCAATTGAAATTAAATTACAAAGTGAATTTCGCAGTGGATTTTTCAAAATGAATTTTAATAAACTTAAAAAAGGTAAAAAGGTTAAATTATTAAATGTCTTTCCAAATGTATTCATTAACTAGTTTCTAATATTTACAGATTTCAATGACGTGTTGGACGATCGTAATGAGGTGACTCGTCCCCATTTTGATGAGGGAACTGATGATTATGATGGTAATACATAGATAATAATTAGATAATAGTTATAGAGCAATTTTATATAATAATTATATATATCAAATAAATTTCAGTAAATTCCATACAGATTGAGTATCTTCTATCGGATGAACCAGACGCCGATATTCAAGTAGTTGTTGACCCAAATTCGAGTGTGGACCAGATTGATTATGGTATGTAATTAGTTTTATTACGGATCGTTTAGAAACATTGTAACATAATTTTTATTTTCAGAATGTCTAATAGAATCTGTAAAATCTCGACCACAACTTTGGGATTTTAAGAATAAAAATTATAAAAACCGTATGATGCGTCCACAGCTGTGGGAAGAGGTTATATTAGAATTAAGTAAGTATTTGAAATCAACCACATATATTTGTAATGTTGTACATATGTTTTTATATTATTCAACAAAAAACTTACAGATTTGGACAACAATAAAAAAAAACAAAGATGCAGTAAGAAAAAAATGGGACTACTTAAGGAGCACGTATATGAAAACTAAAAATATTGAACCGAGTGGCTCTGCTGCACCTTGAGTGTCTAAAAAACCGTTTAGGTACATCAAGTTATTGGCTTTTTTAGACGACACTGTAACACCTAGAGCGTAAGGATCTTTTATTAAATAATTTACATAATTTTACCCCATATAATCTAATTTTTTAATATTCTTGTTTCTGGTCGCAGATGGAAAACAAACCTAAATCCTCACTACAATTATTTGCAGATATGATAGTGAGTGATATGAGTCGACTTCCGGAAAATGTTATAAGAAGATTAAAACTTGAAATTCTTCAATTGATAAATATGGAACTCGATTTGTATTGTAATGAATAATACAATGTATATATTTAATTATAATTTTTTTACAATAAAATTTTTTATATAATAAAAGTTGTCGTATATTTATTTTGAATATTTTTATACATTAAACGCAAAATTAAAATTATTATTAAATTTTATCCCATTGCCATTCAACAACGCCGCTACCAACGAAGTGTGCTGTTAATATTTCTCTAATTTTTTTTGCTGCAAATGTTGGATTTATTTGTGTTCGTTCTAAGCAAGTCAAGCTCTCTTCTCTTCTCCAGGAACCGAACACCGTCCGTCCATTGATGTCACTATCTACTAAACCGGGTGTAATATATCCTGAATTTTCATCTTGTCGAAGCCAATTGTGCAGACATACTGATGACTCAATTATGCTTTCAACTGTGGAAACGTTTGCCTTTATTGTCGTTCTAAAAATTCGCCACTTGGTGCTTAATATCCCAAAAACGTTTTCAATAGTTCGTCTAGCGCGACTTAGGCGATAGTTGAAAACTCGTTGTTCTTGGGTCAAGTTGTTCGTGCTGTACGGCTTCATCATATTTTCTGATAATGAGAAAGCATCGTCAGCAACAAAAACAAATGGACAATTGTTTAAGTCTTCTGCGACATCACACACAGCTCTGGAATTCTGCAAATATACACAATTAAATACGCAGACTTATTAAAAATAATTACAAATTCTTACGGTAAAGATTTGTTGTAAAATCTTTGGCCGAAATTACTAGAGGCTCTCGTATACAAGAAATCTTTTTAATATCGGCCCCAACTAACAACATCAACTCTTCCATCTTGGTGGCACTCATTCTCATATAATTATGGAATAGTTTTTCATCCTCCAGAGATTTTAACCTCTCAACTATTGTGCTATGAGCACCACTTTCATTCCTCTCCTTGTAGAAAGGGCGAACCCAATATTTCCTCTTTTTTTTAGTTGGGGGACGACATTTTTCTTCGTCAGAATCATTTTCACTACTGCTTGAAAACATAACGGCATATATTGCCATTAATTCTTCAACACTATCCATTTTTATCAAAATTTAATTTTAAAAGCAATCAAAACAAAACACAAAGTTATAGGATATGACAACTCGAAACGTCAAAAATAAAAAAATAAAAATCGGAGTAACGACTTGTTGCTCTTTCACTCACTCTTATGTGATTTTTTTTATTCCTTTCTCTTTTTAGTTTGGCTAATTTTTTCGCCTCGCCATTGTGGAAACCATGCTTTAATAACATTGACATGCCATTTATCGCATTCTTATTTTTTTATTAAGCTAAGTTTTTATTCCTGACTGGTTCCACTTTAACTTTGAGTGGATCGCGTTTTAAATAATGGAATCAACAGAATCGAAGCCAGAAACCAAGGCCGCGGATAAGACAGGAAATGTTAATAACAACGTCGTGCTACAAGAACCCGCACCGATAGAGAAGGAGGATATAATTCTTAAAGTCATAAAGATATTGGAGCACACAAAACAACTCATCAGTGTAGTTATGTAGAAATACCAATTGCTATGAAAATTCAGTTAAATATTTTTTTATGTAATTTTGTAATCTAAATTTGAAAAGTTTTTTTTTGTGGCTATAGAGAAAAATTGTTTAATTATTTGTCAAAGTTGACCCCTATTTGTTTTGATCGTTATTAATGAATTTTGTGTAATACTAGTTTCATGTTTCTGTATATTTGGCAGATAAAATTATAAATAGAATACAACATTTGAGTGAAGGTGTTAAGAAATGGTACTTTGCAATAATTTCAATGTTATAACAACTCAATTATCTATATAAGTATGTATATAAAAATGAATTCCTGTTTGTATGTTTGTTTGTTTGTTTGTTTGTTCCGAATGGGCGTCTCAGCCGCTGAACCGATTGCCATGAAATTTTTACCATGTACAAATTGCATATCCAGAACCAAACTTATGATATTTTGGAAGGAACTGAACCCCGGGGTCTAGGGGCTGCGGTACAAATTTTTTCGAAAATTTTAGTTTTCTTTAAATTTTTCAACGAAAATGAGTTTATGGGGCTGGTTATATGAAATTACTGACATGTTCGAATCCGAGGGGCCCAGCCCTGGATCAAAAATTTATTTTTACATGTATATAGATACAAATATTTGATTATTCCAAAACTACTTCTCAGTCGCTCAACCGATCGCCATGAAATGTTTACCATGCAAATATTGCATGGTGAGGATCAATCTTACGATATTGTGAAAGGGGCTGGACCCCGGGGTCTAGGGGCTGCGGTACAAATTTTTTCGAAAATTTTAATTTTCTTTAAATTTTTCAACGAAAATGAGTTTATGGGGCTGGTTATATGAAATTACTGACATGTTCGAATCCGAGGGGCCCAGCCCTGGATCAAAAATTAATTTTTTTTTTTTTTTTTTTTTTTTTTTTTTATTATAAAACATTTTTAGAGCTCTGTAATTTGTAATTACGTACAACTTTGTTTAATTTTTACATTTATTTTTTATTTATTTATTATATAATTTAAGATATTTTGTGAATTCAAATGAGAGTTATTTAAGGAAAAATTGTATTTAAAAAAAACCTTACTGTACAGAATTAAAAACTAAACAATAAACAAGTAACATGAAAAATTATGAAATTAAATTTCTAATTATAGTGTTCTCCGAAAATAAGCAGGACAGAGAAAATTTTTGGTTTAATCTGGCTATATATGTTGATAACGTCTCAAGATTACATTCAGTGTGCAAGGTGATTGTTGGATATCTACGTGGGAGATCTCTTATAATTTTTAAACAACGGTTCTGTACAATTTGTAATCGCTTTTTATGTGTATGAGCAGCGTTGCTCCAAATTTGGCTACCATACGTAATTGTTGCCCTAATTATCATTTTGTAAATCAGCAGTTTATTATTCTCGAATAATTTTGAGTTACGACATAATAGTGGATATAAAATTTTAGTTAATTTTTGTGATTTTTCAATTGTATGTTCAATATGATTTTGCAATAACATTTTTTGATCAAACCAAAGACCTAGGTATTTGACTTTTTTACACCATTGGATTGGAGTGTTGTCTACTATTACGTGAAGACCCCCAGGTAAAAATCTAGTTCCTCTCCTCCGAGTAAAAAATATTGCTTGGGTTTTGGACGGGTTTAGTTTGATATCCCATTGAGCACAATAGCTAGATAATGTATTCATGTTAGATTGTAAGTTGCTAATTATAATATTGGGATCGGCAGATGATGTATAGATTGCTGTATCGTCGGCATATTGGGCGAAATGAATATTTGAAAAGAAATTCCCAATATCAGCCATGTATAAATTTTACAGAATTGGTGATAGAACGTTCCTTGGGGAACGCCCGCATTAATGTGATGCACAATCGATTTTTCATTAGACATATAGACGAAAAACCGCCTTTCATTGAGATAATTATAGATGATTTTAATGAGGTAAATTGGGAATTTAAATTGAATTAGTTTGTAAATAAGTCCCTTGTGCCAAACACGATCGAATGCTTTTTCAATGTCAAATAGGATAAGACCCGTTGATTGTTTTTCATTAAATGAAGATCTAACATGTTGATAAATGCGAAGTGCCTGATGTTGAGCTGAAATCTCATCACGAAAACCGAATTGCTCGTCTGGTAGGATATTTTTTATTTTAATAAATTTGTTACAACGAATTTTGAGAACTATTTCGAAAATTTTTCCAAGTAGATTTAACAGGCGATTATTGGTCGATAGCTAGATAGTTCGGATTTATCTTTTCCGGGTTTTAAAATTGGTATAACTTTCGCCATTTTCCAATGTTTGGAAAAATAGGAGAATTTCATACAAGCGTTGAATAAATAAGAAATAAATATATGTCCTTTTATAGGAAGATTCTTGATTAATATACCATTTATTGTATCATATCCTGGAGATTTACGAGGCTTGATAGTTCTGATGATTTGCTTTATCTCTTTTGGAGTTGTCATATTAAATTCATGAGACGATAATAAACCGGTATGTGTAGATAGAAAGCTATTGACTTCTGAAGATATATGTTGGGAAAATGAAGATTGATTGTGATTATCATTATTTTGAATTGCAGCAAATTGTGCTGCGAAGGATTCACATTTTTCAAGACTAGTAATCAAAATACGGTTTTCTTTATCGTATAAGGGGGGTATTTGTTTACTACGTTATCGCAGGTTTTTACTGACTGCCCACAATTTATTTGTGTTACGGTCATTTTGGAGTTTTTCAATCATATTAACCTATTTATTATTTCTCAAAATTTGAAATTCTGCCTTAATGCGTTGATGCAACTCATTCACAATAGATTTGAGCATAGGATCACGGGTGCGTTGCCACTGGCGTCTACGTGTGTTTCTAAGCCGAATTAACATTTTGGTTGCTTCTGGGATTTTGAATTCACTAAGTTTTGCTTTAGTTTTATTACAAGGCACGCACTTATCTTTGGCAGATAAGATGATATTATTTAAATTACCTACTAGCTCATCAATATCGCTACATGATTTAATATTTCGAATTGGGGCTTCGCTAGTTAGTTTTAGTTTGTTATTAATGCATGATTTATTGAGTTGCCAATTTGCCTTGGAATAATTATATCTATGTAAACCCTCATAATGTTGTGGATTGCAGTCAAATTGAAAGTGTACCGGTAGGTGGTCAGAACTTAAATCTGGGCGTGATTTCATATTATGAATGAATTGTGGGCAATTAGTGAGAGCTATGTCCAGAGTGGATCCATATCTTGAATTGTGATTAAAATGTGTTGGAGAACTTGGAAATTTAATTACAAATGTACTATTTAACATTTCATTGTATAAGATTGTACCGGCTCTATTATTTCTGTAGCAATTCCAATGCGGATGTTTTGCGTTCAGATCTCCACCTAAAATAAAATTTGTTTGGAATGATGTAAGGTATTGTATATCTGATTTAAATTTATTAAGAATTATATTGGATGTTCCTCCTTTAAAATAAGCGGCTATGAGTTTTATTTTACCACGAATTGTATTAACTTCTATTGCTAAAGCCTCAATAGTTTGTAAATTTAAAGTGGGTAATAAAGAGTGTTGAATATTTCGTTTAATTATAATGGCAACACCTCCATAACCACTCGATTTTCTATTTAAATTGTACACTTTAAATTCCGGGTCAAAGAGTGATACATCGCCTTTTAGCCATGTTTCCGAAATTATGGCAACGTGCACATTAAGATGTTTCATATAAGAAAATGTTTCATTTGCTTTATTGTTTATACTTTGCGCATTCCAGATAAAAATGTTTAATGCGTTATTATTCAGATTCGTAGAACCATTATATAACATTATTATAGAGGTAGGTTACAGTTAGGCGAGTTAAAACAGTTAATTGTTCTGCTTTCGTCTTGCAAACTGAAAGACTCGAGACCATATCACTTACCAGAGTTAAAATTTCTTCATATGTAAATAAAGAATCCTTTGTGGAGTTTACTTGTCTTGATACATTAGCAGCGTCCAATTTGTTTTGGTTTACACTATAATTAGAATTTGTTGGTTTATTATTAAAAATTGAATTCCAAGCCTGATGCATCTGTGTTGGCCGGGGAGACGAAAGCACCGGAAATTTTTCAGCATTTTACAAATTCGGAGGAGGTCGTATTGAAGAGCCCCTAATATTATTTATATTGTTAGATTTTATATTTCGTTTAATTTTGACGTTTTCTTGTATGAGGATGTATTCCTTTAGTTTTGGACAGTTGGGTGAGTTTGCCATATGGTTTCCTTGACATAAACAGCATTTCAAATTTACGTCAGAAACTTTACATTGTAGCGTATCATGAGGGTCTCCACATTTGAGACATCTTAGTGTTTTATAGCAGTAGGAGGTACCATGGCCATACCTACCGCATCTGCGACATTGCGTAGGAGAAATTTTCCTAGGAGTATGTATCCGAAACCGTAGCATAGCAAAGTTCTCCTACTAATCATACCGAATTCCGTAGGAATCAAAATTACCCTCCTGAAGTCAGGGAATTAGTTAGAGAGAAATGGAAGGCACGAAAGACCTGAGACCGAAAGGCACGAAAACAAAAGAAACCTCAATTATCTGTGCAATAAACTGAAATAACTTTAAAAAGAAATTAGTGGTCTCACCGAACATAAAGACACTGATTATTCTCTTTGGAAAGCAACAAAGGGATTAAAAAGGACCAAAATGCATGATATGCCGCCTATCAAAAAATGAGGAAGGATCTTGGCCAGAAGCGACAAGCAAACGAGACTTTATTTGCGCGTCACTTGGAAGAAACCTTTCAATCGTTACCCAGGCAAACTTCAGATGAAAACATAACAACAATTAGCAAAATTGATGACCATAATAAACGATCTGTAACATTTGTAATAAGAGCACCACTACTTGCGTAGAAGCACCCCTATCACATAGAATTTGCCGTAACCTGCCTTGTACCTTATGCGGCGTTGTTCCCGTAGCTCAAGCCGGTGGAGGGAACGGCGTGGGTTTTGGGTACACAGGTCACGGCCTAGATTACCGCATATATATATATATATAAAGAGGGAAAGAAAGATGGTATGCCATCAAATGGGGAGTTTGAAAAGGTGAGGCTGGTGAAAGACCGCATCGGTGGGTCTCATGCCTCACATCAAGCAGGTCCACCGTGGTTGTGAAATATAAAAATTTAGAGTAACATAGTTACTCTAAATTAACAAAAAAAAAATTATTTTTTTCCATGGGCTGAAAGCCCCAAATGTTAGTACGTTAATATAATTTGGTAAAGCGTTCCAGCTGAAGGAAACCCGCGTGCTAACGCACATGCGAGATCTCCGCTTCTAATGAAGCAGCTGGTGGACCCTTTACCAAATGGGCCCGATTAATTAGTATGTTGATTTTTATTATTAAGTAAACATACTTACCAACAAACAAAAATTATAAAACCAGCCAAAAGCAACAAAAACTTATTGCGCCTTTTTCCCTTCTCTCCAATTCTTGCAACAAAAAAAAATAAAACCAAACTACACAAACCAAAAAAAAAAATAGATTAAAACCAAAATCAACTTCAAAATTCACTTTTTATTTTCTTCTTTTGTAAAAAATGTAAGAAATTACAAAATTTATTCGCTTCTTTCTGGCGATCAATAATATTTAAATAATCAGAACTTTAATATTTTAAAAAACTAAATTCAAACACACTGTATACTCTTAATATTACAACTCGGATAATCAAAAAATAAAATAAAGGGAATGAATATCCCTTTTATTAAAGAAACTCGTTAAATTTACACTTTTATTTCGTTCGATAATAAATTATTATGATCTCTCACTGTTATAAAATTTTTAACCAAAAACGCGTCTAGTGTCAAAAATACCGACTACCACGATGGTCTCACAAAACTTGACTCCTTGATCCAAAACAATGTCGCGGTATTTATACGAAATTAACTGACTGACAGAGAAGGAGGGGGAAAATTTGTTATGGGAAATGTTCTTCTCTCTCAATCAGAAAATTCAATTTTTCCACGATCAGCGAAATCTTAGTACAAAGACCGCACATTACTGCTAACGTGACATAAATCTAATTTATGTTCACTCATGGGAAATTATATGCACACGAAAACTGCAACGTTTTAAAAAAGTCCATATATAGGTCATTTAAATAAACTATATTCAGAACGTTTGTTTTGTTTTCGTGTGCACAACACAACACTATGGGTACATCATCCAATTACAAATCTTATCTTTACGTGCATTCATTAGTATTTATAATAACTACATTATAAAGACCTTTGAAACACATAAAGCTGCAACTCGATAACGTAAACCAGAAATAATTTTATGTTTGCCGTATTGCATCTTATACCATTTTCGTGTATATGAATGCAACAACAAACATAAAGGAAAATAAATAATTAAAGCATGACTAAGTGTTTGAGAAAATGTTGTGAAGGAAAAATATCTTCAAGTCATGCTGAAATTATTCTGATCAACGAACAGATGATTGGGAATGAGTTGGTAACGGAATATGATAAAATTCCGTTACAGCGTGGGGAAAACTCAAACCCTGAGATGAAAAGAGATCTCATGCTCTATTCAAAAAGGACGATGGACTAAGGTCGTCAGATCTTGGTTGCTCAACGTGGGGAACCCCCACACCCTGAGTTAGTCTCAAACTCTACCGACTGAGCTAGCCGGGCCAAAAATACTCATTAATAAAATAATTTAACCTAATTTAGCCTAATTATTATTATTATTATTATTATTACTATTATTAACCTAATTTAACATACTATTACTATCTTAATATCCACAAGTTTCCTTCTCCCTTTGTTTCTCATTATTATTTTATTTTTTTTTTTTATTATTATTATTTTTTCTTAGGTACACGGGAAACTTGTGCCTAGCTAGATTATTACTATACTTGCTTACCTACTATAAAAAAAAATTATTAATTTTGCATAATAAAAATTATTATATATTTTTTTTTCTTATTTGTTTTTAAGAAAATTCTAATTATTGTCAACTAATTTACATATTTTGACTATTCAATTTTAAATTTAACCAACAATACATTTTCGTTCTATTTAACATTTGAATGAAATTAAAACAAAACTTCTAAAGAATAGCAGTTTTTATGGACGTAACTCACTAAGCAGCGGGCGTAGATGTTATTCCCAATGATGATCTCTTATGGTTTTATTTTGCTGTAATACGCACGAAACATCACACATACTCTTGACATCCGATTTTTTTATGTTGCTTGGTGGGCCGTTTTTTAACTTAGCGCAGTTGTGTGGCTTTATGCGCAATAACGAAGATGCTAATGGTTCTGTTGCTTTTGCGGCACTTAAATAGATTGACTATCGTGACTTCACATGTGCTGATCTGGTAATCTCTTGGGACATCAGGACTGGTAATCACATTTGATAACACCGGTTATCTGCATTGCTCGTTGACTAGAGACTTTAATATGGTAAATACTGCAAATGATGTCTGTGCGGTGCTCGACATATAACGACTTTTTGTTAAGGTTAAGTCATCCGGTTACATGACACAAACAGCTCCGTTTACGTTGTTTTACTTAATTTAACAAGTAGGCAGCGTCATATTTTGTTGTAAAATTTGATGTACTATTGTCGGACTTCATATTTATTCATTTTACATTGGTTTTGTGATATTTTACTTTTATGTTACTCTCTGGTGCTTTGGACGGGTTTTTTTTTTTTTTTTTTTTTTTTTTTGCCTACATTTTAAATATTTTGGGATTTGCACCACAATGGCCCTAATGTACGCTTTCGTTCCCACGATCAAAATTGGCTTATATATGTTTGGGTCGACATCCGACAATGTATATTGCATCTCCGTGTGCAGCTTCGCAGATGTAGTTTGTGTCATGGAATCCGGATATTATGGAATGAACTATTAGTGAAATTCTAACTTGTCATCATTACTTCACTTGTCGAAGAAACTCCTTGGGCAGACATGTCTGGTTGCACGTGAGTTGGAAATTGAAATTGATGTAGGTCGATTTAATGTTTGTACGGCAGGCGAGGTAACGAAACAAAGGAAATTATCTTATGTTTATAGCAGTGTCAGCGAAGATTTGTTATTAACGGTGTGGTTGCTTGTTGCTGTGATACATTCGTGATGTTTTTGAGCAGTGTGGCATTAGTGCGTTTTGCTGTTAGTAGTTTCGTTGTACACTTTTCCTGGTCTGCTAGTTCCTGCTATTCTTAACAATTGATATATGTACTATAAAATTTCAATGATGGCCCTATTGTAAAAATCGTCTAGACTATCAAATCATTAGTTGACTGTTTTTGTTTCTTTTTATGAATTTTAAACTTATTCTACCAACTATCTATTAAAGCAGATGGCGCTACCTCAATCCCACTTTGTAAACTAATCTGAATGGGATTGAGCTAACCTCATCCTTTCTTTCACTTAACTTAACATTGTACGTTCATTATCCTAACTAGTGTACCTAACCTATTGACGATGGTATATTCATAATTGCGCGCGCAATATACCAGCCTTCACTTTACCATTACATCATCTATGTAGATGCCCAACTAAACATAGATGGTCTAATGGGAAAGTGGATGATGTATGCGACCGCGTTTTCTACGGCGGCGCTTCCAATTCCGGTATTTAAGAGCATCGCTATACCGGGTGCGATGCCTGTGAAATAATTTAAAAATTGAGTGGATAGCATGCAACGTGCCTTGTGTAATTCTTATGTTATTGCGATAAAAAGGTTTACGAGGATTCGTTGCACTATCAACCTGTTGGACTATAAACTGCTCTGATTTTGGTGTAGTTCTAAATTGCCTTTTGTAGGAACTGCGTTTCAATGGATTTGGCAAGATACAACTCTTATTCTTACTGTGAGGTGGGCTATTCTTGCTTTTGTAAGATGTCGTGATAACTTCATTTCCTAGATTGATAGGTAATGAGTCACCATTTAATCCAGCCATCTTGTAACTGGATTGCGATACTCGACCTGTTGAGATATTTGTTTGTAGTGGCGTATCAGTACATAAACTACTGTCTGCAAGGTTCTTACTACAACACAGGCTTATCTCTTGCTTCGCATAAATGAGTACTTCAGTATCACAACTACTTTCTTGTGGTGATCTTGAAGCTAAGGTAACTTGTGGCATCGTTTTGACAACTGGCAATGCTTGTTCATCAGAAACTTTCTGTGAATTTCTCCGTTCATTAAGCTGGTTAACTACACCACCTAAAAGATTTTTTTCGACTTCTACTATACATGTTGACGATTGGTTGTTTGATCTTATGTCAACAGAACTGCATACGCCATTTGAATTTAACGCTGATTGTAACGTTATTTGCTTTATTTGTGGCAATGGTTTATTAATAACTTTGTTTTGAACTACCTGATGGTCATGTAATTCTTGCGTGCGGCTCGGAGATGATCTAGCTGGTGTCATTTTAACCGAACTATATGAATCGCCTAACTGAGGTGTTCGTGGTACCGGCGGTGGTATCACTACAGATTTATTTGACAGGCATTGCTCGTTGGTCAATTTTCGCAATAGCCTGAGTTCATTTAACGTGCCACATGGTGGGAGCAGCGGATTCCTTTGCTGGAACGCATCATCACCAATTCCTAGGAGTACTCTGGTTTTGTAGGACACCACCACTAGTTTGTTTAATTCATTATCGGATTCTCTTATTGTTGTATCGTGCCGTAATATGGACCACCCGATATCCTTTAGTTTGTCCCAGGTATGTTTCATCTCGACAATTATATCGTTGAGTATTGCCGAATCTGAGCTACGGTCGATTCGACCTAAAACATGAAGTAGTTTGGTAAAAAAAACTGGTTTTAGCTCGTCCACGGTTAAACCACCCCATGTCCAAGTTCTCAGCAAATTCCGAATATCCCCCAACTTCTTGAAACACACTCTCGCCTCTTGAAGTGGATATTCTTGGGCTTCCCTATGCGCAAATAGCGGGGCACAAAGAAAGCCTCTTCGCTCTCGTTGAAAAGCTTCTTCTAGAACAATTATCGCTTTCTGACGATCCTCCGTGTGAATTCCTCTTAACTCACACTCTACCATCAACTCATCTCTACTTAAAAGACTTGGATGTGTCATTGTACTCGTAAAAAAAATATATATGTATTCTTAACCTAAACCAGCCTATAATCTAAACTAACATAAATTAATCATAAATTTAAATAAAACAAAACAACCACGGCTTCCCCACTTTCTCGTGAAGCATAAATCTCACTAATTTAGGTCAAAATAAGGATGGGAAAAGGGAAATGTAATTAATTTGGATGAGATCCCAAATGCCAACCCATAACAGCAATGGCATTCGTAACTCCGGCTTACGCGCGAGTGAGACACATTGCCTCGGTGAAGTCATTTGGTACCTCATTAATTTACCTAATTGGCAGAGACAATCCTCTTGCCCTCGTATTTCACAGTCATCATTCTAAATCCCCTTGGATGAGCATGACCGTGTGAGTAGCAGGCCGAATTGTACATTCAATTAGGGACAACAACACGCCGGTTATTGCCAAAGATTTCTGCAGTGTGTGGTATAATAGTATTTAGCTTATGTCCGAAACCTCATCAATATCCGTTCACTGATAGAAAACCGGATTGAACAGCTAAACACATTATATCCTGAACGCGCCTAAAACTAAACAATGAGAGGACTGGCAACCCCATCCCGGAGGATGAAAATTTTATGTAAAACAACGAAGTGGAATTTACGCAATAACTTAACTATACACTGACTTAGAAATCCATATTTTTAAAACAAATTTATCTTACGGCTCGTGGTAATTTCTTACCGATAGCCATAAGCGTATAACTGAGGAAAATTAAAAGGTTGACAGTTTGACTTTACTTGCCAGGATACGGACTGGCACGCTTGATAACCTGAGAATGAGCAGCCCTTTATACCACCCAAGATCATCGCTTGGCAGGAAAGAGATATGCTCATTACTTCAGGGAAACGTGTCACTCTCCCTTGCAGGCAGAATAAAGCCAAACAGTTGATTGTACACGGTGCCGAAAACCGTACAATCTGATGAGTAAATAAAATAAATATTCTGTAATTAGACATTGCAAAAATGGCTCATCAAATCCCAGATGCTACCACGAATATTAGTTCATCCCCCGGGGTGCGAGTTGGGACAATGCCACAAATGAACTAATGAGACGAGGATCCAGCACTGCAACTCAACAATTATAAAACCTTTTCCGTGCGTGTGTGACCCACCATCGTATCTGGTCAGGCATGCCTCTAAGGCATGGCCGCTACCACACTCACACCGAAAGAGCTCTTCCACTTTCTATATTAAATCACAGAGTACTTAATTAGAATTGATTGTATAGAACTCCACTTGAAATAGTGAAGCTCATAACTAAAATTATGTTAACATTTAACTTTGTGAATAAATTTTCAATTAAATTTGGGATTCAATAATGATTCCAGAAAATTGTTGGCAATCTATACCAATAATTTGGGCCAGTTAATGGTCCCTAGTTTGGGCGCCACTTTGTAACAGTGGTGCCTACATATAAATATATTAGACCTATGATGTTATTAGGCCCGCTTGGGTGCCACTTTGTAATAAGTGGTGCCTATTTAAATGATACGTTAAAATATTTTAGTTTTGGAACTGGTGTTGTGCTCCATTTGGGCGCCACTTTGTAATAAGAGCACCACTACTTGCGTAGAAGCACCCCTATCACATAGAATTTGCCGTAACCTGCCTTGTACCTTATGCGGCGTTGTTCCCGTAGCTCAAGCCGGTGGAGGGAACGGCGTGGGTTTTGGGTACACAGGTCACGGCCTAGATTACCGCATATATATATATATATATAAAGAGGGAAAGAAAGATGGTATGCCATCAAATGGGGAGTTTGAAAAGGTGAGGCTGGTGAAAGACCGCATCGGTGGGTCTCATGCCTCACATCAAGCAGGTCCACCGTGGTTGTGAAATATAAAAATTTAGAGTAACATAGTTACTCTAAATTAACAAAAAAAAAATTATTTTTTTCCATGGGCTGAAAGCCCCAAATGTTAGTACGTTAATATAATTTGGTAAAGCGTTCCAGCTGAAGGAAACCCGCGTGCTAACGCACATGCGAGATCTCCGCTTCTAATGAAGCAGCTGGTGGACCCTTTACCAAATGGGCCCGATTAATTAGTATGTTGATTTTTATTATTAAGTAAACATACTTACCAACAAACAAAAATTATAAAACCAGCCAAAAGCAACAAAAACTTATTGCGCCTTTTTCCCTTCTCTCCAATTCTTGCAACAAAAAAAAATAAAACCAAACTACACAAACCAAAAAAAAAAATAGATTAAAACCAAAATCAACTTCAAAATTCACTTTTTATTTTCTTCTTTTGTAAAAAATGTAAGAAATTACAAAATTTATTCGCTTCTTTCTGGCGATCAATAATATTTAAATAATCAGAACTTTAATATTTTAAAAAACTAAATTCAAACACACTGTATACTCTTAATATTACAACTCGGATAATCAAAAAATAAAATAAAGGGAATGAATATCCCTTTTATTAAAGAAACTCGTTAAATTTACACTTTTATTTCGTTCGATAATAAATTATTATGATCTCTCACTGTTATAAAATTTTTAACCAAAAACGCGTCTAGTGTCAAAAATACCGACTACCACGATGGTCTCACAAAACTTGACTCCTTGATCCAAAACAATGTCGCGGTATTTATACGAAATTAACTGACTGACAGAGAAGGAGGGGGAAAATTTGTTATGGGAAATGTTCTTCTCTCTCAACCAGAAAATTCAATTTTTCCACGATCAGCGAAATCTTAGTACAAAGACCGCACATTACTGCTAACGTGACATAAATCTAATTTATGTTCACTCATGGGAAATTATATGCACACGAAAACTGCAACGTTTTAAAAAAGTCCATATATAGGTCATTTAAATAAACTATATTCAGAACGTTTGTTTTGTTTTCGTGTGCACAACACAACACTATGGGTACATCATCCAATTACAAATCTTATCTTTACGTGCATTCATTAGTATTTATAATAACTACATTATAAAGACCTTTGAAACACATAAAGCTGCAACTCGATAACGTAAACCAGAAATAATTTTATGTTTGCCGTATTGCATCTTATACCATTTTCGTGTATATGAATGCAACAACAAACATAAAGGAAAATAAATAATTAAAGCATGACTAAGTGTTTGAGAAAATGTTGTGAAGGAAAAATATCTTCAAGTCATGCTGAAATTATTCTGATCAACGAACAGATGATTGGGAATGAGTTGGTAACGGAATATGATAAAATTCCGTTACACATTACAGGAATTGAAAGAGGAGATCAAGTACAATTTAAATGCGAAAAAAGCTCCAGGTTATGATCTAATTAATGGCCAAGTCGTAAAAGCCATTCCCGAGAAGAGATTATGAAAATTGGTTCAAATAATCAATGCTGCCTTTAGACTAAAATATGTCATACAGTATTGGAAGGTTGCTGATGTAATTATGATTCCTAAACCAGGCAAACCAGCAGACGACAAAAAGTTGTATAGGCCGATTTCATTACTTCCTGTCATTTCAAAATTATTTGAAAAACTACTGGTCAAGAGGCTCAAGCCAATAACAGAAGAACGAAATTTAATTCCACCCCACCAATTTGAATTTAGGTAAAATCACACTACTTGTTCTATACGTTCACAGGATAACGGACATAATAGAAGACGCACTTGAGAAAAAGAAAATATGTTCCAGTATCTTCTTAGATTTAGCACAAGCTTTCGACAAAGTTTGGCACCAAAGACTTGAATTTAAATTACATCGAGATCTACCTAAACAGTTCTATCAATTCTTATATCGTACATCGCAGATCGGCATTTCCGTGTAAAATATAATGGAGAGTACTCTGAACTAAAGAGAATAGCAGCAGGCATACTACAAGGTAGCGTACTGGGTCCTAAACTATATGTCTTGTACACAAGAGATATGCCAAATAGCAACATTTGCAGACGATACAGCTATTCTGACAACTGGAAAGTGTATATCAGAGGCAACGACAAAACTTCAACAAGCAACCGACTCAGTAAGCAGCTGGACAAAGGAATGGCGCATTAGGTTAAACGAAGCAAAATCGGTACACGTAAACTTCACAAACCTGAAAGTTAACTGGTATCCAGTGGAATTCGTGAATTCGACTTCATAGTGATAACATCATAACAGAAGAGAAATAATTTCACATTTATTTTTTACGATTGCTAAACCGTATTTGGATTAATGCTCTAAAATTGTTTTAGTCAGTGAGTTGTATTAGTTGTGAATTAATTATTTTCAAACTAATCAACTAAATTAAGTGTTCATAAGTGGATTTAATTGTGAAATATACGGAATTTGCTTGCAATAAGAAACCTAAAGCGTAAAACTTTATCTTGATATAAAAACAGTGATCACCAAGGTTATTTTATTTCGATAATCTGATAATAAGGACTTCTAGTGTATTAGTTATTTCATAACAGTTAAATATTGAGTTTGTTTCTCGTTATTTCCAATAAACACAAAATTAAAAAATTAAAAAACATTAAAAAATATATTGTGAATCCAGTTAGTGCTGTATGACAACATTTATGGAAGACCGCGCTCATATGTCCGTTGCATAAAAAAGGCGACCGTCTTAAATGTGAAAACTATCGTGGTATAGCTCTATTGAACACTGCTTACAAAGTGTTGGCTAATGTTGTACTTGCCAGACTCATCCCTTTCGCCGAAAACATCATTGGCGATTATCAGTGTGGTTTCCGTCCCAACCGATCGACCACTGACCAGAATTTCACCATGAGGATGATCCTGGAAAAATGTTGGGAGTACAACATAACCATACATCAATTATATATAGACTTCCGTCAGGCATATGACAGTATAAACCGCGATAACCTTTGGGCCGCGCTGATATGCCTAGGAATTCCAGAGAAACTCGTTTCTCTGTGCAAATTAACAACGTCTGGGTCTGTATGTAGAATTGTAATCGAAGGAACTGTGTCAGACTCCTTTGAAATAACATCTGGTGTTTGACAGGGAGATGCACTCGCGCCTGTGCTGTTCAATTTGGCGCTTGAGTACGTAGTGAGGAAAAGCAACATCGAAACTTCGCGCTGTATATTTAATAAATCAGGCCAAATTCTTGGATATGCAGATGATATCGTGCTTCTTGGCCGAAGACCTAGCGATATCAAAGACAGTTTCGTGCCGCTCGATCGCTGCGCAAGAAGACTTGGTTTGAAGGTGAACAGTAGCAAAACCAAATTTGTATCAACACCCAGGAACATCCCCATGGCAAATCTCGGAATTGGCGACCACAAT
The DNA here is from genome assembly GCA_932526605.1 of Nephrotoma flavescens. Lineage (NCBI taxonomy): Eukaryota > Metazoa > Arthropoda > Insecta > Diptera > Tipulidae > Nephrotoma > Nephrotoma flavescens. The sequence continues at coordinate 10,277,673 of OW052223.1, forward strand.
TTTGATCGCGTTGAAAATTTCAAATACCTCGGGTCAGTTATAACATCATCAAATGACATGCAGGCAGAAATAAAAGCCCGAATAGCTGCCGCACATCGAGTTTTCTACGCCCAATCAAAATTATTGCGATCTAGACATCTATCGCAGTCGTGCAAGCTCGCACTTTATAAAGCACTAATAAGACCTGTGCTGGCTTTCGGAAGCGAGAGCTGGACCATGACCACTAATGATTGTAGATTGTTATCAACTTTCGAAAGGAAGGTCATTCGCTCCATCTTTGGTCCAATTAAAGTCGCGAACAATGAATATCGGATTCGCATGGACCACGAGATAAAGCAAATACTTGGAGATTGCGATATTATCTGATTCATCAAATCCAATCGAGTGAGATGGCTCGGCCACGTTGCAAGGTCCCCACAACAACGGATGATCAATAAAGTGTTCCATCAACAACCAGCCGGTGTGCGTCGTAGAGGAAGACCCCGACTGCGCTGGCGTGACGACGTCGAACAAGACCTACTCGCATTAGGATGTCGAAACTGGAGGACGAGGGCAATGGATCGGGATGGATGGAGGACCATAGTGCGGGCGGCAAAATCCCTTCATGGGATGTGAAGCTAGAGAGAGAGAGAGACAACATTTATGGAACTGTGAATTTTTGTGTTTTTAAACCACCATCGAGTTGAATTTTGCTACTTCGTATTAAAGTCAAATCTGTATGCTCTAAATCAATTTGGAAACTTCTATTGGAGCTTGTTATCAATTGGTGCAGTTGTGTTTTGTCTATTAGTGCTAAAATGAGTACATGTAAAATTTGTAGTGAAAAAGTCGTCCGTAATAATAAAAACAATAATATACGGTGCGTTCAATGTAACGGTTTTTTCCACATCAGATATAGTCAAATTATGCCTGTTATGGTGAACGATTACATACAAACAGATAAATATACATGGAAATGTATCGATTGCTGTAATCCTGGCCCTATGGCTAACTCGAACAAATTGAATATAAACTCAATCCTCCTAGCGATGAAAGCGGATATTGACATGTTGAAACTTAAGCATGATGAGTTCATTAAACAACAAACGAGCTTCGTTAACTCGCTGTCTTCTATTAGTGATAGAATTGTGGTTTTTATCAATCTTGAAAAAAAAAGTGAATGTAAATGAGCAAAACATCAAAGCCATGCAAACCGACATAACAAACTTAAATGACGTAAACCAAACCTTGTTGAATGAAAATGCACTATTGCGAAAGGAATTAAGAGATGTGAATACCCATTTTGAACAACTGGACTGGCATTGTTATTAATCGAGTTTACAATTATATGGTGTGCCTGAAGTAAAAAATGAAAGGTTACATGAACTTGTCACTAAAATCTTTCACTATGTCGTTGCTACAAATATTTCGGAAGCTGATTTTAAATATGTTCATCGTACAAGGTCTAGATCAAATGCTAAACCTATAACTGTGGAATTTATTTCTAAGTTCAATAAGGTCTATGCTCTTCAGTGTTTCAAGTTAAAGAAAAGTTTTGATGCGTCCAATATAGGTTTTATAACGGACTCCCGTGTCTTCATCGTTGAGCATCTTTCACATACCAAAAAACTTTTGTTACATGAAGCGAAATAATTATTGCAGATTAAGAATACTGACAACCATTATAAATACGTCTGGGTCTCTAATGGCAATATTTTTTGTAAGAAATCTGATTCAGATAATAAGCCAATCAAAATATCATCTCGTGGTGATTTATTAAATTTGAATTAATATCTATCTAAATTATTATATTATTATTGTTATTTCTGTTATTATTACTTTTGTTATTATTGCTCAATATCTGTATAATATTATATAACTACATATTTTTACCCTTATAATATAAATATTTTTTTTTTCTCTTTTCTTTTTTTTTCTTAAGATGACAGGGATTGAATTATACTATCAGAACACAAGAGGTCTGAAGACAAAGCTTCATTCATTTAATCTTGCGGTACAAGCCAGCGGTTTTAATATAGTTTGCTTAACGGAGACATGGTTAAACGAGTCTATAAATTCGTCAGAACTTTTCGATGCGAGATTTAAAGTTTATCGGAATCATCGTAATTTTGCCCATTGTAATAAACAAGATGGAGGTGGAGTTCTTGTTGCTGTCAATAATAATTGGGATGTTGAGAGGCTTAGCGGGTTAAATAACTGTTATGTTATTGATGATGTTTGGATCAAAATTAAATTGAAAACTGGAATAACTGTAATTATTTGTGTTGTGTACTTCAACATCGGAATTACGTTTCTGGATTATAAATTATTCTGTGATCATATGTCAAATCTCGTTAATTTATGTAAGGTTAATTCGAATTTTATTATAGTGGGTGACTAAACTACCATCAATTGAATGGAATACTGATAATCCTCAGAGTATATTTGCTTCGAATACGAGGGTCGTACACCAAATTTTTATTACAATATTTGATTGACACTATGGAATTGACTCTTTTATCGCAATTCAATCACGTACGAAATGCTCAAAACCGGTTTCTTGACTTATTCCTCTCGAATATTGATATTAATAACGTCAATGATCAAAAGGCAGATTACATACTAACTCGAATTGATAGTCATCATCCGCCAATCACAACCTCAATCAATTTAAACGTTCTTAAAAGGCACCCTTTACATACTATTTCTCAAATAAACTTCCGTAAAATAGACTACATAAAATTAACAGATGATCTGGCTGGTATTGATTGGCAATCTTTATTTTATAATCATCTGTTGATAATGCAATTGATATTTTTTATCGTACCATTTTTTCTTCTATTTATAAACACTCAGGTTATATTTCAAAAAGAAAATGGAAGTTTCCTTTTTGGTATTATAAGTGTCTTATACTACTTATCAAAGCGAAGGCTAAACCACAAAAGTTAAGTTGTACAAAAATAACGTTGATTATTCAATGTTTTCCAACTATAGGAAAATAGTTAAACGCGAAATTTCTAATGGCTGGAAGTTGTATGTCGAACGTATTGAAAATAATGTAAAAAACAATCCAAAATGTTTTTGGAACTATCAGAAATCACTTCAGGCCAATTCAGAATATCCTAGTTGTATGTTCTATAAAGATTAAACATCTAACTCTCAAAGTGAGATCTGTAGTCTTTTTGCCCAGCATTTCAAATCGGTATATGTACAGAACACGATATCTAGAGCAGCTTCAATCTGTTGTGCTAATGTTAATTTCTCCTTAATCTCTGACACCGAAGTCCTGACAGCTTTGGAATTACTAGATGTTAATAAAGGTGCTGGTCCCGAACCAACTTATTCTTAAAAAATTTAAGGGAGACACTTGTTATTCCATTGACACTACTATTCAATATGTCTGTAAAAAGCGCAATCTTTCACTCAAAATGGAAGGAATCTTTTTTGGTTCCTATTCATAAAAGTGGTGACTTGGCTAATGTTGAAAATTATAGGCCTATATCCATATTATAGGCCTATATCCATATCCGGTATCAAAATTATTTGAGAAGCTAATGTACAAAGTCGTTTTCAACTTAATTCAAAATAAAATCACATCTACCCAACATCGTTTCTTTCCCAAACGTTCAACGCTAACCAACTTAGCCGAGTTTTCCGAGATGGCACATAACACTTTGGATAAAAATTGGCAACTGGACTGTATATACACAGATTTTTCCAAAGTGTTTGATAAAGTTTCTCATTATCTATTATTGCAAAAGCTTGCCTCTTTTAATATTCCACCAATCTTGGTCAAATGGTTCCAATCCTGTCTTAGTAATAGAACTCAATTCGTAAATTATAATGGAGCTGTATCGAATGGTTTTGAACCTATGTCAGGAGTCCCTCAGGATTCGATTTTGGGACCCTTATTGTTTATCATTTTTGTTAATGATATCTCGGAAGTTATTCAGTCAAAACACTTGCTCTATGCAGATGATCTAAAGATTTTTAGAGCAATTAACAATGGAAATGATGTGGTAACCTTAATTCTGTTTATAATTGCTCTGTCAATAATCAGTTGCCTCTTAATGTGACCAAATGTGTTTTTATGACTTTTACCAAGAAGGTAAATAGAATTGAAAATACTTACTCTATTGGCAACGCCCCATTAATTAAGGTTAGAACAGTAAAGGATCTAGGTATAACATTTGACTCAAGATTACGTTTTGATAAACATGTTGATATTATTTGTCGCAAATCATATAAGACACTGGGATACATTTTCAGGCGTACCAGAGACTTTAGGAACCCTTCGATATTGGTATTACTTTTCTTCAGCTTCATTAGGACCAATTTGGACCCCTTCTATGATCAGTATTGCAATAGAATTGAAAGTGTTCAACGACGATTCTCGAAATTTTTATGTTTTAAGTATGTTCCTTCGAATGGTTATATGGCGTATGCGACTCGTATTGAGAAGTTCAATTTGATGACACTAGAAAGCAGAAGAATCTTACTTGATGAAAGTTTTCTCTTTAAATTGATCAATGGTCTGATTGAGACACCGCTGTTATCAAGTATAAACTTGTATGTACCGCCCTATAGAACACGAAATCAACAATTGTTTCAAGTAACAACTTCAATTCTGTTCTTTGGTGATTTGGATCTGTTTAACATGTCTCTATTAAAATTTCGTAGAAAATGTAACGTAATCCTGTGTAGTGCCAGTGGCGGTGCTTGACGTGAATTCACTGAAGCTTGTTTTCATAAATTAGTATTGATATCATGTATTATTATTTATTGTTTTATATTTTTAATATGATTATTATTATTATTATTATAAATGGGTTTTTGGTTTTAGAACTTTATATTCTTTCGCTTCTGTTTATTATTTTTATTATTTTTTTTCCTTGAAATCGATTTTACTGTACATTTTTATTTCTTAATTTTCGAGAGACAGCATGTTACTGGGTTATCCTGTTTGCTGCTGCCCAGTTATATATAAAATAAAATAACACTCAATTCAAGGCAGGTTCCAAATGCAAATACAAATTCTCCATTGTAAGCTTAGATGGAAAGAGCATGTTAAAAAGAAAAAAGAAGAATTGAACATCATACATAGAAAAATGTATTGGCTAATAAGTAGAAATTCTGTACAATACACAACAAATTGTTATTATATCGGCACATACTTAAACCAGTATGAACCTATGGTATTCAACTTTGGGGTTGTACCATGAAAACAAATACACAAATGACACAATTCAAAACAAAGTGCATCAGAAATGGTAACCTACATAGGGACTTACCATTGTGAGTAACCATTGGGTTACTGCCGGTCAAATGTGAATAGTTATTTAAGAAAGATAAGTTACTAAATTATTTGTAAATCAGTTCTAATATAAATTATAAATGAAAAAAAAACTTCAACTTTTGCTGATATTGTTTTCACACAAAAATCCTCAAACGCAGCATCGAGAGAATTACAAGAATATCTACACAAAATAGAAGATTGGTTAAAGACATTCACACTAACACACTTCGTAACATTCACACTGAATAAACGTACATGCCCTGCAGTAAAATTCTTCATCAAGGTCTTCATCTCGATAGAAGATTGGCATGGAAAAAGCACATTGAAACAAAACGCAATCAATTAAAAATAAACTTTTCTAAAATGTACTGGATGATCGGAAGAAAATCGAAACTCTCTCTAGACTTCAAGGTTCTAATCCCCATATGGACATATGGTATCCAACTATTATAGGGCTCAGAACTAGTGCAACAAATATCGATATGTTACAAGGAACGCAAGCAAAGATACTTCGTAGTATTACAAATGTCCCATGGTATATTCGAAACAGCAACATCCAGAGAGACCTAGGAATCAAAACAGGTAAAGAGACAATTAAATCATGCAGTATAAAATACCAACTGAAACTGGAATCACACTATAACGAATTAGCTAGAGAACTATTAAGGCAACCGAAATACATACCGCTTAAAAAAATAGTTTTTAAGAAAATTGTTAAAAGAAAAATCTATAATCGTAAAGTTGTTTCTCTTGTGTCACTTCTCCATTAAAATTCAAGTGTACTTAGATTTATGCCATATAAGTACAAGAATTAAAAATTTCGTAGATTATATAGACCGACCAACGGTAATCTTATACCCTCAGAAATTATCCGAAAACTAAAAGTGAAGTAGAAATTCATTTCAGACCAAATTTTTTAACTATATAGCTCTGGCTCGTCTACGACACGTCAAACAAATCCCGATCTACAAGCACAATTCCGAATTGTTTTAAAAAATGTTTACCGTTTCTGACATTTTTTTACACGCGATTATAAACGATTATAACATACACGGAGTGTGGGTAAATTAATATCTTCCGACAAAATCTCTTTTAATTTTTAATGACTTGCCAATATTGTGAATAGAAATAGGTAAATACAAAAAGATAATTTTAATTGTTATATGCCCCGTTCTACAGAAAGTCTTAAATACTCGATTATTTCTATGGCAAGATTTTTTTTTTTTTGTTTGCCTTTGATGGGATTAAATTAAATTCAAATTATATAAAATGCATGTATGCCAAGTACCAACTCAACATCTAGTACATATATAAATATACAATAATATCTTTATTTAATCTCCCGACAATCAAATAAGCAATTCCAATTATTGTTTGATTGCATCACGTATTTAGGTCAATGTTTCGCCTCATGCTTCTGGTGGTAGTGTGGTGCGCGCGCGCTCGTTCCCCGCATCTACCTCAAATCTAGATATTATTTTTATATCGTATTATATTAGATATTTGCAAAGGAATTATACATGGGCATTAAGGGGGAACACACAACACACTGGAAATTATTCTTCATTAATTCCCTGTTTATTATATGCTTTTGAGAAACACATGTTATTATTTTAGTTGGCATTTGGTCGCCCCAATTATTTATTATAGTTATTATTGCTATTATTGTGTAAGTATCTATACTTATTAACAGGAATGGGAAGTCCCAAATGATTTAAGAAATATTATGTATGTATATTGCATACACAAATACACATATAGATGCGTAATAATTTTTATCTGGGCATCTAATCTAGATAAAGAATAACATTCGATGACGACATTACCTTTCTACAGACACACACCCACACAAACACACACACACACACATATATATATATATATATATATATATATATATATATATATATATATATATATATATATATATATATATATATATATATATATATATATATATATATATATATATATATATATATATATATATATATATATATATATATATATATATATATATATATATATATATATATATATATATATATATATATATATATATATATATATATATATATATATATATATATATATATATATATATATATATATATATATATATATATATATATATATATATATATATATATATATATATATATATATATATATATATATATATATATATATATATATATATATATATATATATATATATATATATATATATATATATATATATATATATATATATATATATATATATATATATATATATATATATATATATATATATATATATATATATATATATATATATATATATATATATATATTGTATATATATATATATATATATATATATATATATATATATATATATATATTGTATATATATATATATATATATATATATATATATATATATATATATATATATATATATATATATATATATATATATATATATATATATATATATATATATATATATTTATATATATATATATATATATATATATATATATATATATATATATATATATATTTATATATATATATATATATATATATCTATGGTGTGACATTATATATATATATATATATATATATATATATATATATATATATATATATATATATATATATATATATATATATATATATATATATATATATATATATATCTATGGTGTGACATTTAAAAATTATCTCGTTGATGTTTAATAACCAGTCAACAATCTATTTTCTTTTTGATTGCCAAGAGTCCCACATCATTTTATAATACCGCCGCGCGCAGAAGGAGTGTCCTTGATGGATGTATGTTCATATTTATTTTAGGAGTTGGTAAACGAGTAATAAAATCAGTTTATATTGTTATAGTATTTCTATAGGCAAACACGTTTAGAAAGAGAAAATCATAAATTCTGGTAAAATTTTCTTTTCTTTTGATTTTACTTGTTTCATTCTCGAGAACACACCCAAAGTATTCAAATTTTCACTTAATCAATTTAAACGTAATATGATCCCCATTTCACAACAATTTCAAGGCTATTGGACGACGAATTTTTTACATGTGTAAGTTCTGGATGCATCCTTAGACATCCAAGAAGGAAGGTAAACCCGAAATCTGTTGAATGGTTCAGATAATCATGTAATTTAAAAAATGCTGGTTAAGATGTTTGAAAAGGGCTGGTTGTAATATTTGCAAAAGTTGAGGATTTGCAGAGGACCTGAAATTTTAAGTAACAAGCTGCAGCATACAAAGTACTAGGTGAAGGAGACACTAGGTCAAGGAACTTGCTTGTTGCTACTGCGAAGGTAGTTGTCACGAACAGCATGAGACAAAAGGTGCTTAGGCTTCTCATCGATCCAGGTTCGCAGGCATTATTCATCACTGAAGATGCTGTGCAACGACTAAGATTGAAAAGAGAGATAGAAGTCAGGCGGAAATGCTAGGATTAGGACTAAGCGAGGCGGAAACTTCAACAAAGGAGTTTATGATGGAAGTAAGGCCTAGGTACTCATTGAACAGAAAAGGACACACATTGAAAAGGATGAATATCGATGCATTAGTGCTAAAAAAATTAACAAATATTATTCCGAAGCCAAAATCGATAGCGTTCATCTGAGACACCTAGAAGGATTCTTATTAACTGATCCAACGTGTGGGACTCCAGGGCAGATAGACATAATCTTAGGGGCTGAGAAATATGGAAAAATCATAAAGGATGGTATAGCAAAAGGCCAAGATGGCACATTTTGTGCTCAACACATCGAGCTTGGTTATAAATTGTTTCCTGGGCATGTGAGACGATTGCTTCTAAAAGGCCAAGTGCAACCAATAGTTTCATTTCGTTATTAGAAATGGAAAACGAAAGATGGCAGGTACGTAGTCCAGATTCCATTTAATAGCAAAGTCAATAAAACTTCTGAGGCTGATTCACGAGTAATTCCAATCGCTCGCCTGGTTTAGATGTTGTCTGCATATCGGTTAATCAAGAGTTAGTTTTAAAACTTCAAGTTCGTTTTAGTTCGAATTGGAATATTTTCCTCTAATATATACGACCACCCTTTGGAGAGTGTCAACCTTACTTGGACGTGGTGCTTACTGCTAATTAACCAACGAGGCTCTGGCAACCAAGAAACGGTGGGATAACTGAATGCCAAGAACCTAGCAAACTATGTTCTATCCACTGACCCACTTTCCATATTACTGGTTAGATTGGTAACTGCTTCAATAACTAATCTTTAAAGGAATGAGTTTACAACAAAAAGGGACTTTCACCAAGCAGGTGGTATTCCAACTGCTCAGTTGGATCCGAAGTTCAAAAAAATGTAGATCACCACTTAGAAAAGCACAGTTTGCGACTCAACTGGAATCGAAAATGTTGAACTACGTAGAGGACTAAATGACATAGCCCTAGATTAAGGAGATGTTTGAGACTACTGTATAAATGTATTTAATGTATGAAGGTCTTCTTAGAGGAAGTGCTGCACGACTCATAAACTATTTTTTAATGACCGATGCAAATTTTGAGGGGGAAAGGGGAGGGGGAGGGAGTGGCATAAGCATGGTATAATTTAACACTGGGATACAATAATAAACGAACCATAGTGAGTACAGTAATACAATCATTTTTAGATCAGCCATCCATCGAGCTTCAGCCACAACATTGATCTCCGAAACCTCAGATGAATTACTATGGGGACTTGCGAATTATGCGATCCTTTGATCCTACATTTACTGCTTGACATAGATATGCCGAGTGTGGAAAATATCTTCAGGTTTCTTCATCAAAGATGTGATGCGTTTAGGGTGGCTAGACGTACTCCTTTTTTCAAAAATATGAAATGGGGTGTGGAAAATACCCAAAACCATCAATATTTGCATTTTTATGCTTTTGTACATTTAAATTAACCAAGCATTTAAAAATGTTCAATCAGTTCTCTTGACCACTCCGCGACATTAAATAAATGTAATACAGAGATTTGCTACGTAATGTTATGACTTAAGCTTGATCCTGCTCTTAGGTAATGAACGGCAGTATAAAATGACGTCCCTTAAGCTAACAGAACCCATAACATTAAAAGATAGTATGGATAATTATAGGCTAATAATAGGCATTTGCTCTATTAAAAAATTTTGGGCTCCATCCCTTCCAACTAAAACGCGAGTTCTACAGCTTTAGAAAAAAATAGCAGAACCCATATCGAAAAACGATTTAAAAACAATTGGAAAATTAAAGGTTAATTTTAGGCTAATTAAATACACATTTATTTTTTTCTATTCTTCTTGTTCTAGGAAAAGCATCAGGCTTTATCACTTAAACGCTAGCAGAATTCAAATCGAAAATCGGACCAGAAATCAAATTAGAACGCAAAACAAGATCAATTGGCATATAAATAAATTTAGGCTCTTTATGGCCTAATCAAATACCCTATTAAAATATGTTGGGCTCCACTTTCACTTGGCCAAACTTCAGGTCATTTAATCTAAAGCTAGCAGAAACCAAATCGAAAATCGGCGAAATTAGAACGCAAAACAAGACCAATTAACAAACAAATAATTTTAGGCACTTTATGGCCTAATCAAATGACCCATTAAAAAAATTTCTGTTCCACTCGTTTTTGACCAAATTTTAGGTCATTTAATCTAAAGCTAGCAGAAGCCAAATCGAAAATCGGAGTGGAGCCCAAAAATGTTTAATAGGACATTTGATTAGGCCATAAAGAGCCTAAAATTATTTGTATGTTCATTGATCTTGTTTTGCGTTCTAATTTGATTTTTGGTTCGATTTTCGATTAGGATTCTGCCAGATTTTAAGTGATAAAGCCTTATGCTTTTCCTAGAACGAGCAGAATAGAAAAAAATAAATGTGTATTTAATTAGCCTAAAATTAACCTTTAATTCCAATTGTTTTTAGATCGTTTTTCGATAAGGGTTCTGCTAAATTTTCTAAAGCTGCAAACCCCGCGTTTTAGTTGGAAGGGATGGAGCCCTAACCTATTATTGGCCTATAATTATCAATACTACCTTGTAATGTTCTGCTGTACAGGTTCTGCTAGCTTAAGGGACGTTATAAAATGTCCACCAAGAAAAAGCAATTGATCATTGATGTTTTGGCCAGCATCCGACAATCCCTCACCTCGAACGGTGACTAAAGGTAACCAAAGAATTTTAAGATTCTCAGCATCTGACACTCGTGAAGCTCACATGTCAAAACCCTGTACAACATTTTCATATCGACCTCCATACCCCTGATATCGCATTGCTTTCTGTGTTCTCTCCAGCTAAGGAGAAAACATCAAGTGTGATGTTTGTGTGTATATCTCAAACCATAGTCGTCGGCTCACCTCCAAAATGACAAAAAAAAAACAGAAAAAAAGTTTGTTTCGGAAACAAACCATTCCACAGATAAAACAAGAACTTAGACGGATTTCGATGAAAACTAGTTTTTTATAACAAAATATTTACAGTTCCGATCAAATTCTAGAAAAATGTAGTGGACCAAATAAGATGCCTAATCAATTTAGAATTTGCCTGGTCTCTTCGTAAATCTCATAGAGTACAAAACACTAGCAAAAAACTTGAAAATTCCTACGAAAAAGTTTCAGAGAAAATCAACAGGAACGATTCCTCTTCGAAATGCAACTCACAAAATTTCCCGCTTACCAGGTCTCCCACAAAACATATGCAAACAAGATCAAGCGGTTTCTATCAAAATTAGTCATTTGCAGAAAATGATCTTGTTACAACTTCAACCTAAAATCGACCCATTCTAACAAAAACCTCCAAATGTGAAGTTCTATCCTGAGTAGTCAACCCACCTGGGACGCAGAGCGGCTGAAGTATGGCGAGATAACAGTTTACTACCAAAATCATCGCTGGCGTCTAAACTTCGGAAAATGATCCTGACATATTCAATCCAAATTCCGTCCGCTCTCAAACGATTCCCCCGCAAAGCAGATGCAACCTTCAAAAATTATTGAAAAAACATCCAAAAATGAGAAAGAATCCACTTGGGCCGCCCAACACATGAAAAATGCCCTTCACCAAAATTAGTCCACCCACTTAGGCTGCAGAGACGACACAGATCGACACATAGACAGACACCACACCGAAAACCGCGTCCTCACATGTCTACAGTTACTATACTTACCCTATAAAAGAAAGAACTTCTTATTAAAACTAATTCAACAATTGTCCACCATGCCAATTCTTGGGGTTTTTAACCAATCTTTTGGATTAATTTTGAAAATAAAACATTATAACTTAAAAGTACCCTAATTTTGGAAAAGCTTCTCATCGTATCGTAGTTTTCAGTAAGAGATAACACCACCCGACTTACATTTTAATTTTTTAATTTCAGCAGACTCGGGGTACCCATGTATCAATTCATTTACCGACTGCCAGTTTTTTGGGGCATTAGTGCCATTAGAATTAAACTGTTCAGCATGTCTATGCAATTGGTTATTTACAAAATGAAAATAATAATTAAAATTACAAAAAATAAAATAGGCCATGTAAATTAGAAATTAAAGTTCTAACAAGATGAAAACAAAAAATATGGCACCAAAATCCAACCATTAACAACAATTAATAATTTTACGTTGTTGTTGTTTTATTGTAATGGTTTTGTTGTGATTGTTCCGTACATTGGTCTATTTCAGTATATCTCGAATAGACCAAAGTGCGGAACAATTACAACAAAACCATTACAATAAAACAACAACAACGTAAAATATAAAAGTAATTCGTACACAACGAAAAGTTAATTGGTAAAAATGAAGTATAGATGGAGAATATGAAAGAATCGAATTCCGTAGACTAGGTAGTAATTCGCTAGTGCTACATATACATGGTATTGTTCTATATAATAGACAATATTCCTATGTAAAATATCAACGTCAGTCGCCGCGGCCTGATGAGTTGGCTGATTTTTTCAAATCAATAATCTCATTAAGTTCGAAAGTGATTGTTGCGATTCTTGCAAATCTTCCATCTATAATTCAAATTAAATTCTCTAATTAATAATTCTAAATTACAATTTCTAATTACAATCATTTATTTTATATATTAAGATGAGCAGGGACAACAGTGGTGGCACCAAGTCAAAACTCCAGAGTAGCGATTATCCTCTTAAAAGCATTGCGAGAAATGTGTAAATCCAAATACTCAGCCACGGTGTTGAGATCTCGTTGGATTTGCGTTGCAGGACCATGGTAGCTGTAGTTACTGTCGGCAGTTGGAGTACGAAGAAACTCACGTGGCGCGTAAGGCACGTTGAGCAGCATAAACATTAAAGAGTGAAAGTATGTCAGCACAATCAACTTTACCACAAATAATATCACATGCAAAAGTAGCATTGGCACAAGTGTACCTAGAAGCCAGTGACTGTAGCCCCACGAGACGAAAACGGTCAAGGTAAGGTGAGAAACTATAATCGTCGCGCTGTAAAGAAGGTAATTTCTTGAGTACAAATAACAGAAAATATTTTGTATACTCTCAATTCTCGTAGAGTGACAGTCATATAACGGGAACCATATGATACTTGAGAACGAACGAAAAAGGTGTACAGTGACTTAAAAGCCAGTGAGTCGTGAAAATCTTTAGAATTTCGTTTAATAAATCGCAACATTGATTAGGCTTTATTAACAAACGCATCGATGTGGAGTTAAACGTTAAATCAGTACTAAAAATAACCCCCAAATTATTAATCATATTAACTCTATTCAAAATACCATCGTTTAAAGAGTAAACAAAGACTATTGGAGACTTGAATCTACAATATTTAATTACTTGACATTTATCCACATTCATAAACTGTTTGCAGATATGGCGTGGAATAGAAGGTTGCACAGCTCTATCCGCAAAAGTAGAAAATTTATCCTAGTGACTACTAGTCGTGTTCATCGATGTTTCCAAAAAGTAAGAGACCGCAAAATCAATGTAAATTGATTAGTTTTGTCAAAACAAGAAATATTGAGCAAAACTACTAAAGTGCAGCGAATTCAAAATTTTGCACAATTGTTGATTTAGTACTAATTTACATAAATCGCACTCATTTTCAATTATTAATCTAGTACAAATTCATCGCCAATTTTGTTTTGATTGACATTGACAAAAAATGTCAGAAAGTTTACGTTATATTGGAATGGATTTAAAGACGAAAAAGAACCTGACGACGAGATTTCTTGTTGTGGAAGACACTTTTGAACCAATTCTTGGTTTGGATAGCTAACTTCAGTTAGTTAGTTAGATTGCTAACTAATTTTAATTGCTTGCTTGCCAACAACGAAGGAACAGTTTGTGAAGGGGTTTCCAGATATTTTTAAGTGCCTGGGAAGGTTTCTGGCAGAGCCGTCTGTGCATTATAAAAAGCGAATACCGCATAGATTACTAGAAACTTTGGACAAGGAGTTAAAACGATTGGTAAGCGAGGAAATCATTTCACTTGAGTCATATCCAACAGATTGGGTTAATAACCTTCAGATTGTGAAGAAATCAAATGGTAAATTGAGAATTTGTTTTAATCCTTTAAATAGTTAATGGCCCTATTTGACGTGAACATTCCCTTATTTTCACTATAGATGACGTTACCACTCATATGACGGATCAGACAGTGTCGGAGTTCGCTTTATTTTCCCCGAGAAAAATTTTGGTTCAAGACAAAAGAATTTATTTTTTTTTGTCGGCGCGTGGACAAATTAGACTCGTTGAAAATTGGTTTGGTTACCGCTTTAATCAAAACAAAGAACGTCGCCGCTGGCGAGACCAAGCACAACATACGAAACCAAACTTTCACAGCAATTAGCTCCTTCTCAATATAATTTTATTTTATTTATTAAAAATTTACAATAATTTTGGTGATGTTTCTCTATTGAACAAAACCCGAGAAGAGACCGAGAAAACCGATTATGCGTATTATATACCAAAAAAAAATGTACTAAAAATTATATAAATTAACATGAAACCAAAAAATACTTTATTGATACATTTGACAGCTGGTGGTTGTAAACAAAATTGGGTAAGTACAATATAAATATTTAAAATATGACATTAGAATACAAAATAATCAAACTTATTTTAGGTAAACTCACCGTAGATGACCAAACTTGAGGAATCTACAATTGATTTGAACTGTTCCCGACGAGATAAGTTGCTTAAATATTTGTGTACCTATAATTTTCTAGCTGAAATTTTGCTTTTCTTTCAGGTTACAAGACAGCCAACATCAATTACAGATTACCCTAGACAGTTCATATTCGGCAAATTATGTAGTAAAATAAATATTTAAAACTATTAACTTTACTGGTTTAATTTATGCGGATTGCTTGAATTTTCGTGGATTTATGTGAAACCAACATACCGCCCCGTTTGAACCACTGTGTTCAATCGAAAACATTATTATTAATCATTGGTTGATACGGCTTTTGGATTTAGTATTTGCAATTGTAAATCCTGTTGTTTACTGTCACACGGCTGATTTGAGTTGATTTTAAAGGTGTTCATGGTTGGTTCAAGAAGACACAACCGATGTATGAATCTTTTCATTTCACCATTTTCTGTTTTAAGAGAAACAACTCGTACCCTTTTATCTACGCCTGGATGGATTTCCATTACTTTACCAAGTAACCAGTAACTTATTGGTAAACCCTTGTCTTGAACAAGTACTACGTCACTAACTTGAATCTGCCTTTTTTCGGTATTCCATTTGCTTCGGTGCTGCAAACTAATAATGTACTCGTTGTACCACCGTTTCCAAAAATGTTGCACCATGTCATTTACTCCACCTACTTAAGGTTGATGGGTTTAAGTGCGCAACATCTAACGAAGGTATGGTTATAGATGAGTATCCATGAAGAAAATGTGATGGAGTTAAGAAATCGCGCTCATCATCTGCTGCTCGGCACAATGGACGTTTGTTTAAAATTGCCTCGATTTCTGCTACAAGAGTGGTTATTTCTTCCAATGTCGGTATATTTTTACCCATCACTCGTTTGAAGTGAAATTTAAAAGATTTCACGCCGCTTTCCCACAAGCCCCTAAAATGAGGACTATTTGGTGGATTGAAATGCCATTGGATTTTGCTTCTCGATAAAAAATTTATGATATTGTTGGAATTTTCTGTCAACTCGTTAAAAATTGTGCTTAATTTGGCATTGGCCTCACCACTTCCAAATGAATTGCTTTGATGCACATGCATACAAAGATACAAATATATGCTATTTGCACCTTTTGTCCTCTTCCCTTTGCTAAATGGATACTGAATGGACCTGCATAGTCAATTTCAGTAGACAGGAAAGGACGAACTAAGTCAACACGTGATGTTGGTAAGCTTCCCATTAATTGTTGCTGTAGTTCGGCATTAAATCTGGAGCAAATGACGCATTTATTAAGAATAGTTTTCGCCCCTCGGAATCCAATATCTCTGTTTTAAAATACTCATCATTAAGGAAGGCCCAGCATGCTTGCTACAAAGATGTTCATCCTGGAGAAGCATCCAACTAATTCGTGATTTGCAATGCAATATTATGAGGTGCTTTGTTGAAAATGGTGCTAAACTTTGTTGCAATCTTCCACCCACTCGTAAAACACCGTACTTGTCCTCGAATGGACTTAAACATCTTAATTGACTGTCATTGGCAACTGCAGATTTTGTTTTTAATGCTGCCAATTCCTTCGAATAAAATTTGTCCTGCTCATGTTTACATAGCATGACCTCAACTTGCGTTAATTCCTCTTGCGAAAGCGATTTACCAGTGCAAATAAAAGTTTTGCGCTCTCTGCAAGCATCAATAAATCGTAGAATGTAGCAAAATATCTTCTGAACCTTGGGATAAGACGAATATCTGCATACAATTTCGTCAAGCCATTTGTTTTCACTTATCGCACTGATCGTGAACATTGTGTTAGTTTCTTCTTCGGAAGTATCATACGTTGGGCTCTGGACTGGCCACATATGCTGCTCTTCGTATAACCAAGCTGGCCCACACCACCAGGCATCCTGTGATGCTAGGTCAGTCGGAAACATGCCACGCGACGCACAATCCGCTGGGTTTGAGGCCGATGGGACATGCCTCCATTGTTTTCGTGTACTGTATGATTTTATTTCTGCAGTCCTATTTTCGACGAATTACTCCACCAACGAGGATGACTCTGCAACCAATCCAGTACGATTTTGGAATCAGTCCAATATGTACAATTTGCAATTTGGACTCCCGCTTCCTTGGCAATGACACTGGTTAATTTTACTAGGAAAAGCGCCCCACATAACTCGAGTCGTGGCAACGAAAGCTGTTTCATTGGTGCCACTTTTGTTTTCGATGAAGCCAAATGAACTGTAATATGATTGTTCGCATTTAAAAATCGATAATACACAACCGCAGCATATGCCTGTGTACTAGCATCGCAGAAACCGTGAAGCTCTACCTTCGATGACGCAACTGTGCCAATGTGACGAGGTAAGCCAATACATCCGACTTGGCCAAGTCCACTAATAATAGATAACCAATGACGGTTTAACTCCTCTGGTAACTGATCATCACAATCCAAGCTTTTACACCAGAGTTGTTGCATTTTTACCATTATTGCAGGTGATAACCAACCCATAGGATCAAACAGTTTACCAAGAGCCGATAACACCTTTCTTTTGGTATAGCCTATTTGTAATTCGTCTAGTTGAAACTCAAATGTGAATTGATCCTTCTCTGGATGCCAGCTTACACCAAGAACCTTAACCGCATAATCCGCAACATCATGTTCGCTAAATGGTTTTGAGGAAGTGTAGAACAGACTCTCACTCGAACCCTGTAATGTCAATGGACAATTTGCTTTCCATTTTCTTAATTTGAAACCATGTTTACCAAGCAGGTCACATATATTTGACGTAATTTGATTTGCTTCTTCAACCGTTTGAGCCCCGCTCAATAGCCCCCCTCATCAACGTAGAAACAGCTTCTGATTATTCTGGAAGCATGTGGATGTGAATCAGCATAAATTTCCGAAATTTTCTGCAAGGTATGAGTGGCTAAATAAGATGCCGATGTTAACCCGTATATGACTGTTAATAGCCGGAAGTGCTTGATGGGCTCACTTATATCACTACGTCATACAATGCGTTGGTATTCAGTATCTGGTGTGGCTAATTTTACCATGCGATACATTTTTTCAGCATCTGCTGAAAAGGCAACCGGATACTCTAGAAATCTCAGTATGATTGCAAATAAACTTGGTTGTACTACTGGACCTGCAGCCAGACATTCGTTCAAAGATACGCCACTAGTAGAATTCGCGCCGAACCATCAAAAACGACGCGTAATTTAGTTGCGGTGCTCTCCATGCATTGGACACTGTGATGAGGTAGATAGAAACATGAACGTTTTGACTTTTGATTTTCATGAATTTCTACCATATGACCCATGTCCTGATATTTTCTCATAAATTCGCAGTACAACTTATTAAACTCAGGATCTCGGCTAAATCGTTTTTCCACCCCTTGTAATCTTCGTATTGCAACCGAAAGAGTTTCGTCCAATTGTTTCGGTGGTTTCTTAAATGGTAGTTGTACCACGAAGCACCCGTCTTCATCTAATTTGGTTGTAGTAATAAATTTTTCTTCACAAATAGCTTTTTCTTCACTGAATTGTGGTCTCACTGCTGCCACCTCTTCAACTTCCCAAAATCGGCGTAAGGCCTGATCAACATCCATTATTTTGCTAACTTCTGTAGTTACCGCCATTGAAACATACTCTTGACTTGCTGATTCCTTCATTTGACCAGATACAATCCACCCAAAAATAGTGTTTTGTAATACTAATGTGGAATCGTATAACTTCATTTGACCCGCTTCCAAACAGCTGAAAAAATGATCAGCACCGATGAGTATGTCGATTTCACGACTGATATGAAATTCAGGATCCACCAGCTCAATATTATTTGCTATTCTTATGTTGTCCCGTGAAATGTCATAAACTGGTAACGAGCACGTAATTTTTTGGAAGAACCAGCGCGTTTATTTCATACTCAATCTTACTGGTTTTCAGAATTAATTTGATTTTTCCTTTGGTCGCCCCAACACGCGTGTCTCCTATTCTACTCACTGTGATTCTTGAATTAAACTTCCGCAATTTAAGCTTTTGCGCGCAACCCTCGGTGATAAAGCTCACTTGGGAACCAGAATCCAGCAAAGCTCTACAGTAAATTATTTGACCATCTCGATTTAGTACACCAACTATTGCTGTTGGTAAAATTGTTAGTTTTCGACCTTGAAACCCGGAATAGGTATGACATAAACTGGAGACTTGCATTTCCGTTGTATCAGCTTCGATTTCTACCGTTGGGTGACTTTGAACCTTCGTTTCTTCGAAGTGAAGTAAAGTATGATGCTTCCGCCCGCACTGTTGGCATCGCCACTTTGATGGACATTGTGAAACTGGATGTCTAGCACTTAAACAGTTGTAACAGCGATTTTTATTTTGAATAAATTCTTTTCTTTTAACTGCATCCATACTATGAAACTTATCGCACTGCAGCAAAAAATGTGATTCATCTGAGCACATGGCGCACTTGAATTTAACAATGATATTTTGACTACTATTTGAGCTCGATTGTTGCTCGTTTGTAGCTAGATGCCCCCGAACATTACTTCTTAAAATGCGGTTTTGTGATGCAGAACACGTTTCAAGTGCGGAGATACGTTTATCCAAAAACTTAAAAAATTCACCAATTGATGGATGCTCCGTATCATTTGAATAGTTAGTCCATGCTATTTCAGTTTTTACGTCCACCTTTTTTAACAACAAATAAATAACCCAAGGGTCACGAGCCTCAGCTTTATCTCCTCGCAGCAACATCGCGCAATTTGCGTAAACTCATTAAATTATTGCCTTGAACAGTCGGCTGCTCCATAAACGACTTGATATATGAATTTTTATTTTTTTGTAACAATTTTCTTTATTTATTGAATCTTTCAAACATGAAAATAACAATAAGTTTTCAAATCTTAATAACTAAGGTAATTATGTAAATCTGCGGGAGCAGAATTTACTTCTTATCAATAAGTAAATTAATCATTTTATAATTTATGTTATTACAACAGCCAGGATATATGAATGGATTATATATTTCCCATTATTATACCGCTCTTTCAACTTATTGAAAGCCCCAAGATAACTACTCTCCGTGACTCGAATGTGTTTTAATAACGATGCCGCTTCACCTCGCAATAACCCCTTGAGATATTGGAATTTTTCCACTCCAGATAAACTTGAATCGTGAATTGTTGTGCTAAACATATCGAAAAATGATGGCCAATCAGCATAGTCGCCTGAAAATGGCGGAATATACAGTTTTGGCAACTTGACATCAGCTTGGCGTCCAATGTTTGAAGCATTCGTTGTTATATTTAATGTGTGAATTATGTGCGGTTCGCCCAAGTGATTATTTCGAATGCTGCTCTTCAGTAATTATCTTCAATTGTTCAGTCTGCCTCTTCAGTTTCACTAACGTCAGCTATTTGTGCTTCGATACTGCTTAAAGTTTCATGTAATTTCTCGACCTGCTCGAGACGCACGCTTAATTGTTCCAGTGTTGTATTTTCGGTAACCGCCCTTGCAAATTCAACAATTCGTAGCAACTTGTTTTTGGTTCAAAGTTCATTGTCGTTTTAACGCGGAAACTTCTCGATCCGACATCTTGCTTGACGCTGATTGAATGACTCCCACGTGCACAAAACTTTATTTTTTACGAATTTCACACAAACTGCACTTTATAATTCACTTTAATCACCGCCGATATACCAGAATTTGTCCACGATCAGGCTCGAAGGACCACTTTTGTCGGAGTTCGCTTTATTTTCCGCGAGAAAAATTTTGGTTCTAGACAAAAGAATTTAATTTTTTTTTGTCGGCGTGTGGACAAATTAGACTCGTTGAAAATTGGTTTGGTTACCGCTTTAACCAAAACAAAAAACGTCGCCGCGCTCCAAAATAGACTAATGTAATTCCGCACCGCACAATATATTCCAAAACAACATATATTCCAGCGTCTGGCGAGACCAAGCACATCATACGAAAACTTTCACAGCAATTAGCTCCTTCTCAATATAATTTTATTTTATTTATTAAAAATTTACAATAATTTTGGTGTTGTTTCTCTATTGAACAAAACCCGAGAAGAGACCGAGAAAACCGATTATGCGTATTATATACCAAAAAAAAATTTACTAAAAATTATATAAATTAACATGTAAAGCTTAGTACTCAGTTCAAAGTGAAATGAAATTTTAACGCGGTCTCCAAAAATCTATTTATTTTCGCGTGAAATAGAAATGAAATTTTATTTGGAGAATTTTTAATTTTAACGTATAAATTTGTAGACATGCATAAATTAATTTCTTTATTTTACGTAAATAATTTAGATTAAATTGACTTTAATTAAAATTTATGAATTTGTGGTATTAAAAAATTTGTTTTTTGCCAAAAATAAACAAATGTCAAAATTTCGCGTGAAAATAATGTCTCGGAACATTATTTTCACATGAAAATAATTTGGAGAGTTTATGCGCGCTATCTGTGATGTATTGAACACACTTGGTTTTTTCGTTGGAGAACTGAGTACTACAAAACGAAAACAGAAATGAAATTTTTCATTTCTAATTTCACTTTGGTAAAATCGTATGGAAATTTCACGTAAAATCGAACTGAGTACTAGGCTTAACCAAAAAATACTTTATCGATACATTTGACAGCTGGTGGTTGTAAACAAAATTGGGTAAGTACAATATAAATATTTAAAATATGAAATTAGAATACAAAATAATCAAACTTATTTTAGGTAAACTCGCCGTAGATGACCAACCTTGAGGAATCTACAATTGATTTGAACTGTTTCCGACGAGATAAGTTGCTTGAATATTTGTGTGCCGATAATTTTCTAGCTGAAATTTTGCTTTTCTTTTAGGTTACAAAACAGCCAACATCAATTACAGATTACCCTAGATAGACCTTGTTAAAGTTAGCCGAAAGTTGCCAGCCGAAAGATAATGCAGATAGTGTCTTGACTATTTTTAAGCTCTCTTTATACTCTCGCTTGTATCGATTTTTAAATTCCTATAAACTGAAATAATTTCTTCTTCACCCGAATGATGTAACCCGATCCTAAATTCTCCTAAATTCGAGTTCATGACTGATTTTTGCTGTATTCAAGACACTATCTGCATTATCTTTCGGCTGGAAACTTTTGGCTAACTTTAACAGTATCCTAGACAGCTCATATTCGGCAAATTATGTAGTAAAATAAATATATATAAAACTATTAACTTTACTGGTTTAATTTATGCGGATTGCTTGAATTTTCGTGGATTATCTAAGAGATAATAATCATACAATTACATTAGATAATGTCAAAATTCTCAAAAAAGCAAAAAAAATTAAAAAAAGATATATTCTAGAAATGTTAAATATCAAAAGTAGTACTAATTCGATTAATATCGTAAGTGATTGTGCTTATATTGGTAATACTTATATTGGTAATTTATTTGTCTAATTATTGTTGTTTTTTGTCTTATTTATACATGAAATTTAAATGTATTTGTACAACATTTTTTCACAGAGGTAGTCTATGTAGTGCACCTCCAAAAATTGGTTTTTAAAATTATTTTTTGAAAGTGTCTGAGATAGCCGTTTTTCTATGTAAACCTCGTTTTTTAGAATTTGCTATACCGGCTTTTTCGTTTTATATTGCTTTTGAAAATGACACCGAAAAGGTGTCGAAAGCTCAAGCAAAAATAAATAATTTTTGTTAATTAATAGAGTTAATAAACATTAAAAAACTAAAATAGTTGAATAATAACTCAATAATAGTTTTAATTAACCTACATAGGGACTTAAATATGCAATATGTCAGTGAAGAAACAAAAAATCATTCAATGAAACACATTCAGCGCATATCACGGCACCACAATGCAGACGAGGTTTGCTGGACACCACCAATGCAGTAAAAAGGCTTCAAAGGCAGAAACCTTTAGAACTGGGCCGTTGTATTTAAGTAGTCTCATTGATGAAAGAACAGCTTGGTTATTCTATGACGCTTATATCAACTCTAGAACGGAAAAGGGATAATCCAAAAAGAGAAAACCAACTGATAAATAAGAAATCAAACGTCGTAAATTTCAAACTACCGCTAAACAACCGATTTGAAAAGTTCATCGAAAATGATGCGGAAGAGAGCCAACCTGCAAATGCAAATACGCAAGAACAGGCTATTCGAAAATACAAGCCACCTCCAATCTATTTGCGCGAAATCGATACGCACAAGGTGGTGCAAGAACTCAAATCAAACGTGCTAACAAATGGAAAAACATTTCACGTAACAAATTTACTTCGAGGCAAAATACACGAAGTAAAAATTCAAACGCATGAGGTCAACGACTATAGAGAAGTCATTATTTATTACGATTGTAGCAGAGTTTTTGGAAAAATTAAAAACTTAATAATTTTTAAAGAATAATTTTATTAGAAATGATTACACTCTTACTAAATCTATCTTATTATATACCTTTACCCCCACTTAATCTATCTTATTATATACACTTATCTCCACTTAATCTATATCTTATTATATACACTTACCCCCACTTAATCTATCTTATTATATACATAAATATTTAAATAATGTCCTTGTGTTTAACCATCTGTTTTTTTTTTATGGGTATACCTTTTTTTATTGCTTTTACGACCCTCATGGCTATATTCCAAATTAGGTTTTTCCTGATTGAACATATTTTTTTACTACAATTCGGGCATCCTGACATTTAATCGCCTCGATTAATCCTTAATATAAATTCTTAATAATTTTTTCTTTTTACTTAATCTAGTTTTTTTTTTAGACTAGTTAGGGTACTTATTTACATTTGTTTATTAAAATTATTTTTGAATAATATTTAAATTTGAATAATATATATTAACATAGTTGGAAAATTTGAATAATATATGTTAATATTACTAATTTTGAAACATAATTTTAATTGGGAATAATGAGAATAATATGAATAATGTTGTTAGAATAATAGGCTTAAGAATAATTCTATATGAATAACTATTACAAACAAATAATTTAGATTGTAATAATCTAAAAATAAAATATCTATAAAATATAAGATTTGAAACTTATATTTTAAGAGTGAAAACATACGAGTATCTAATTTATATTTAATAAGTTCTATATTACGAGAATTTTAATTCTGTATTACTTTTACCAGCGCTACATGATGACGTCAATGTCATACTACTGGAACCTTTCCATTCTATCGAAGAAAAGGCGTTGTTTAAATCTGCGATTGATTTGAAACAATGCATCCTGGCCTGAATCGCAAGGCTGTTGTCGGGTATGCCATCGATAATCAACTCTATCATTTCCTCCTCTATTATTGCTAACTTGTTCCCAAGAATAATTTTTTGGTGAACATAATCAGAAAAGCTTTCGTCTTTTAGCCAAATTCTTTGGTCGAATTTTCTTCTTGTTTCCACTCTGTTTGGTCTATTGACAAACATACATCTCATTTTTATCAATAAATCAGCAAGTGGAAGTTGAATAAACTCTGGTCGAGAGTGGAACCAGCTTTTTGCATTTTTCTCCAGCTTTCCAATCACAATCAGCAACATAGTAGTCTCGTCCACGGCGTAAGTATGCATGATTGTTGTTATCTGATTTTCCCATAGCTCAAAATCATCTGTATCTCCTTTAAAAGCGCATAACAAATTTGAGATGCTTTTAATAAGGTGTTCATTTTTTGGAATAATTTGTTTTTGTAGGAGTTGATTATGAGCTTTTAAATTTTCAATTTTATTATTTAAATCATTTAATAAACTTTTTAATGATTCATTTTCACTTTTGCTCGTGTTACTTGATTTTAAATTTACTTTCTCACCAAAATTTTTCACTAGCCGTTCGATTAGCTGGTCTTTGTCACCACTTCGGTCTATATTGCTCCCTTTGCAAATTTTAATCAGCTCTGTCTTACTTAAACATTCCAACTCATCTGCGTAATGCTCCATTATACTTTAAATGGAATTTCATTTACTATTTTACACTATCTTTACACTATTTATTATTAATTATTAAAAATTACTTTATTATTATTATTATTTCTATTTAATTATATTTTGTATATTTACACTTTTAATTTATACATTTATATATATACTATAATCTGGATACACTAATCCCACTTCTGAAAATTGTAGCAGAGTTTTTGGAAAAATTAAAAACTTAATAATTTTTAAAGAATAATTTTATTAGAAATGATTACACTCTTACTAAATCTATCTTATTATATACCTTTACCCCCACTTAATCTATCTTATTATATACACTTATCTCCACTTAATCTATATCTTATTATATACACTTACCCCCACTTAATCTATCTTATTATATACATAAATATTTAAATAATGTCCTTGTGTTTAACCATCTGTTTTTTTTTTATGGGTATACCTTTTTTTATTGCTTTTACGACCCTCATGGCTATATTCCAAATTAGGTTTTTCCTGATTGAACATATTTTTTTACTACACGATGCTCACAACAGAAACTATTATTCATACCGATTGAAGTCTTCAAAAGGTCTTTCTATCGTTATTAAAGGCATCGATGTCCATGTTGAGACAACCGAAATCGAGGCTGCGCTTGATGAAGATGGATTTAAGATACAGAATGTATATAGGATCATGAACCGCTTGAAGCAACCGCAATCTATGGTCAAAGTTGAACTGGACTCATCCGAAAGCATTTTGAAAAAGGGAGAAGTTCATCCAATATATAAACTAAAGTACCTCTTACACAGACGCATACCTGTTGAAGAACCAAAGAAAAGGTCCGGACCAATACAGTGTTTAAACTGTCAAGAATATGGTCACTCAAGGACATATTGCAAGTTGATATCAGTGTGCGTCGTATGTGGGGAGTTGCACCAAACCAAAAGTTGTCCAAAACCGAAGAACTTGTCAACTGAAAGGAAATGCAGCAATTGCGGTGGAAACCACACCGCAAATTACCGAGGATGCCCAGTCTACATAAATATTAGTCAATTGTCACGT
Source organism: Nephrotoma flavescens (assembly GCA_932526605.1). NCBI lineage: Eukaryota > Metazoa > Arthropoda > Insecta > Diptera > Tipulidae > Nephrotoma > Nephrotoma flavescens. The sequence goes on from OW052223.1 coordinate 10,304,053, forward strand.
CCCAGGAGGCAGTATAAAACAACAGCAGACGCACAGAATAATATACCTTCGCATACGCCAAAGGACTCTCTTTCGCCCAGAACACCAACCAGCAAACCAACTTACGCAAGCGTTCTCCAAGGCGAATCCTCAAATGTTGAACCTACTCTGAATAACTGCATGCAACTGATGATGCAGTTAATGACAACAATGCAAAATATGCTACAAGCAATAATGCAAAATCAAACTACCATGATCCAGAAACTAGAATGTCTCCGATAAATTATCTGAAGATATGCCACTGGAACGCAAACGGTATAAGCCAACACAAACTCGAATTAGAACATTTCCTAGCTAAACACGAAATTGATCTTATGTTAGTTTCTGAGACCCACTTAACGGATAAACACAATTTCAAAATTAATGGTTACGAAGTTTATGATACAAAACAACCCCTGGGCAGAAGTCGAGGAGGAACTGCTATTATTATAAAAAAGCGGATTTGCCATTATGTTCTAAATGAATATAGCACTGAGGAAATTCAAGCAACCTCTGTATGTGTGGACCTCGATAAAGAAAGCTTAGTCATCGCTTCAATATATTGCCCTCCAAATAATAACGTTTCGGCAGATATCTTCAAAAGATTTTTTGCAACCCTGGGTCAAACTTTTATGGTCGCCGGCGATTTTAATGCCAAACATACCTACTGGGGTTAAAGATTGACTACTCCGAGGGGACGTCAATTAATGAATGTTATTCAAGAAAACCACTACGATATTGCGTTGTGTGGCCATCCAACTTATTGGCCTACTGATCGTCGAAAAATCCCTGACGTCCTTGATTTTGCAGTCACGAGTAAAATAAACCGAGAAATAATCCAAGCTAAACCACTTTTAGAATTATCTTCTGACCACTCTCCGGTTTTACTGCATTACTGGGTCGACCAAAAGCCATGTTCCACGAATAACTATCTAACGAACACCTTCACTAACTGGTTGAAATTCAAGATGTACATCAGTTCACATATCGACCAAACGTCTACACTGCAGACGGCTAACGATATAAACATTGCTATGGAAAACTTTAATGATGTACTAGTCAACGCAGCTATTGCGGCCTCGCCTAAACCAAAGAGCAAACATACAAGACACACCATAACATCCACTGAAATAGAAAAAATGTTAACAGAGAAACGTCGTTTAAGACGCATCTGGCAAATTAATCGATCGCCAGATGCTAAACATAACTTTAATCAGGCAAAAAGACAACTACAAAGCCTACTACAAAAAAACAAGATGGATTATATGCAAAATTATCTTAAAGAATTATCTCCCCATTCGGACACAAACTATTCATTATGGAAGGCCACTAAACACGTTAAACGGCCTCAGCAACCAAATCCGCCAATTCGTCTTTCTAACGGTGAATGTGCTAGAAGTGATGAGGAAAAAGTTAAAGCCTTTGCTGATCACCTTGAAAGTGTATTCACTCCAAACCTTGGATTATCGGTGGTTCAAACAGAAAATATAGCAATCAGGCCTGTGAGGAAATTTAAGATAAAGAAACCACTGGTAAAGTTTATTATCGCACATCAAATTCAATTAAAAAAGCCCCTGGGTATGAACGAATTACAGGTGAAATGCTTAAACAACTACCTGAGTTTGCCTTTGGTCGACTGGCTCAAATATTTAATTCAATTTACGAATCAGGATATATCCCTGAGTGCTGGAAATTATCAACTATAAAAATGATCCCAACTGGCAAGGATCCTACCAAAGTCTCGTCATATAAACCAATAAGCCTACTACCAATCGTCTCGAAAGTATTCGAAAAAAATATTATCGAAAATATTAAACCGCAACTGCGAAATATCATCCCTAAGTCATCAGTTTGGTTTCAGAGCCGAGCATGGAACCATTGAGCAAGTGCACCGAGTAGCTACAGAAATAAGGTCAGCATACGAAGAGAAAAAATACTGCTCCGCCGTATTCTTGGATGTTGCCCAAGCATTCGATAAAGTTTGGCACGAGGGTCTGCTTCGTAAAATTAATCTTAAATTGCCAGAAATGTACCAGCTCATGAAGTCGTATTTGTCAAATCGCAGATATTATGTCAAATACAACACCCCTAAATCGAACGAGAAAAACATTCTGGCTGGAGTATCACAAGGTAGTGTGCTTTGCCCAACGTTATATTTAATTTTCACTTCAGATCTACCAACGTCTTCGCAAATTCTGACGTCTACTTTTGCAGATGATACGGCAATCGTATGTAGCCATAAAAACCCACAAACGGCGTCCGCAATTCTGCAACAACATATTTATGACATCGTAATATGGCTAAACAAATGGAAGATAAAGGTCAATGAAGAGAAATCAACCCACGTAACATTCACTTTAAATAAGCTTACTTGTCCGCCTGTCACAATGAACGGAATACAAATCCATCAATCAAATGGAGCAAAATATTTAGGCGTCCATCTAGATCGACGGTTAAATTGGAGAAAACATATTGAAATGAAACGAGACCATATCAAATTAAAAATTGATAAGATGCACTGGTTGATGGGGAAATATTCAACTATTGACCTAGAATACAAACTTCTCCTATATAATACCATGATTAAACCAATTTGGTCGTATGGGTGTCAATTATGGCAATCAACCACAAATTCGAATATCGATATTATCCAACGAACACAGTCAAAAATTCTCAGAATGATTACAGGAGCACCCTGGTTCGTAAAAAACAAAAATATACATAAGGACCTTAACATCCTAACTGTCAAAGACGAATTACAAAAGATGCGGATCAGCTATGCAGGGAAACTGGAATCTCATACGAATTTGCTGGCGCGAAACCTAAAAGATATACCTAGGTCTTCACGATTAAAGAAGAGAACGATGGCTGTTGTAATAACATAAATTATAAAATTATTAATTTACTTATTGATAAGAAGTAAATTTTGCTCCCGCAGATTTACATAATTACCTTAGTTATTAAGATTTGAAAACTTATTGTTATTTTCATGTATGGAAGATTCAATAAATAAAGAAAATTGTTAAAAAAAAAAATTATCAACTCTAGATTAAGTTATATGTGCTCGCTGTCTACTATTGCTCCGAAAAATTCCATCAAAAGTCTCTGGTTTCTACAAAACAGGATCATAAAAGCTATCAAATGCCTGCCAGTACTAACGTCAACTAAATCTCTGTACTCTCCCAAAACACTTCAATTAAAGATTAGGTAGTGAATGGGGAACCCTATAAACGGGTATCCCATGAATGACGTGGGTCCCATTTGTTTGGGATATCCATATGAATGGTGAATGAGTGAGTGAATGTGGGAAGAGGTCGGGGCGTGGCGGACGGGGTGCTCGGTAAGCCAATGGGCTGAATTAAGGTGTTACGCGACCCGTGCTGATGATCGACTAGACTGGGGGCCCATTTAACAAAGCCCAGTCGTGAACGGAGCCCTCTGGATACCTGGCGACCTCCAGTTGTATTTAGCCTTACCTGCGTATACGGATCTCTGCGCAGGTGAACGTATTTCTCCGATACTCGTGGGAATAAATGGAAGATTTTAAAAAAAATAATAAAAACAAGGGGACCGGTACCCCAAAAACCGGAAAGTACTATAGAGGGGAGTAACTCTAACCAGAAAGATGGGGTTCCCTCATCTGAGGCAGGGGCAAGCAACACCATGGCATCGAAGCCAGGTGAAAGCGGAACCGCCAAACAGAAGGGCGGGGGACCGAAAGAGATCCCCCCAGCAAAGCGACGGTACAGAGAGAGACGGTCGGCGTTTAGAATTCTGGAGAAACTGGCTGCGATCCCTGAGGGGCAGCTTACAGTTGCGCAGAAGGAATCTGTAGCATGGGCTAAGAAAACTGTCGGCTGCAATAGCTCGGAGAGAGTCCTTGTGTCTAAAAGACAGAGGTCCCAGGATGAGCTTGAAGCAGAAGGCAGTAAGCGGGCCAAAGTGCAAGCAGACATGACGTCGGGGGCTCCTAAGGAGCAGAAACTGAAATTATTCAGTGAAATGCTGAAGGAGCACGTGCTGGTGCTAGCCGTCATTGACATAGGTCAGGAAGATGGGAGCATCACATCGGAAAAGTGGAGTATAGTGTATAATGCACTGAATTCCATTTTCTTGAGGATCCTGAGAGAAAATCCGGGATCCCCCCCGTCCTGCAGAGATGCGGGATGGCACCAAGGGCGCGTTAAGCTAACTGCGTGCTCGGACCAGAGATCGGTCGATCTTTATAAAAGGGCAGTGGCCGAGGTAGGCGAGGTGTGGCCGGGCGCGAGGCTTGAAGCAGTCAGCAAAGGGGAAATCCCGAGCAGGCCGAGGGCACGCGTCTGGTTACCAACTGAGCCAGATAAGCCAGAGGAGATCATTGAGATTATCCGGGCCAGTAATCCCGATCTTCCAACGAAAGGATGGAGGATTGTGAAGCAGGAGGAGGCCAGGGGGGCTTTAGATTGGCAATCATGTTGATCAATAAGGAATCCTTGGCTTCCCTTGCTAGATCTAAGGGAGTGATCAACTTCGGTTTCGGGTCGATCACTCTTAAAGTTTATAAGAAAGACGAGGTCGATAAGGGCGCGGAAGACCAGCCTGGGGGCGACGGCGAACGGACCCGGCAGGAAATGGTCAAGCGGACTGAGGATGACCAGGGTAGCCGTTCCGATATTTCGGACGAAGAGAAGTTGGTGATGGGAGGCAGCCTCCTCTCGCTGGAGCCTGATGGGGACATCCTGTCAGGCTCTCGACGAGAGGAAGACAGCGTCCATAACAATGAGGTAAATTGCACTATCCTGATGCAGGGAGTGCAGGAAGAGGTGAGTAAGGTCCATTACAATGATTAGCATTGTACAAATAAACCTACATCACACGAAGGCTGCCTCGGCAGCTCTCGTGCTCAGACTGACTAAGTCAGATGAGGACTTGGTGTTAATTCAAGAACCTTGGATTAACAATAACAGGATCGGTGGCCTCAGAATGAAAGGGTATAAATTATTATACTCAAGCAACTCTGAAAAGATCAGATCGTGTATCTTAGCGAAAAATAATTTGAATATTTTTCTTCTTCCACAATTTAGTAGCGGCGACGTTACAGCGGTGAGCGCTGAGGTAGGCTGTGAAAAGCTATGGCTAGCCTCAGCCTATATGGATCGTGAAAAGGAGGTTCCACCGGGTAGTCTGGGGGAACTGATCCGGGAAGCAGGTCTGAAAATGGTAGGTGTGATACTTGGATGTGATGCAAACGCGCATCACACAATCTGGGGAAGCACAGACATTAACGAAAGAGGTGAGTTATTTTTTGATTACTTATTAAATACTAACCTCGTAGTTTGCAATATTGGGTGTGAACCAACATTTATTGTTAGAAATCGACAGGAGGTTCTAGATGTAACCTGTGCGTTAGAAACAATTTTTGATATGATCAGTGGGTGGAGAGTGGCGAAGGAGCACTCATTCTCTGATCACCGATATATTACATATAACCTCAACGTCAAACCTATTGCCCGGAAAGCCTTTAGGAATCCCAGAAGGACAAACTGGAACAAATATGGGGAGGTTCCTGGACTTCCGGCGACAGTAGAAGAATTAGATGACATGGTTGATATTGTCACATATAAGCATGCAATCTGTCATTTAACACTGCGTGTCCCCTGATAAAACCTAGGGGCAGGCAGAAACCGACATGGTGGACCACGGAGTTGGAAACCTATCGGAGAGTGTGTAGGACAGCCTTTAATAAGACTAAGAACACCAGGGAAAATCGGGATTGGGATTCCTATAAGGAAGACCTGAGAAAATACAAAAAAGAGTTGAGGAAGGCACAAAGGGGGTCTTGGAGACTCTTCTGTTGTAGAATGGAGGAAGTCTCTGAGACTTCTCGCCTTAGGAAAATTCTATCTACCAACCCAACCAGTCCTAGTTACTTAATTAGGCCGGACGGGTTATGGACAGCTTCAAGTGCGGAATCATTGGAGCTTCTCATTGAGACGCATTTTCCGGGAAGCATTGATGACTCGATGGAGCCTGAAGCTCATCGAGGAACACCTTTAACAGATGTGGATGGCATCGTGGACAGGAAACGAATCCTGTGGGCGCTGAACGGTTTTAAGCCGTATAAATCGGCGGGCCCGGATCGGATTATACCAGCAGAGATCCAAAGAAACTCTGCAGTTATCCTCCCCTGGCTGGAGGGTATCTTCAGAGGATGTCTGCAATTGGTCTATATTTCCAGGAAATGGACGGAGGTCAGAGTGGTTTTTATCCCGAAATCGGGAAAAAGCTCACAGGCTTATCCAAAGGACCTGAGGCCTATAACTCTATCATCCTTTATGTTGAAAACCTTGGAAAGATTGATAGACGTACTTATTCGAACAAAAGTTGAGCCAAGGAATTGGGCAATGTCGCAGCATGCGTACTGTAAGGGAAAGTCGGTGGACACAGCTCTGCACGATCTAGTACGCATGATTGAGAAGTCAATTTACTCGCAAGGGTATTGTATGGTAGCATTTCTCGACATTGAGGGTGCCTTTAATGATGTAAAAACGGAGGCGATCATGGAAGGATTGTCATTTCTGAAGGTGGATTATCCTATAAGTAGGTTGATAAAACATATGCTGGTAAGCAGGATTATTATCTCGGAACTGGGAGAGTCCACCATTAGAAGGCGGGTGGTTAGAGGAACTCCGCAGGGAGGAGTAATGTCCCCCTTTCTTTGGAGTGCAGTGGTGAATGGATTGCTGTTGGAACTGGAGAAAGAGGGTATAGGGGTTGTAGCGTATGCAGATGATGTAGCAATAGCTGTCTCAGGCAAATATCTGGATACGATTAGGGATGTTATGCAGAATGCACTCCTGATCGTTACGAAATGGGCCAGCAAATGTGGATTAGGGATCAACCCCTCCAAGACAGAGCTGGTACTATTTACTAAGAAATATAAAATTCCGGTAGTTAGCCCTCCTACCGTGAACGGCATTAGACTGGCTTTTGCTGACAGAGCGAGATTTTTGGGCATAATCTTGGACAGTAAGCTCAGCTGGAAGCCTAACATTGTAGAAAGGGTGAATAAGGCTAATGTAGCCATTTACTCGTGTAGAAACGCCATAGGGAAGAAATGGGGTTTGAAACCAGAGCTGGTACACTGGCTCTATACCGCAGTAGTAAGGCCTGTGCTGATGTACGGGGTGGGCGTGTGGTGGCCAGCTCTGGAAAAGGTAAGCTATATAAGGATGTTGGAGAAGGTGCAAAGAACGGCCTGTATGCTTATAAGCGGGGCGCTTAGGACAACACCTACACGCGCTTTAGAGGTTATGTTCCATCTTATTCCAATCGAATTTTTTGGTAAGCAGATGGCAGCCAATGTGGCTACAAGGCTCTCGGCTGTCTCTCAGTGGAAGTGTCTTCAGGCGGGACACTCGACGATAGTTAGATCACTAGGGGAAGAGCTGGTGAATCTAGATTATATTAAACCAACGTTGTGCTTCGATATAGGTTTCCGGATCATCTGTCCTTCTAGGGAATCCTGGAGGAACGGATCAATACTGGAAAACGAGGCACTGCAATTTTTCACGGACGGCTCTAAGCTGGACGGCAAAGTAGGAGCCGGAGTCTTCTGTGAGAAGTACTTAATAAACACATTTTTATTAATCACTTGTTTTTGTTTCGCAGAAATTCTGCGAAACAAAAACAAGTGATTAATAAAAATGTGTTTATTAAGTATAAGTGTGTTTCGCCAAGTGCCTACGGCAAATAGCGTAAACAGTATTCTGTGAGAAGCTTAATGTTAATATTTCTGTTCGTCTCCCTGACTACTGCAGCGTGTACCAGGCTGAAGTGGTGGCGATAGGGGAAGTCGTGACATGGTTGAAGCATAACGTGGTATCTGTTAGGGATATCGCGATTTATGTGGACAGTCAAGCGGCACTCAGGTCACTAGAGGCGGTTTCTCTGAAGTCACGGGTGGCGCTGGATTGCCGATCATCTCTTAACGAGATGAGCGAGTATTTCAGTATCCAGATAATCTGGGTCCCTGGTCACTCGGACGTCACGGGAAACTGCAGGGCAGACGAACTAGCTAGGTACGGTACGACTCTCCATATGCAACCGGAAAGGGCAGGTCTGGGGAGGCCTATAGCAGCGCTCAAATTGACGCTCAGTAAAAAGGCAATCGCCTTGACAGATGAGAAGTGGACCAACACTCTCACGTGTAGGGTAGCAAAACAGGTTTGGCCAAAACTGGACCTGCGGCGCTCCAAGGCACTTATATCCCTGGGAAAACGAGATTTAGGATTGGTCGTAGGGATACTGACAGGACACTGCCTTTTTGGGGAACATGCGAGAAGGCTGGGTCTAGAGACGAATGACTTTTGTAGAAGTTGTATGGACGAAGAGGAGGAAGAGACGTTAGTTCACTTCCTATGCTCGTGTCCAGCACTATCATACAAAAGACATAGGTACTTGGGTGTGTACAACATGGACAGCCTTTCTGAACTCGCGGACTTTGGGGTGCGAGATATTTTACGCTACATCAGTAGCTCTGGTTGGTTTCAGCGGGAGTAAGGGGAGATTGGATCCTGTGGTATCACAATGGGCCATTATTGGCCTAAGTGTGCGATAGCAGCCACTCTAACCTAACCTAACCTAATGTTAAATTCTATTTAATTCTAATTATGATAATGTTTTGTTTTTCTTTTATGTTAAATATGAAATTGTAAACTGTGTGTATATTTTGGGTTATGCTATGGATTGCCTGCCACAGTCTATTAGACAATTTAGGCAATTATAATAAATAAATAAAAATAAAAAAAAGTCTATTCTTGGTATTCCAGTTTGCAACGGTTACCTAGTAGGGGTAGGGGTTGGTGGAGAAACGTTGATAACGAACGGTAGCGCGGCGCAGGTTTCATCCAGCACTCGCCAGTTGGATTCGTACAATCGCATGAAGCGGCTTCGAATTCTCCTTTCAACTATCCCTTCCTCGTTCTCCTATCCGGTCTCGATCTTAAAATTCCATTCCCACCTTAAAGACTCGTCTGTTGACAAACAAATAAAGTCGCGATTGTACTAATGTGTTGTTGCTGGAGATTGCAATTGCATGGATGCAATTTTGTTTATAGTCCAACAGCCTCTAAAGCGTATGTTTAGTTCATATCCGTAATTAGATTCGTCTACCCATACCCCGATAATTAGAGAGCACGTTACAATTGGCGCCCAACGTGGGGCTTAATTCGGTAAATCGGAACATAAGCATTGAATTCGTTCATTCGAGAACAAAATATTATTTTTAAAGCCGCTTAAACAGCATAAACGGGAAGATCGTGGCAAATTTGTGAACCACGTTTCGATTGTGGATAACGGTCTAACTGATACGGTGGTGAGCTTGTGACAACGTCGAATAAATAACGGAGGAGTATAAGAAATAGAGATAGCGTGCACTTACGCTATAAGTTTGACCGACATTTTGGTTCGATTTTAACTGGTTCCGAAATACAAGGGTTTTAATTAATTTTTTCGTCCACCATTGTAAATCCACAGGGTTCAAGTTACGGATTTTGCATGATTTAATTTATCGGTTATAACTTCTTCAATTTAATTAGCTGAGATAATAAACGTTACCTGGTGATTTAGGTCGGTTAATTTATTTAATTTATGCTAGTTATTTAGTTGGTTCCATTTATTTATTTGCTTATTTTATTAAATTTATTGTTAATTTAAATAATTTATTTAATCTACATATCTATTTAATTTATCAAGGAGGTAATTTAGTGTATGTGTGATTGGTTTCGTCTTTTTTTTCTTGTAATTAATGTATTTTGGTCGATCTTAGTGCATTTAATTTGACCGGAATATTGTCAAGTGAAGTTGTTGTAATTTGTGGCTGAAACCAAAAATGAGTGAATTATTAGATTTTCCGTTAATTTCGGGCGCATTAACCGATTCAGAGTTGGATTATGAGCTCAGGTTGAAAATAATCGAGTTGAACAAGCTTCGGCAATCAGAAAATGGACCACCAATGGATGAGATAGACGACACGAAAGGCTTTTTGAATTCAATTGAGGCTTTGACGGTACTTCAAGAAGAGCTGAAGACACCATCAGAACAGAGCTTTTCGTTGTTTGGGTAAAGACGAGGAGAGGGATTCAATATTCTACGGCATCATTCGGAACATTCGCAGAATAATTCTTTTATCACAGGAGGAAATATCATCGGCACGCGGAAGTAGTCCACTACTTCTCACAAAAGTGATAGCTTAGCACTGGGAGCTGGAAGAGGAAAAGGCCGACGATCGGTCATACAAGCGGAAAACCTGGAAATCCCTAAAAAAATGAAATTCCACCAGAGTATCGAGCTAAAGAAAGGTCGTCGCAGAAACCGATAGCATCAAGAGAGTTGCAACAAAGAATGCAGGATTACATGACACTAAATGATGCAGAAAGATCACCAATTAGCCGGCAAGCCAACGAATACACGGGAGGGCGAGAACAGCCGTATATGATACAGAGAAGACGAGTGGCATTAGAGAAATGGCCAATACGATTTAAGGGTGACAATAATCCAAGCCTAGCTGATTTTTTGGGAAAAATCGAATTGTATGCCAGAGCAGAAGATGTTCCTATGGGAGAGGTGTTTCGCGGAATTTTTAAATTGCTTGACTGGAATGGCACGAAGTCAAGGCATCAGAGTTCAATAATTGGAACGAGCTAGTTAATGGACTAAAATGAAGATTCCAATCACGGAATTATGACTACATCATGATAGAGGAGATATTGGAATTACATCAGCACCTTAATGAAAATATAGTGGACTATTTGTTGAACATGTCGAAACTGTTTTCCAAGATTTATCCGCCTGTAGAAGAGCAGTATAAGGTATATGTATTGCAACGCAATACGATACTCCGTATGCAGCAAGCCGTCAGCAACATTAATTCGATTGCTCAGCTGGAGGAGTTGTGTCGAAACATAAATGAGGCGAGAAGGATGGGCAACAAGGATAATCCAGCCAGGAAAGAGGCGATACCAACAAAGACTACAATGGCGATACCACGAAGTTCGATGCAAAGATGCAACGAGCTAGAAGAAGAAGTTGAGGAAACGCACATCAGGCAGCAGCCGCCGACACCCACATTGCAACCTGATATTCGTCGGGGTTTTACAAGAAAACACAATACTTTAATTTCTTGTTGGAACTGTTTAATGAAAGGTTATCGGCATTTCGATTGTCCGAAGCATCGCGAGAGAATTTATTGCTGGTGTTGTGGCATGGACGGCGTCACGGCTGATCGATGTCCTATCCTGGAGGAAACCTGCTGAGGTGTTCAGACGTAAAGAAGAACGATAGGGTCACGGGAAATGGTGGCGCGGGCAATTAGAGGACCTGCCTCGTCCGCTTAACACTATCGAGGTCCCAAAATCCAATTATAAGGGGAATGCAAACGGAGGCAGTGGAAAATCATAATACCACTGATAATACGAACGTGGGAAGCCTCAAAATTATTAGGGCAGACCAAGAAAGATGTGAAACATTTGAGCAAGCCAGCAAAGGGAGAAACCGTGGGAGAAAATCTAATAGACAGAATAATTTGAACCTGAAATGAAAATGACAAAAGTGATCAACAACAAATAGAGTGCATTGTGAACATAGAGGGAGATAACCGACCACACGTAGATGTAAAATCGGTGGAAGCGATATATATACATGTTTGAAGAAGCTTGGGTTGGAATTGGTCGCTACTAAAACCTACGTAAAAACAGATGATGGAATCGTGGATTCCGTGGGGCATGCGGTTGATATACATTTCATAATCGGCACAACTTGCAGAGTGATTAGGTCTCTGGTGATAACATCGATTCATAGGGATCTTATCTGTGGAATAGATTTTTGGGAGACGCTTAGAATCTGGCCCCGCTTGATCAAAACGAATGAGCATTGGGGTGGAGCGGTGGAGTGTGTTGAGGAAATAGGAAAAGATGATCATAGAATACAACACGGGTTAGACGATCGTCAAAAGCGTGAACTAGAGAAAGTAATACACGGATTTTTAGTGACTCGCCCTGACAAGCTGGGCTGTACAAAGTTGTTACAACACGATATCGATACGGGAAATGGGAATTCGGTAAAAACACGAGCATGCCCAATATCCCCATATGTGCAAAAGGAATTGAATTTGGAGCTGGACCGGATGATACGGTTGGGAGTCGTGTAACCGGTTTGTCCTGCTGAATGGGCACACCCTGTCGTGTGCGTGCGAAAACATTCGGGTAACGAAGTCACAGTGAAGTATACGTACCCGTTGCCATATGTTAATAGAATCTTGGGCCAAAAAAGTCAATGCGGACAATTTAAGTAGCTACATCCGAAAATGTTTTGTTTTGTTTGAGTCAAAAATAAAATGTAATTGAGTACCACTAAAATTGTTGTTAATGATTGCTAGTTTGTGAGTAATTGTTGAGTGATTTGTTAAGAGCGAAAGTGTTTTGTTTAATTGTTGTGTGAGGCGAACAAGATGCCACAGTTATCGTGATCTAACTAATTGACCACACCATTCCCTGTGTTCCGGGAGGACTTGTTGAAACCATAGTTTAAGGCTGTGCGACGACGCAACAAAATCAATTCGGTTTGTGCAGTGCGGGTGGTAGAAAAGCCGAATAGTCCAATCAACGGGAGCGGCATACCGGTACCGAAGGTCGATAGGTGAGTCATCCTTTTCTTACAAATACTTTCCGACGTATTGTTTTCCTAATTTGTTCCAGTGTTATGCATTGAACGAATTCAGTTCGAGTTGCTATGTTGTTTAAGTGATCGCGTTTCATTTGTGTTGGGGTATTTTGTGGTATAACCTCGCCCGTGTCGCCCTGCTCACATCTGAGTCTAGCCGAGCTAAACGTGCAGGTATAGACTGGCGCCCAACCACTATTTTCAAACGGTTATTTAGATTCGTCTACCCATATACCCCGATAATTAGAGAGCACGTTACAAGTCATAGTATTCAACTTTCTATCAGTGTTCCATAAAGATGGCATACTAATATATGGTTTGATATTAACTTGAATTTGTTTATCACGAACGAATTACATTTTATCCCAATCAAATTTTATTTATGGCCTCCAATAGTCTCTATATGCCATTTTTCTTCCTCGTGCTCGTCGGTTTCAAGCCATTCTTCGTCCTCATGTTTTTCGTCGTATATTTTGTTCATCGTCAGGTATTTCATTTTCTGTCCACTCTTGGTTGTTGTCACGATCTCCACACCTCGAAAAAACCTCATCTTCATCACTTTTCATTTCTTCAGTTAAACCGTTTAAATATCAAGTATTTTAAGTTAAGTGCCATTATGTATGAATAATTTAAGTTATATACTTTCGATTCACGTTCACTATTAAAAATTATATCTTGCTGCTTCTCACATCTTCGTTTTCTTGATAAATATCTACAGGGAAACGCATTTTCAGATAATCTTTTCTTAATATTTGGAGATTTTGAATGTTTTGTTAGAATAGATTTGGGGTCAGTCAAGACTAATTTTGGAAAAGGTTTTTTCATTCCCAATATTTTCGACCATTTTTTTCATAAGTACAGAATTAAGATGACGCCTATAAAAAACATGACATCCGTATCTGCGAACTGGAGTTTAAGACTGATTGATTTCAACAACATGAATTGAATTCCAATCTGATTGTTGCTGGTCTTCCGAACAATTCGAGAGGACCAAAGGCTGTAGCTGAGGAGATTTTAAATCGCATACAATGTCAGGAATTACTATTTGATATTTCGAGCTGCGAATACATGTCCAACAAATTTAACAGACAGAAGTCACATCAAAGTAAGTCTAGCGATGTCAAACTTATCATAAAATTTAAAAATCAGGCTTCTAAAATTAAGGCGATGCAACAAAAAAAGCATCTAAAACCAACTCTATATGCCAACGACATTGGATTTCAGTCGGAACAAAATATTCAACTTTATTTTCGCGGCCATCTCACGTCTTTACGGCAATCGTTATTTCGCGAAGCACTTAATCTCAAAAAGTTATCAAAGTATAAATACCTGTGGATTTCTGAGGGCAATATTCTCATCCGTAAATCTGAAGGGGCCACCATCACCAGGATCCAGTCAAGGGCCGATGTCCGTAGACTTGAAGCATGATCGACTTTCTCAAGCAGAATGCAATGCTTGATAGGCTGCTGATTTTATTATCGGAACATGGTTTAGATAATATTCTAGAACCAACACGAATTACAAATACTTGTGCTACTTGTATTGATAATGTACTCCATAGATTTGATCAAAGGTATTTTCCGGTAGTTTCTTACAGTGTATTAAACCTAAAAATTTCAGATCACTGTTTAATTGAAATTAAATTAACAGGAACCTTTAACATTAAATCTACTTCTCGGAGAACCTTTGAAGTTTTACAGATTGATTTCAATAAGCTAAAGGAACTACTATTGTATGAAGTATAGACTGATGTTTATTCTTGCCTAGATGCTTCTAAGGCCTACGATAATTTTATTAAAATCTTTAAAGGTCATATTAAAAAAAAGCACTTCCATTAAGTTGTTTGCCAATAGATCAACGAAGCTAAAGCCATGGATGTCTGATGATCTATTGAGACTTATACGTAAAAGAAATTGTATTTGTCGCCTTGCAAAAAAACATAACAGCAACCGTAGATTGAAACAATATAGCTTGACGCTGTGAACCTACAAATTGATATAGCCAAAAAAAGCTCTTATTCTCAAAAGTTCAGCAACAATGGTAGTGATGCTCGTAAAAATTGGAAAACAGTCAATGAAATAATTAACGGACAGCCTGATCCAATTGAAATTAAAGAAATTGTTAATCAAAGAGGCTGCAAAATATCTGGTCCAGTGCAGATTGCTAATGAATTTAACGAGTTCTTTACTAGTGTTGGTGATGCTAATACTACCAGTCTCCTCTTGGATGATGACAAAAATAGATTAATATGTCAATATTACCAATCTATAGAAAGTTGCGTTTTTTCGGAAATTTCATCTGAAGAAGTGTATTTTATAATTCTTTCACTAAAAAAAAATTCAACTCCTGGTTTGGATGGGATTTCAAATAATGTTGTTAAAAAAATGCCCTGGTTTTTAGTTGATGTTTTATCTTTTATTTTCAATTTAAGCTTGGTAACTGGAATTTTTCCTAAATCGTTAAAGCGAGCCTTAGTTGTTCCGATCTTTAAAAATAATGTTAAAACAAGTATGAACAACTATAGACCAATCTCCCTACTTTCGCTCTTCTCGAAAATATTTGAAAAAGCCATAAAAAGTAGAATTGTTTTCTTCCTAGATATAAGAGACTTTTTCTCTCCGACAAGCTAACGTGTCCTTCCTAAAACAAGTAACTGAACATATTGATAAAGGGTCCAAAGTATCTACTCTATTTATAGAGTTAACAAAGGCTTTTGACAGAGTTCAACATAGCACATTGTTAAAAAAGCTATACTGTTGTGGATTCAGAGGGATAAGCCGGGATCGGTTGTCCTCGTACTTGAATGGGCGAACGCAATTGGTTAGAGTAAATAGACAATTAAGTAAAGAGTTACCGATAAATGTGGGAGTCCCACAGGGCTCTGTCTTAGGACTTTTATTATTTTTAGTGTATGTAAACGGTATCTTTCGACAACAATTTCGAGAGTCTCCAACTGCTTTTGCTGACGATTTCTCGTTTACATATGCTAGTCCAAGTTATCAAGATAATATCACGCTCATAGATCAAGATTTAAAAAGTTTGTATATTTGGTTGGAAGCACAAAATTTTGTTTTGAGTCACAAAACGAAATTATTACATTTTAGGGATACCTCATCGTTGTATCTTGAGACAACGTATCATACTTTCAAATGCAGCAGAAACAATAACACGCAATGCCCTCCTAATGACTGCTTCTTAGTGAACACTGTTGATGAATTTCGATATTTAGGTATTATTATTGATCGAGATTTAAATTGGAAAGCGCACACATAAGGAATGAAAACTAGACTATCATTGGTCTACAGAAAAATGTATGTTTTACGGCTATTTTGTCCGCAATATTTACTTAGGGCGATTTACTTTGCATTAGCGGACTCAATACTCCAATATATGGTTTATCATGTTGGGGTAGTGCTTGCAATGCTACACTACGTCCTATCTACGTGCGACAAAAGCAGTTAATCAGACTAATGTGCTTTAAACCATCTTTTACGCCTTCGTGGCCATTATTTGATAATCTCGGCATATTTCCTCTACGTCACTTATTCGTCTTCAAGATACTTAGAATATTCTATGTTAAAAGTGGAAATAATTTTGTGACTCATGCAGGGTATAATCTTAGATCAAATCATACCTTCTTGAAACATATTCCTAAGTTTAGATTAGATCAACGGAGAAACTTTATTAATATCGTTGCACCAATCATTTTTAACAATTTACCGTTGGATATACGTAAGTGCGGCAACTTCTCTAATTTTTCAATATACCTTAAGGAATGGCTTCATCAAACTAAAAATATTGACCATCTTTTTCAACTATTGGTTTAAAATATTATTGTTTTTTATTGGTTTTAAAATTACATATGCTAAAATTAAATGGTGTAGTTTAAGAGGTTTTAATTACATATATTCATGTGTAGTGAATTATTAAGATGTAGTTATAATTATATTGTACAATTTTTGTTTCTTTCAATTTTAACTGTAAATTAAATTGTTTTTAATTTTGTTAATAGAATTCAAATATTTTTCTTGTGTGGTTTAGAATCAGGGGTCCAGTCACGTGATCTATTTGATCCAATGGTTCTCTTATCTTACCTTCTTAATCTTGTTAGTTTTAATAATGTTGTACACACAATGTATTTTATTTATAATGATTAAGCTGGTAATGAAATAAAATAAAAATAAAATAATTTCGTTTACGTGAGTTAGAATTTTAAATAGATGTGTGTCACTACTTCTATGTGTTGTGCATTGCAGCACACCACAATAACCAGGTTTAGAACGCTTTACTGATGCCTGCATTGCATTAGACTGGAAAAATACGTTGATGTATGTTCAATTATGTAGTTAGAACAGGATACGAACTTTTATTTATAAAAACATTTTACTTTTAATTTAATAGAAAAATAACTCAGCTGTTAAATTAATAAATTTATTGAAAGATTGTTTACTAACAAACAAACGTCAAAAGTATAGCTCATTTGGTTTCGTCAATGAATCGTCAATTGTCAATTTGATTTTCCCTTGCAAGCTAGCATATTTCCTTTCTCTTGCATATATTATTTAATAGGTGATCAGACATCCACGGCCTAAGCTTAACTGCTTTTCCAGCTTTAGACGTACTTTTTGTGCAGCTTCTAAGATGGCCATTTAGAATAGTTAGAAAATAATCAAAAGCAAGTGATCCACTGGATTGGGTATAAACATCGAGCCAATTCTCTCAGAGAAGCAGTGAAGTTTCATACTAGCTCATACTAGTTTTTACCCTAACATAAAGGAAATGCCTGTACCATCAAAAGTGTTAAAGTCGAGCTTGATATGTTTACAATTCAAAACGTTCCTAGCGAAAATTGCCATACCACCAGATCTCTAATTCTTATTACACCCGGCAAACAGATTATAATTATCTAGACTGAAGTTCGTGATTTCGTCCTCATAGGCCCAGATCTGCGAAAGGCCAATCTATATGATTCTATGAGCTTGAATCAAGGATCTCGCTGTTTTCCAATTTTCAGGTAGACCACTAATGCGACAGAATGAATGATGAAAATATACCAGTTAATAGCCCCTGATTTATATATACGTGTATTATCATTATTATTATATCAGCACCCCTTTTTATTGTATGTACAAACATTATTATTTACTGATTGATATACAGTTATAAAATTTAATTGTAATTAAACCACATTTAATTTAAGAAAACATGTGTTCATTACGAATTAACTACTGAGGATAATAATAATTGATTTCCAGATTTACACACCCTTAAATTTTTTTAACGCATTAAAAATTTCAATAAACACACTAAATATGTGTAGCGAGTGTCTGCTTAACAAAACTATGGATAAAGGCAAAATAAATAAAAGCAAAATACTGGTGTTTTCGGAGACTGCGTATTTATTATCGATGCGCATAAGAGACCAAATTTCTTTTAAAGGGACAAATCAATATTTTAAGGGTGTCTCTTACAAGGAGTCCATCCTTAATAATAACATCTTCCAACCGTTACCAAAAATAAAACTCTAGTTATTTTTTATGCCAATTGGTTTTGTGTGTCGCTATCTATATAGATGGGGGCAACTTGTAATACTTAGCAAGGAGAGATTGGAGGCGCTTAAAAACATTTTTTTTTTGCTATATATAAAAGTCCACCCATATATTTTCATGAGTCCCTAGACAAAAAAGGTTGCTAAAATTTGTACTCTTTTGTCTGGAGACTACCTAGGGGATGGAAGGGATGTATTATGTATTCTGGTGCGACAAACCAACCGGCAAGAGTTATTTAAATATTCATAACTCTTCATACCTTTTTTTTTTTGTTATACATAGCAGCCGAATGAATCCAAACACATTGCCTCAAGTTTTTAATAATTTACTTCGCGCGCGTGCTCGTTACCTTTACCCCGCGTATTTCAATTTACATGAATCCCAACCCCCAATGGAATATTAACCAGAGGTATGAGATAAAACAAAATATAAAACTCTCACTCAATTTAAATAATAATCGAAAAAAAAGTTAATTAAACATTCATGGCTCGATTACTTTTCACTGTAATCAGATTTATTACGAACACAATAACAATACATAGTTGTAATTGTACAGAGAGGCATCCCCTTACTCCTTTCCTATCGGTCGTCTGTCTATCTACATACATATATAGAATATATTATACAAATTGATTCCAATTCCAATTGTAAACATATGATATATATGAACGCCCCGTCATTATGATCATATATTATGATTAGGTGTTACATAATATGATTGATTTAATGTACAATGGATATACGCGATGTATATGTAACATGTCGTTCGTAATGTTTTGGTGGAAGTACGTAGCTTTCCGCCAATTAATATTAATTCGATACAAGTGTATTAAATATAAAATTGATTTATTTCGACAAACAATGGGATTCCTTTTGTATTCAAAAAATTTATATATGCTTGCTGGTGTCAGGTTGATGCAAATATTTTATCATGTAACCACCGACCAAATGGCACAGTGGTTGAAGCTTTGGCGTTTGAATTGGAGAGACATTTACTTGCGGCACACGGTAAGAAAACTGATTTATTTCTCGAAAATGCTTAGGCTGGGTACTCAGCCCAGAGCCATATTTCGGCAAGTTGCAACATACCGATCATCTTAAAATTTTTACCCAAATAAGCTGTTTGCATACCCATTCTAAATCAGTATAGCCTCAATCCGAAAATTTTTTAATTTCGACACACGAGAAGAAAACCTGATTTTATTCTCGAAAATGCTTAGGAGTACCCAGCCCAGAGCCATATTTCGGCTAGTTGCAAAATACTGATCGTCTTGAAATGTTTACCCAAATAAGCTGTTTGCACACTCATTCTAAATCCGTATAGCCTCAATCCGAGAAATTTTTAGTTTCGACACACGGGAAGAAAAACTGATTTAATTCTCGAAAATGCTTAGGAGTAAAAAAAATCTTGTAACCCTTAACGTACATCCTGCCCTGAGAGAAATTTTCCCATTCATTTTAACAGTTACTGAAGATACTCGTACCTCTTCCTCACACACTAGGATTACCACCTGTTCGTGATATAATGAGAATATCGCATATCCGTGAATTTTTTGAAAATTGTTTACGGGCAGGAATTAATCTTACCAAATCACTACCTGCAATTCATTATGGCTATTAGAAGTCAATTGTAATATCATCAGGAAAATAACGACTGCTCTACCTCGCATCCATTTAGAAGGAGGAAAGTTACCTTCTATTAGAAGAACGAGATCCCCTGTGTTGATTTGTGGCTTCGTATGTAACCACTTTGAACGTTGTTGCAGCCTTCGTAGATATTCGTTGCTCCATCTCTTCCAAAAGTCTTGTTTTAATTTTTGAAAGAGCTGCCACCTTAACAGTCTATTAATATTTGAATTCATTAGATCACCTTCGGGCACTGTTATTGATGAACCTATTAAGAAATGACCTGGGGTGAGTACTTCTAGATGGGCATAAGGGTCTAGAACTTAGCACAGCCTCTATTTGATTTAGAACGGTTGTCAATTCTTCGTAGGTCAGTGTAGTGTATCCCAAAACCTCCTTCAGGTGGGTTTGACTGACGTCACGCCAGCTTCCCATAATCCACCAAAATGCTATTAAAGTCCGCTAGAGCTTCTTTTTTCATTTTGTTCAGCTGGTTGTTGGCTCCAATGAAATTTGTTGCGTTGTCGCTGTACATGTCACTGCATAATCCTCGTCTAGTTCTAGAGCTGAATCTTTTTAAAACTGCAATGAATGCGCCTAATGTTTTAGTGGCATTTTTTGTACGTATGACCAACACTTGATTATTGCTCTACTGAGCTGATGATTAGAAGGAAGTATCGCAGGATGTTTTTCTTCATAATTTAGCAATGAATTTTGAAGTTTTCCACCTACTCGCAGAATTCTATGTTGATCCAAAAAAGGGTTTAATTGTAGTAACTTCTATTTCCGCCTTGAAAACGCTACGCTGAGTTTCTTTTATAATGATACATTCTGCTTCATGTAGATCATGCTCATCTATACATTCTCTTTTTTGCATCTTTTGATAAAGATGTTTACATTCGTTGTCTTTCTTGGTGACAGTTGCCATATTTGCGTGTTTCAGAACAAGCAGAAGTTCATCAGATTCTTGGTATCTTTCCATCGAATGATCATTTTTATTGTCTTTTAACCATTGTGGTTCAGTCCATCAGATGTTATGATTAATAAGTTCCGTTATTCCTCGACTAGCACAATCGGCTGGATTATCTTTTGATTTTATATGATGCCAATGATGTGGTTCAATTAAGCTTCCAATTTTCAACACTTTATTGGCAAAGTAAGATTTGAAATTTTGAATTTCGTCTTGTATCCATGAAAGTGCTATCGTGGAATCAATCCATGCATAAGTTGGTGCATGTTGTGGAAAAGTTATTTTTTTGTATTGTCGGTGCCACTCTTGTTTTTGCTGCTATAAGGCTGCTGTCAACTTGCTCTCCAGTGACTACTTTCAGTTAAACACAAGCTGCATATACCTGTTCTGTTCTGAGTCGTCACTAAATCCATGGACCTCGACGATTGATTCACTTGTGAACCGTATCCATCTGGGGATTTTCAATTCATTAAGCAGGGTAAGTTCTTTTAGGTAGATAACACACTGTTTTGCGATTTCGATGAGGCCGGCTCATCCCAACTAAGCCTTTAGGGCCAAAGTGTTTTCATCATAATTTTTGGAGTTATTATTATTGGGGCTAGCCATCCTAATGGATCAAATAGTTTGGCTGTTGTGGAGAGGATGATCCACTTCGTCAGTAGTTTAGTGTGCGCAGGAATATCTACATTGAATTCGTTCAACTATAATGTTGGTGACATTAATAAACACATTTTTATTAATCACTTGTTTTTTGTTTCGCAGAATATTTTGAATATTTTTCAAAAAGTTTAAAAAATCACTCGATCGATTTCGACTTGTTATGTCATCATCAGGAGTATCTACTGATTTGTATTAGTAAAAATTTTTGTTATATAGTAGAAAAAAGCAAAATATAAATAAAAATAAAAGAAGGAGGGAAAAAAAAGCAATAAAAATCGCGCAGGTAGGCGATGAGTCATATGTTGAGTAACAAAATTCAAGGTATATTATTGCGTACGTGAGAATAGAAAAGGGCGGGGTCTGTAATTGGTGAGAACCGGATTTCTCTCTGTTCGTTAAGGATATTTTGGTTAAGAAATATTGATTTTCGAATTTCGTAAGATTCTAAGGTATCTAAACGTCTGCCTTTGGGTTGTATATGATGTTTATTAAGTATAAGTGTGTTTCGCCAAGTGCCTACGGCAAATAGCGTAAAAAGTATTGGTGACATTAGTTAGTAATTCCTTATGATTGCTTTTCCACTTCCTTAAATTGAAACTGCCTCTTCATAGTAGTTGACTTGTTTGATTTTGTACCAGCAGTGCTTCTTTTATCGTGTCACATCCTGTCATGAGGTCATCGACATATGAATCGTAATAAGTGGCTGATGAAGTTCCGTAAGTGACTGTTTTTAATTGGTACTCCTGAAGTGTCTCAGTCATCTCATAACGATATGCCTAAAGTCTTGTTGTAATTTTGGGCCGACATGCATGATGTCATTTAGCGACCGGCCATTGGTTATTTTTCCTGAGACGTCAAACACCACTCTTAACTTTGTTGTAGTGCTTTGTGGTTTGAAGACGGCGTGATGCGGCATATAGTATATAGATTGAACCGCTAAGTCGTCGTTCACCAAGAGTTGTTTTTCTAGTTGGAAAAATCCTGCTGTTACCATCTTTTTTGAGTCCCCTAATTTTCCATCAATGATGGTGTTAAATGGTATTTTACGGTATACCTGCCATCTGATGACCGTTTGACGCTGCTCTGAAATATCTCCTCACAATTTTTATTCTTCGGGCGTTTGCTTTCTTGGCGGATGTAAATCTTCGATTTCCCAAAAATTTTTAGGAGTTTTTTCGATTTCATCCAAAGAGTTCTTATCGGTTGTAATCGCAGTTGTGATTGTTAAGTTTTCATTTGGCTTAGCTGTTTTGGTGGTTTTTCTCAGAATTATCCATCCTAGCTCGGAGTTTTGAGCTATTGGTTGTTGATTGTTTTGAGTTATAATTTCAGGTAGTATACTATCCGCATAATAATCCACTCCTATGAGTAAGCCTATCGGCGCTGGTGTGTGGTAGTTTGGAAGTTCTTGAGAGTAGCCCATGTTTGACTGACTATTGGTTGCTGTGGCTGATCATGTGTTATTTTATTTACTACAAGGGCATGTGTTATTTTATTTACTACAATTGAAATTCGGATTGGCTAAAGTTTAAAGTTCCTTTGTGTTTGTTAGCGATATCTCGTATAGTCTTATGGCTTCGGAGTCGAGCTTCTTGGTTATAACGTATATTATGATTTGATCCCAAGAGTAAATGTTGACACCCATGTCTCTTATTCCATGAAGGCACTCGTTGGTGGTGTCTTATATAACACTAATCTTATCTGTGTTCGTTAGTGCTCCGTTGCCAGCTGTTGATTGTTCTAATGATAATTGGATTTCTATTACTTCATAATCATAAGATCGTGATCATAAGATTGTGATATGGTATCGTAATGTCGTTCGGTGAATAAGTCTAATGAGTCTTCTTCGTCTTCGCAAGCCTCCAAATATATTGTTTCGTTTAGATCGGCGATCTGATTCATCTGCCTTTCCATTTGAATCCGAGACAGTTTAAGCGCATGTTGCAAACTTCCGTTTTTGATCATTTTTTGTATGGCTTCATATTGTATTTTAGATTCAGACTCTTTAATGTGACAATTCTTGTTTCAAGGTATTTGATGATTTTTCGTTGTTCTCCATCTTTTTTGTAGTTACTCTATATCTGTTTTTGTAGAATTCACGTAGTCTACAAATAATTAATCACGGAAAAATTCGCCAAATTCTTTCAATCCATTTTATGTTGAACCTTCGGCTGCGAATAATTTCATTTGCTTTTATCATCATCATTTCGGCACAAAGGCGTTAAAATGTAAACCAAATTGTACAATGTTTAAAAAAAAATGTCATTCACAATTCGCGGTGTGCAATGACATAACTAAAACTAGCCGCCTTTTAATCTATGAAAATTTTCTTCAGGCTTATTTTTTTAATAGTAGATATATAGGTGCAGATGTCTCGGTAAAGCGAACGGTTCTTTGGTAAATGCGTACGAGACTAAATTTTTAAGGCTTGAGTTCATAGTTGCTGACGTGTCGATATCTTTGGGGAAAACTGGATTGTTAGTGGATATACAGAGACAGAGGCCTATAGATCCGTTGACCTCTCTGTTCAAATGAAACTCCTTCCTCCTACTAGTATCGATCAGTCAACAATGGATCCAGGAGTTTTCAACGTGATTCATCGTCGCAAATCACATGAAACTCGGGATTTTCCGACCTATAGTAGCAGTCCTTGGTCCAGCAGACTACACTTAGTACACAAAAATAATAGAACTTAGAGATCGTGTGGAGACTTTTGTGCACTAAATAAAGTCACAATTCCCGACAGGTATCTGATTCCACATATTCAAATATTTAGACAATGACTCGAGGGCTGCACTATTTTCACAACGATAGACCTTGTCCAGGCTTACCACCAAATTCCTATTGAACCGATGGAAATTCCAAAAACAGCAATTTCTCAACCTTTCGGACTATTTGAATTTTGTAGAATGACTTTCAGTCTTGGAAATGCAGCATAGGCATTCCAAGGTCTTATGCATTCAGCACTATACGCGGACTTGACTTCTGTTTTGTATATTTGGACGACGTACCCATTGCCTTTCGAAATTGTGACGAACATCTCAAACTAAAATTGTTTTTTTCCAAATTAGAAGGACATGGACTGGTTGTAAATGGTCAAGGTATATTACCGTCGCATGAACGGGTTCAAGTCATCAAAAATTTCGAACGACCACAGACTGTTGAACAACTAAAAAGTTTTTTAGGCATGATCAACTTTTATCGTCACTTCATTCCGGGTGCCGCTGCTGATCAGGAATTGTTGAACAATTACCTAAAAGGTTACACTAAGAACAGTCGAGTTCCAATACAATGATTAACGGTGGCTATCGAAGCGTTCATTATTCATCCATCATCATCAGCACCTCTGGCCATCATGGTTGACGCTTCTGATACGGCGATCGGAACACCTGGCAACCTTTCGGTTTCTTTGCGGTACTTCTCAGTGATACGCAAAAAAGATACACTGCTTATACTGATCATAAACCACTTGCCTACGCTTTTAATCAGAAACCGGAAAAAGCATTCCTCGTCAATTTCGACACTTAGATTTCATTGGTCAATTGTTGTTGCAGCTGCTCAGACCAATGACGAAGAATTTCAAGAAATTTTAAGGAGTAACTCTGTTCTCAAATTCGAGAAATTTTCCCTTACTTTCAATTCAAAAAAATTAATTTATTGCGATATTTCTACTACTACACCTAGGCCATTCATTCCCCTTAATTTCCAAAAACAAGTTTTCGAGGCTTTTCATAATCTGTCTCATCCTGGCGCCAAAGCTTCCATCAAACTTTTGACTCAGGATGTCATCTGGTCATCGATTATTCACCTTGATATCATTGGTCCTTTACCTGTTTCTGATAATCAGCGGTATTGCGTTACATTGATTGATAGATCCAATGGCCCGAGGCGGTTTCAGTTCCGGCTGAACTGGTTTACGGATGTACAACTCGAGTTCCAGGGACATTTTTAGATACTACGAACGATCAAATTTTAAAATCGTACTTTGTTACGAACTTAAGACGACATTTGATGAAATTTGACCTGTACCGGCTTATTGAGATACGGATCTATAAAGATCTGCTAACTTGCTCGCACGTTTTCTTACTTACTGACACGAACCAGAACTTATTATTTCGACTGACGGACCTAAATTGTCTACCGAAGAACCGAAATTTCGCGAAAAGGTTTGTTTTGATCTTTCACCAAATACTAAAACAATTACAAGATCGAGTCGTGTATCTAGAACTCCTACCAGATTCTAATAGTGTCGATATATCTTTGATCTCTCTGGGAGGGAAATATTATGGAGTTTTGCACCTTGTACCAAATTCGTTATATAAATTTATTTAAATTGTCTAGCACCGGAATGGTAACACCAAAACTTTATGAATTCGCTGGGTTTGCTGTTACATTACTAATTTCTGCACCATTTCTGAAAGTCTGTGTTTCAGCAGACGCTGATATTTCTCTCATACCTATCGCAACACCATTTTAAAACTTAATCGAAGACCAACACCTTCAGCTAACAGCTGCAAACGGTTTTCTGATTAAAACTTACGGTTCTAGCCAGCTAACATTAAACTTGGTTTAACATTAAACTTCGCCGAAAATTTCGACACCCATTCATTGTCGCTTCAGTCAACAAACGCATTAATGGTACTGATTTCTTAGTGAAATTGACCTATGTTACAACAACCATAATCAATATATATATATATATATATATATATATATATATATATATATATATAGGAACAGTGAGTTCCCTTAGCTCGCCATCAACACAAATTTCAAAATAAACTGGTTAAAGTACTCACCGAGTAACGATTTAAACAACCAGACGTGCGTCTCCAATGTAAATCGCGTTTTGCGTACGGTAAATCATACAACACAAAAATATTTTTCGTTCGAAAACACAGTAACACACTAATAGAAAACACACACACACAATAAATTTTAATTGTTTCGTTATTAATTAGTTAGATTTGTTCGAGTAATTAAAAAAAACACTGCACAAAACACAACATATAAAAACACAAACACTCACTACATTTTAAACACTACTATATATATTTTACAAGTACAACTTGCATTGCAAGCGGCTCAACGAAAAAAAAACTCTAAAAACTTGTATCGAAGTGCAAATACAAAATCGTCGCACATTACTATGCTAATCACAGCAATAAACTGAACTGGATTGGACGTGTTAACACTCAAATAAAACAAAAAATTCAACGATATTCATTTGTTTTTCTTTATTATAAAACCGCCAAACGATAAGTTTTAAATTGTGTCTCTGCTAATTTATCGTTTTATTAAGAAACATTGCGTAGGCCATCTATTAGAAAACGTTAGTAATCAATTTTCAGACGATAATTTTTGAAGACAAAATAAATTTTCGTTTTCAATCGATAAGTATAGTGGTGGTCACTTTTGGTTGAAGATTCAACGAATGAACAACAATTTCGGCGTTTGATCTTGTATGTTCACGTTTTCAATTGGAGTCAAAAAAACACATACTAAGTACACAAAAAATGTGTTTCGCGTAATTCGTTCATTTTATGATAGTCATAATCGACCTACTAAACAAGTAATTCAAGCCATTTTGACAAAATTTTGCACCAATTTCACGTTATTGGACATCAAATTCTTGCTGCTGAAGCAGCTAGTGTTGATGAAGACGACAAAAAGTTCATCCGTCGGAAGGCACACGTATGTAGCTCATGCAAAAACTGAAGCGATGAACGATTTGCTACAGCGTCGAAGTTTTGGTGAGTGGGCCTTAGAACATCTTGTAGAAAATCTGTTTTTGACGTGAATACGTCTTTAAATTTACTTTCATGTCAAAAAATTAAATTTTACTTTCATATCGTTCAAAAAACGAATGATAACAAAATAGTGCGATACAGTTTGATGCTGCAGCTATGTACCTATCATCTACATCCAAAATTTAATTACGCCACTCGATAGCTAAAGAATCAAAGAGTTACTTACGTTGACTGGGGACTCTGACGCATCGCTTGCGCTGGAGGGGGAAGCACCACCGTTTTAATTTTCGCGATACAAACATTGAACTCTGTATTTTCTTAACCGATTATGATGGGATTGGGTATGTTGGATGGGAATAGGATTTTTAAATGATATTTGGAAGGATTTCTGGAATATGGCGACCTGGGACGGAACTCGATCAATTCTTAACCGATTATGATGGGATTGGGTATGCTGGATGGAATTGGGATGCTTAAATGATTTTTGCAACAAGGCCAATATGGCCATCTGGAGCGGAACTCGGTAATTTCTTAACCGATTATGATGGAATTGTGTATGTTTGATGAAAATGGGATTCTTAAATGATTTTTGGAAAAAGTTCTGGAATATAGCTATCTGGGGCGAAACCCGATAATTTGTTTATTGATTATGATGGGAGTGGACATGTTTGATGGAAATGGCATTCTTAAACGATTTTTGGAAGAAGTTCTGGAATAGGGCTATCTTTGGCGGAACCCGGTAATTTGTTAACTGATTATGATGGAATTGTGTATGTTTGATGGAAATGGGATTCTTAAATGATTTTTGGAAAATTTCTGAAATATGGCCATCTGGGCCGGAACTCGATAATGTTCGGTTAAGATGTGGATTGTATATGTTCTGGCAGTTCTGGAATATGGCCATCTGGTGCAGAACCCGGTAGGTTCATAACCGATTATGATGGTATTGGGTTTGTTGGATGAAAATGAGATTCTTAAATGATTTTTGGAAGAAGTTCTCTAATATGGCCGGCTGGAGCGGAGCTCGGTAATTTTTTAACCGATTATGATGGGATTGGATATGTTCGTCGGAAATGAGATTCTTAAATGATTTTTGGAAGAAGTTCTGGAATATGGCCACAAAAAGTGAACTTTCAAGGCCGTTTCCTTCCCGAAACATTGCACGTATTCACGTCATATGATACTTTTTTACCGAAAAATTGTGTTCAGCAACAAAGCTCATTTATGCTTAAATGGGAACATTAATAAGCAAAATTGACGCCTTTGGTGTCATGAACAGCCACAGGTAATAAAATAACTGCTAATGCAACCCCAGAAAAAAACCAGAAAATGCAGAAACTGAAACTGGTCGCGACATGCCACACAGCACACGAAAACATGAATAAATCGTTTGCTGTACGGAACTATGCGTTTTAATCTGTGTTAATTAGAGCATCACTCAAATAATTTCCGTTCATGGAGTTTACTGCAGAAATTCTGTTCTGAGTCAGACACGCATACATCCTACAACTATTGATTTTTAATGGTCCTTGTATGTGTGTGACAAACACATTTGCAATATTGTTTTTCTGTCGAAGTGTTCCAAAGTGTTCCGGTGTACCACAAACCTCATTTTATTCTCAAACAGAAACTTTTTGTTGTAAGTCGATGGTATTACCGCACAGATTTACGCATTAAAGAAAGCCAAACAGGACATTTGAATAAATAAACTGACGGAAACGCAATTCCAATTGAATTGGCAGTCAAAGGCAGATTTGATTGAAGCGACTCTCGTCGCAGCATGTACATTTTTTGTATGCAGCAATAAATGATTCGGTTCTTAAATCACTTAGGATTTCAATGTGTATACCCTTTGTAACGATCCAAATATAAGTTAAGAACACCAGTTATCTTAAATCAGCACAACGTGCCCATGTTAACATAATATTTAATTGTAGATCAGCACAACGTGCTTAAAGTTGATACCATTAGGAATGCTTCGTCAACGCAACAATGGCACATTGTGCACGCGAAACCTAAAACTGTTGACTCAACAACAATAAATGTTATTTTAGATTTAATTTTATGTAAAATTTTAATGTTAAGGCAGTGCTAGTGTTGTTATAAAAATAGTGAAGCATTAACATTACAACGAAAACCCATGGCATACAATATTCAGCATCAGAGGTCAAACAACGTCCTACCACCAACACCGATGGAACTTGGTTCATCAATTCAAACGCGACAGGTAAACTATATGAATCGTCCCACTTCTCAGGATCCAGTTATAAAACGAGAACATTCCTATCTCCATGAGCCACGAAAACAACAACAAATAAATCATTTGGAAACACAACTAGAAGAAGACCACTACAGTCAATTAGCATATGAGAACACCGAAAACGAAATAACTTACGAAGAACAAGATATGGGAGATGAATCAGAAATAAATTTTATGATGGAAGCCTCTCTAGCGTACCATTCCTAGAGTACCGGCTAAAAAACGGAAATATACTAAAGTTCCTCATCGACACCGGTGCCAACAACAACTTTATAAAATACGAACTAGCTGTTAATGCCAAACCAACTGAAAAGTAATTCCAAATCAGATCAGCGGGGGGAGACATCAAAATCAGTCACAAAATTAGTGGGCCGTTCATCATAGGAGATGACACACTGAAGGAACTTGGGGCACGTGATGATAGATAATGTCTGGATGATAGATAATGTCTTGAATTGAAGGAATTCATGACATTATTGTCTTCGGAGGAGGAACAGCAGAAGGACATCTAGCTAACGTCGAGAAAGTGTTTTTAAAGTTACAGAAGGCCAACTTGCGCGTAAACATCGACAAAACGGAGTTCCTTAAAAACCGAAACCAAATTTTTAGGATATCTCATAACAAACCAGGGCTTCAAACCGGACAAAAGAAAAATATTGGCGATCCAAAACATACGAGACTTTGCGTGTGTAGCTAAACTATTAACCAACTTAATGAGGGGAGAAAATGCGCAAATCAGCGCATCACAGTCCAAAAAGGTGAAAATTGATCTGAACGAAAAAGAGCTAGAAGCGTTTAACAATATTAAAGAGCTTCAACGGAAGTATTGATCTTCCCAAACTTCAACAAACCTTTTAACCACCGACGCTTCTTCGTCCGCCATTGGTGCTGTATTATCGCAAGGGGAAATCGGAAAGGACCGGCCAATTACCTACATTTCCAGGTCATTGAATAAAACAGAAGAAAATTATGCGACCATTGAAAAAGAGATGCTGGCCATAATATGGGCGCTGGACAACCTTCGTAGCTACCTATATGGACCAAGCAAAATCAAAATCCTGACAGACCACCAACCGCTAACTTTTACATTAAGTAACAAGAATAATAACGCCAAATTAAAACGTTGGAAGGCTCGATTGGAGGAATACAACTATGAGCTTATATACAAGCCTGGTTGCACCAATAAAATGGCCGATGCTCTGTCGAGATTCGAACTCGAGGCGAACATATTATCCACCACCGGAACCATTCATAGTGCGGAAGAGGATTCTACCAACTTAATCCGATACGGCAACGCACCCATCAATGTCTTCATAGGAACCAATTGATATTCCAGAATGGTCAAGACATCTATGTTCATGAAGAGCCACATACCGCTTATCACAGACACTACATTAGCTTACCAGAGATTAACAAGGAAAGTTTAAGCAAGGTCTTACTGGAATGATTGCATCCAACTATCATCAATGGAATCAAAATCTCGGACGAGTATATCCGGCTTTTGCAAGAAGTGTTTAAAGAGAGTTTTTCTAATTACAAAGTACGCCTGACGCAAGGAGTCGCAGAAGATATTCGGAACGAAGAAAATAAATTCTCTATCATAAAAGAAGAAAACAAGCGGGCAACCAAATGGAAAATCGAAAACAAATTTTGGAACATTACTATTTTCCAGGGATGGCTAGTTTGATTAAAAAAATACACCTGCAACACAATTAAATATGATCGGCATCCCCATCGTGTTGCTCTCCAAGAAACACCTATTCCAAAACACCCTGCAGAAATTAAGAATACATCAATTCCGCATGTGCGAGATAAAATTATAAAGGCGTTACACTACTTTACAGTACCTCGCATACTCATAATGGACTACCTAAAAACCTTGGGTATCCAAGTTTACCTTACACCTTTCCAGTGAAGTGAAGTAAAAAGGGGCTATAGAGAGAGCTCACTCTACCATATTGAAAATAGCTCGATGCCTTCAGAACGAGTATAAGGAACTATCTACAAAAGAACTCATCAACATAACAGTGGATCGTTATAATGACTCCATACACTCGGTTCCACAAAGGAAACCCAATGACATCTTTTTTGATAGAACACAGAGAACCAATTACCAGCAGCATCTCGCGGACTTCAAAACAAAAGTACACGAGGACCTGATGGAGAGACTACGCAAACATCAAGACTCCACCATTACAAGAGAGAATAGTAGGAGGGTAAATCCGAAGACCTACGAAGCTGGCGATACCATTTATACAGCAATCAAACAAATCCAACAGAAAGATAATCCGAAATTTCGACAGGAAACAGTGGCACAATATAATAAAGTCACTGTTACAACTACCTCGGGAAGAGGCATACATAAGTGGATGTTGAAGTGCACGCGAAACCTAAAAGTGTTGACTCAACAACAATAAATGTTATTTTAGATTTAATTTTATGTAAAATTTTAATGAAAAAGCAGTTCTAGTTTTGAAGTGGATTAATAAAATTGTTTTTTAACAAAGAATACGAACAGAATTCTTAACTTATATAAGGTGATATGGCCTTTGTAAGTTTTGAAATCTCTTCCCGTGGTCTTGTATGGGACTGGCATAATCGATTCCCGTAAAATAAGAAATGCACACCCAAACAATTTATAAAGGACGCAAAACAATAGGAACAACTGAAAACCGTTACCATTATTTTTGATAACCTCCTAACATCTTCTTGGCATTGACTGAACAGTCCAAGCAGTTTGAAGCTCCATGCAGTCTTACTTGATCCTCGACCACAAATTTTTTATACGGTTTGGTTCCAGACTTTGCACAATCCAGGGCCCCCATTTCTGAATACGAATACGAACAAAAAATGTACGAATTCGTATGGTTGGTATTTTTGAATACGAATTCGTGCAATTGTAACAAAAATTCGTACCTACTTGATGCGTTTGTAAATTTCCCTTATCTGAGAAAACGAATTCGAACGATATTTATACGTTCATGAACGAATTTTTGTTCGATGTGTATTTAGTTAACGACTTCATTGAAAAACTGAAAATTAAATGGTTTTTTGGGTGTAAAAGTTTAAAAGTGGTATTTGGAACATACGGAATTTTATCAGAATCAAACGTAATGAGAATTAGATGTTCAGATTGATGGAACTCTAAAGGGCCTTTATAAACTTCTAAAAGGTTTACAAAAAAATACATATAGACAATGAACTTTAGACTAATCAATTTGAGGTTGATGTCCGATTTCAAACAATTATTATATTTATTTTCCTTTGACCATAAATTATTTTATTTTCGTTTTAAACAACAAAATTTCAAATAAAATTATGGCGGCTCGAATGGCGGCTTTAAAATTGATGGAACTAAATTATGGAAACCTAAAATATTAAAAATAATTAATGAATATGTACAATAATGTTTTAACATCCATTTCAAGTATACAAACCAAACGAAATAATAAACGAAAACAAAATTTTTCTTTTTTGACGTTTATTATTTTCATCAAGTTGTAAAATTTTATTCCAGGTAAAACCATTTAAAATAAATTTCCCTTATAGCAAGGACACACACCAAACCATTACGTACGATCGTATTCAGAAATACCAAAGTATTTTCGTAACGGATATCATTTTCGTATCGAATACATTTTCGTATCGTATTCAGAAATAGGGCCCCAGGTCATAACATCAATTGTTTTAGTCGGGTCGTTATCCTGCTGAAACAACCGTTTTCATGGCATATTTTCTTCGGCATACAAACTGGTCCATAATGCCGTTAATGCAATGTAGTGATCCCAACCCAGAAAATCCCGAAAAACAACCCAAAACCATCAAACCCTTACACATCCACCACGTTTCACAGTTCCTACTGTATATCGAGGATTTAAACGATTTCCGATTGGTCTACGTACCCGTCTGATCCTGTTTAAATTGAATTTACTTTCGTCAGACACAAGTTCGGTTCTTTGTGTGCGGCGATCTTTGTGTTGGGTTTCGACGGTTCCTTGTTGTTTTATATTATTTATTTATCAGCCTCGAAATGATCGTTTTAGCGATTTGTGATAATCCAAATATAATTTTATTTGTGAAAATTAAGTTATACGTCGTCGGAGTACAGCCATCAAAGACGGGAATGGAGAGTTGAGAACAAACGTGGCTGATGTTCTCTCAGTATGGCAAACCTACTTTCAAAATCTGCTAAATCGGAATGACGACGTGACCCCCATTAGAGCAATAGCTCCTCCAGGTGACGAGGTCTTTGTCGAATATCCCACAGTGGAGGAAGTAGACGCAGCTATTAGTCGATTGAAAAACGGAAAGGCACCCGGTCTCGATGGAATCCCCGCAGAATTGATTAAACTCGGAGGCGCTACTCTTGCAACAACTCTATACGACCTCGTCGTCTGTATTTGGGACCAAGAAGAGCTGCCTGAGAATTGGAAGACCGCGCTCATATGTCCGCTGCATAAAAAAGGCGACCGTCTCAAATGTGAAAACTATCGTGGCATAGCTTTATTGAACGCTGCTTACAAAGTGTTGGCTAATGTTGTACTTGCCAGACTCATCCCTTTCGCCGAAAACATCATTGGCGACTATCAATGTGGTTTTCGACCCAACCGATCAACCACGGACCAGTGTTTTACCATGAGGATGATCTTGGAAAAATGTTGGGAGTACAACATAACCATACATCAACTATATATAGACTTCCGGCAGGCATATGACAGTATAAAGCGCGACAACCTATGGGCCGCGCTCATATGCCTAGGAATCCCAGAGAAACTCGTTTCGCTGTGTAAATTAACAACGTCTGGGTCTGTATGTAGAATCGTAATTGAAGGAACTGTGTCAGACTCCTTTGAAATAACATCTGGCGTTCGACAAGGTGATGCACTGTTCAATTTGGCGCTTGAGTACGTAGTGAGAAAAAGCAACATCGAAACTTCGCGCTGTATATTTAATAAATCCGGCCAAATTCTTGGATATGCAGATGATATCGTGCTTCTTGGCCGAAGACCAAGCGATATCAAAGACAGTTTCATACCGCTCGATCGCTGCGCAAGAAGACTTGGTTTGGAGGTGAACAGCAGTAAAACCAAATATCTAACAACACCCAGGAACATCTCTAGTGCAAATCTCGGAATTGGCGACCACAATTTTGATGGTGTTGAAAACTTTAAATACCTCGGGTCAGTTATAACATCACTGAATGAAATGCAGGCAGAAATAAAAACCCGAATCGCTGCCGGACAACGAGTTTTCTACGCCCAATCAAGATTATTGCGTTCGAAACATCTATCGCAGTCGTGCAAGCTCGCACTTTATAAAGCACTAATAAGACCTGTGCTGACTTTCGGAAGCGAGAGCTGGACCATGACCTCTAACGATTGTAGATTGTTATCTACATTCGAAAGGAAGGTCATCCGTTCAATTTTTGGTCCAATAAAAGTTGCGAACAACGAATATCGGATTCGTATGAATCACGAAATAAAGCAACTCCTCGGAGGGAGCGATATCATCGGATTCATTAAATCCAATCGAGTGAGATGGCTCGGTTACAAGGTCCCCACAACAACGGATGATATATAAAGTGTTCCACCAACAACCAGCCGGAGTACGTCGTAGAGGAAGACCCCGACTACGCTGGCGTGACGACATTGAACAAGATCTGCAAGCATTAGGATGTCGAAACTGGAGGACGAGAGCAATGGATCGGGATGGATGGAGGGCCATTGTGCGGGCGGCGAAATCCCTTCATGGGATGTGAAAGCCAGAGAGAGAGAGAGAGTCGTCGGAGTCATAATGGTAACACGGCAATACTATCAATTTAACTAAAATTATTTTTGTTTAATATTAGTAGCTGATAAACTTCTGCTCTTGAACGTTTAAACATGTATTAACATGAACATTATTTCAATATTTGTTTCTATTTGTTCCTATTGTTTTGCGTCCTTTATAAATTGTTTGTTAGTGCATTTATTGTTATTTTTTTGTGTTATCTAATGTTTTGCTACACATATATCAAAACATGATAATATGCAGTAGAGTAACATCAAGAAACAGCATAGTAAGCTTCACTATTCCATTATCCATTTTGTGCGGGACTACACACTGTTGGCCGTTTTTCAGTCGCTGGAATTTACAATCTTGTATCGTTTCCGAAATAAAGGCATTTATTAAAAAAATCACCCTGTTTATGAAAAAAAGAATCGAGCTTCCAGGAATGTCACTGAAGAATTCCACTTAAGAAGCAGCCGTACGAGATTACGTATAGTACATAAAAAACCGACACGTATTATGAAACGACATAATAAATTTTCCTATCTAGAAAGTAAATACGTAGTAAATAGCTATTTAGATTTTCCATTCAATTACGTTAAAAAGTTATTATAACTGTATTTTTTATTTTGTTTATTTGTTGTTTTTGTAAATTTAATTTAATTACCGAATTTTCGTTTATTTTTCAATTTTCTTGTTTGCTATGGGTATATATATATATGTGTATTTGTATTGGGGGAGAGTGTAAACAAAATTAAATTAATTTTCCAAATGGGCGTCACCACATTTTTATTGGCTTATGCACAAAACAATAGGGGGGGTTTTTTTCATTTTTTTAGCATCTCAAAATTCCAATGAAACCCCACATTTTCTTCGTTTTTCCGAATAAATACTACATACGTGTAATTTACCCTTCAGTTACAGCCAATCCGGATTGTCTATGTATTTAAATATAAATCGTATTTGATTGGTTGAAAATCAAAAAAAAAAAAGAATGCTGAAAATTTCGAAGCAATTTTCTTTTAAGTGATTTTAGGTAAAAAAAAAACACACACCGAATTTTTCCCAATTTGTTACTGTTCTTTCAGTGTTTTGGCACATTTTAACCGTCCAAACCATCGAAATTTATTATCTCGATCAAATTGGTGTTTACTTACATATATAAGATCATTGTGTCTCAGTATTAAATATATATTTTCCAAATAAATTTGCAGACAAGTTTTAAAAATATTTTGTGAATTCTTAGAATTATGTTGTTGTTGGTTCGATAGAAAAATAACAAACAAAAACAAAATTGGTGGCAAGTTTTTTTTTTATTAAATTTGCGTATGAGTCGCGTTAATTATAGTTAATTTATTTCGAAATTATTTATGTGTTAGTGTTTATTTGTGTGGTGTTTATTGTGAACGTAAAAGAAAAGCAAGGAAAAATCAAATTTCGGGAAAATTTATGAAGAGGAATTTTACGCGAGGAATGTGATTTTATATAATTTAAAATTCGAGGTAAGTCGGGCACATGTTTCCTCTAGAGAACTAAGATTATATACAATTGCCTCTTATACACAAAACTTGGAAAGAAAACCGAATAAATTTTCCGGTTACTTGACGTAAACGTGACGAAAAAATAATATTCCAATAGAAAATTGAAAATTTCGTCGTCAATTGAGAGAGATTAAGGATTCTACTTCGTCTTTTTTATACTTACATTGTTATGTACTCTCTTGGGCATATTTCTTATGTATTTTATTGCTGTTTTGTGATTTAAATTAATCCCTTTGTGCGATATATGTATGAAACAAACAGGAAAAGGACAATATTCCCTCCTCTTATTTTCCCTGAATTTTATACAACAATTTCAATTTCAACTTTGGAGGTGATTTAATAGGTTTTGCACCTGTTTTGATTTTTTGGCAATTGAAATAAGTGTTAGGGCGGCTACCTCCCCATAACCCGTAACACAGATAAATTTTCAGAAAATTAATTTCGATTACGTGTATATTATATACATATATGAGAACTAGTTAAATGTTATTTGGAAGATCTCGTAAATATATAATATACAATTTGTTGATTTATGGGAGGTGGTTTTCAGTCATTCAGACATGTTCACTTTATTACGTGCGTCACCTACCATTGACTACATGACCTTTCGATTTAATCTATCAATGCAGACACAAGACATATTTTCCGACTTCTTACATTTCTGTTTTGTAGAATAGAATGATTAGTATTAGCCCGATAATAGTAAATAACAATACTTCAACAATTATTGCTTGTCATCGTGACTTTTGAAGAATCTGCTTTACAGCTGTGCATTGGAACCTTTAATCACTAATCATATTCCTATTGGGTTGTTTCTTAGAGGCAAACAAAGAAAATATTTTTCTGTTCTTTCGTTTTCCATCTTTGCTGGTACATATTAGACTGAAGTTCGGCTACCTCGACGCCCACCAACCACTTTCGTTTCATAAATATCTTTCAACATGAATTGAAACTTCCAAAATGATTAATTGAACTGTAGACCCAAGTACTGTAGTCCCGGATAACGCCGGGCCTATTCCTACAGCAAGTTTACACATAACAATAGGAAGGATAGGAAAAGTATTTTATTATACGGAACAACCCAGTTGCAGACACCTAGCGATTGTACTGCACAACACAATTCTAATCTACTTCTAATCTACTAAAGGCTTAATAGGTTTAATGGATAACGATGGTACTGGTCCTCAACAATTGCTTCTCTAAATCAGCAACCTGAGAAACAAATTACATTATTACATCTGGAAATTTTATTCTAAATTAAGATTTTCCGGCTTCCTAAATAATATAAACATTTATTAATTCCAGCAATTCCACAACTTGTAATAGAATGAAACCATAATTATTTCAATTATATTTAAAATTACTCTAAAATCCATTAGTATTTAACTCTTCAATTGGCAACCACGAGCGAGTAATAAAAAAAAAAAGAAGAATTCATTTCCCGAAGTAGTTTATAATCTCCAGCATGATATATTTTGTGATAACCGAACATTGCAAAATGAGGGGATTGTCCGCTCGGACGCATTACTTTGTGGTGAATATAAGGCAGTTCGAACATGTATTATTTCATATTCTTTCATTAAGAGAATGACTCATCTCGAAATACATCCACTATTTTGCTGGCAGTTTTTAAATAAACAAATTTCGTCAGGTTTTACTTGATTTTGACCTATAGGGTAAGGGGCCAAGAAGATCTACGTATATTTTTTGCAAGAGTCTGTCTGAGATGGTAACGTTTTCTAACGGTGGAGGTATAACGGTCTTCGGAGCAGTATAAAATAAAAGGGGGAATTCTTCAAGAAAAATTGCTGACCGTTAATAGAAAATTTGTTTAATATTTATTTAGAGGTACGGTTCGGTCATACGA
Source organism: Nephrotoma flavescens (assembly GCA_932526605.1). NCBI lineage: Eukaryota > Metazoa > Arthropoda > Insecta > Diptera > Tipulidae > Nephrotoma > Nephrotoma flavescens. The sequence goes on from OW052223.1 coordinate 10,342,765, forward strand.
CGGCTCGGCTACGGACTCAGCCCGGGTGGGATTTCATTTTACCGTACGTAAATAAATCTAGTTTTAACGTGTTTTAAAACATTGTACCTGGGACGAAATGCGTGATTCTTTTCTTCATCGGTTTCAAGATCGGAGACAGGACGTTGACATCAGGAGGACTAAAAAGACAAAAAAGACAAAGAAAACAAAGACATACTGAACCATTCATGGATTATTATTATGACGTTTTAGACCTGACGTTCCCTCTAAAAATTCCGCTAAGTGAACCTGAACTGATATCAATATTGCGTAAAAATATGCGGGAAGGGTTTATAGTTCATTTCGCTGGAAAGCAGTTTAATTCGTATCGGAATTCGAAAATGAATGCGTCTCAATGGAAGATGCTTGGAAGAGTGTAAAATATGTACCGGAGCTGGTTTATAAACATGATATTGAAAAATTAAATACACGAAACGTTCAAAAACCAAATTTAACAAACCCGATTAGGTTTACCAAAGGTACTGATACAAAGCCAAACACTACCAATGACGCATTATTATCTAATTCCTATTATTGCCACGGAATACCATCGTTCAACTATGGGATCAATCCCTACGTAGCGCCTTTGATTCCACAACCGAATCCATTTGTTTAATCCCATTGCTCCTACTGTAAATTATGGTCACAATTTTCCATTTATAGATCCCTTTACCAACCAAGCACCATTCCAAGTAGCTCCTCAGACAACACAAAACTTGATAGAAATCTGTCTAAATAATCAATAAAAGTCAGAAACCCCAAATGGGGAAATGCGAAACCAAGGGTTGACATATTTCCGTCAAAATCCGACTAGGAAACCCGAAAAACATCCGGTCTGAGCAAGGCAAACGGTAGTAAATGCAATAGATGTCTCTCAACTCCCTCCACTGCTTCCTTCAGAGCAGTCTGTTGTCCCAACGAATTCCACAAATTCAATTGTCCAATTGATTGATTGATTGATTGATTGATTGATTAGAATGTACGGCCAAGACTAAGCAGGGATCCCGGATACGCCGGGCCTACCGTACACCCCTTTTACATATAACAAGATGGAGGGATAGGAAAGGTTGTTAGATATGATAGACTCGACCCGGTTACAGACACCTAAGTAGTCAATAGTTAGTAAATTGATAAGCACAAGACAGCACAATTATTTTTGGTTTTATGGTATAAAAGTTCGGCAATCAGCATCTTGAAAACAATTTTAATAATTAATTAAGTACCCATATATAGTAGTACCCATACATTTCCTGCAATAAAACTTTATTATTATGAGTTGCATTTTCAATAAACTAAATTGTTCAATTTTCCATAAACTAAATTAAACTGGTTCTCAAAAAACATATTAAATCATGTAAACTTAATCCAATCCAGAAATCCCCTAATATTATTAAAGAATAGAGCAAATTATTTTTCAGTCTTCCACAGGCTTTGAAATCAGCTGAATGTATTTATTTCTAATAAAATAATTTGAATAATGGTTTTAATTAAAATATTGTACAAGACAAAGAGTCACTGCCACCCCTGCCATAATTATGCATATTTTTTAAATAAACATATTTTGAAACAACATCCAGTTTCAAAAGCAGCTAATCTAGAATCGATGAGGTAATACATCAAACATAATTTTTGACACAGTTCTAGAATCTCATTGCCGAAACGAATTAACAGAATTATACTATTAAAGTAATCAAGAATCTGTAAGATGAGAGAAACAATAACAAGTACAGCTGTATAGAAAACCCAATAACCAAAATGATAATTAGTAACATGGTAACAATACTATTCTACTACATATTCGACAATTAAATTACAAAGAAATATTGTTCGTACACATCTGCAAATTCTCTGAAATTTAATAATGAATTAATATTTTCCTGCTACATGTCCTACCTAAATGGAAAAATGTCAATAATAGCAAAAAATCATATATATTAGCTGTTCAGGCAAAAACTTATACAAATGTTTATTTAACAACAACAAATAAAGTGACCAAATGAAATCTTGTTCCAAAAACAGGTAATCTGAAATCTGTAAGGTACTATATCAATAATGGATGTTTGGCACGGTTTTAGAGCTCCAATACCTGAAAATTAAACTTTAGAATAAAATTTAAAGCAATCAGGAATCTGTAAGATAACAAAATTAATAATAAGTAGCTAGCACGACTGTTGGATCCTTGATAACCAAATAACCCAATCAATTATTAAACGTTTGAATTATAAAATAAATGATTCAGCAAATATTAAAATAAGACATTCGAAAATTTTGTATGGTCGTCAACTGTATTACCTAAATCATGAAAAGAACAACCAGCGGTAATTATTTATCCAACCTAGAACAAAATCAAAACCTTCACCAATTTACAGTGTCCCACAACAAACTAGAAAATAATTTAATTAAAGAAATGCCATGATCTTTCTACTATCTAAGTATGTACATCAATATTTAACTGCATTTCAAATTTACACTGTAGCTTCCAAGCAATCTTGTCTGCTTTTTAAACTAAATTTTTATTTTTAATTAGAAAGTATTACGGCTACAAAGATCTTCTGTAATCAAAAATGATCATTAGGACTAATATATAAGCTTAATCAGGAACTGCAATGAATAATAGTGTTGATAATACACATTTTGATAAACCTTGATAACTCTAAATTGCAATCCAAATTAAAACAAATAAATATAATAAACACTGAATAAAATTGAATAAAGGATTAGAAAAATTATTTAATCTCAAAATCAAATTGTGGAAAGAATCATTTTTATAAATAATCAGAGTAAAATGTACCAACAAAATATGTAATGTTTATAAAGGAGCGCTCGATACCCACTTTTCCAAAATAAAAACCATGCGATCTCCTGCTAACATCACTAATCAACAACATTTATGCTTTACAAAGCCGTGATGATTCCACGACAGATTATAAACGTATCGTGGATAGCTCAAAATTTCATCGTATGACTGATCATCCTAAAATTTCAAAAATGATGCCACTTCCGCGAAATTGACTGCAAACCTCAACAAACACATCTATAATATTCAGTAGAGACTAATTTGGACATACAAATCTAAGCCTCAGACAAGGGTTTTATGTAAACCTGCAAATTTGCGTCCCTAAAGTAAAAATTGATGAATATAGATCAACTCCTAAACAAACAAAACAATTTAAAATAGCCAAAAATAGCTTATAAATATAGGTAACGATAGAGCATATTATATGAATACAACCGTCAGTTGAGAAGCATAATGTTCATTGTGAACGAAACCAATTCAAACTACACTACCATAAATATCAAAGAAAACCTATTGCAATACAGGCCCATGATATCCTCGCTGCCCCTGTGTAAATTGATCACACATAATGAAATCAATGAAAAAGTCAAAAATGCGCATTTGAATAGCGCATTCAAAAATACCTGTTTTAATCGTTCTTTCATATATCCCTTTTGTGATCCACCGCCACAATTGTGCGGTAAAAGCACCATGTCAAAAATTTAGTTTTGTATGTGTTTTGAACCAACCTACACATTTGCGCATTCCCCTCAAACCCACTTCGTCCGAAAAAAACACTATAACTGTACATACAATTGAGTTGGTTGTACTTCAAATCAAGCGAAATTTCTTATCAAAAACGCCATTACAAACTATGACCTTCCACTCACACATTTGTGTGGTTTGGACCCTAATTTAGGCATCTCCTTATTTTGTTTGGTTGAAAAAGGGATATAAAAACATTTACACACAGAAGCACAAAAAGTAAATATATAACAATTATGTAATGATATAAATAAAACAAAATGAAAACAAAAACTCAACAGAACTTGTATTTTGTTCATTCGTAATCAATACATATATACCCAATCATAGTAGCACAGCCAAGAGCACATAACAAGCTATGTATACACATCGTAAAACCACATTTTCGGTGATTATTGAAATGTATATAACGCTATACACCTCCAATACTAATCTCCATGCAAAATATAATGTACATATATACGTCACAAAATGCACAAGTAAATATGTATATAAAAGAAAACGTAGGTTACAAAATTACCTCAGAAAAAACGAAAAATAATCGTCGGTCATCAAACCGATTTACTCACAAAACAACAACACAAATTTTTAACTAGTTAGCAAAACAGAATTGAAAAACCCTTTCTCGCCTCAACAATACTCGCAACAACCCTCTACATGAAAATAGTATTGTCTTCCACCTTTATGTGTTATAAAACACAGTTATAAGTTTATATACTTAAATTTTTACAATAAAAATTATGTTTTACTATGTAATAACAAAATTTAATACATATTTAACAGTGAAAAAATGAAAAAAAAATGAAAAAAAAATGAAAAAAACACTTATCTTGAGCATCCTTTGAAATTAAAAAAGTTCTATACATATTGAAAAATTGCATACAATGCGTATGACACATTATAACAACGGCATCAAAATACATATGAACGAAATTGTTATATATATATATTCTGTGCCATTGCAAGCGCATCACACACAATTACAACTATTCAATATACATATGCATATAACTTATCACTTTACTTAAAACACACAAATTATTATTATTATTATTATTATTTATTTATATATTCACATTTATTAGTAATTGATTAGTTAATTGAACACATTTTAAATTATTTTTTATTTATATAGAGGAGAGACAAAAACACGTCTTTCCTCTACCTCCACAAATTCAATTGTCCAATGAGGATAAAACCTTCCTCTACCGATATCAGACCTATCAAGCAATATGATCATCACCGCGGTATCGCTCGATCATCACCGGTACGGCAATTACAAGCCCACATAGCGGCAACGATATTTGATGACTCTCAACACTTATTTATGGACAACAGACCGTACGCAACCGTTAAACTGGGAGATATTACCGTTCAGGGTTTTTATTAAGTCCTATAACATCATATTGCCTGTGGAGCAGCCCAGCCAATAATTGGATTGATTGCAATGAAACTAATAGTCGTTCCATCTCTCCAAGTCGTTCCATCTCTCAGTCTTGGTTACGACTTTTGGACTGCATTTGGAGTGAGGCCAATGACTGTGTCGGAGGTATTGTTTGGCCCAGTTGAGGAAGAGGAGGAAGTAGAGGCGAAAATTAGCACTCAGTATGACTTGACGATCGAGCAACAAGGCAAGCTTCGACAGATAATTGCACAGTTCCCTGATACTGAAAAATTAGAAGTAGGTCGTACTAATTTGGTGGCACATACGATCGACACTGGGGACGCTAGGCCCGTGAATCAATGTTATTACGCCGTATCTCCAGCTGTTCAGCAAGAGATGTATGACGAATTAGATTGGATGATTGAACTTGTAGTAATCGAGGAAAGTAACAGTCCCTGGTCGTCTCCAATGGCAATCGTCAGAAGAAAGAACAAAAAAGTGCAGTTATGTCTTGATGCTCGCAAGCTGAATGCCGTGACTAAAAAGGATGCTTATCCTCTACCTATAATAGATGGGTTACTTAGCAGACTCGATCAAACGAAATTCATATCGAGTGTGGATCTCAAAAACGCCTTTTGGCAAGTTGCAATAGATGCAACTTCGAAGGAAAAGACCGCTTTCACAGTCCCGGGATGCCCATTGTACCAGTTTGTCGTAATGCCGTTCGGGCTCTGTAATGCGCCCCAAACTTTGACAGGGTATTCGCATACCTGGATGACTTGCTTATTAATACCGCTACTCTAGAAGAACATTTTTCGTTGTTAGAAGATGTTGCAAGTCGTTTACTGAAAGCTGGCTTAACCATTAAAGTGGGAAAGTCCTGCTTTTTATTGAAACGTATCGAATACCTTGGATATTTGGTTGGTGTGGAAGGCTTGAGGCCTAACCCAGATAAGATGAGGGCCATTACCGAGTTTCCGGTTCTGAGAAAGTCGCAACACATTCGAGGGTTTTTGGACGTTACGGGCTAGTATCGACGCTTTATTCGTGACTATTTGACATTAGCAACCCACCTCACCGACCTTCTAAGGAAAAATCAAAGATTCACCTGGAACAAAGAACCACCAGTCTTAGTGTCTCCGAACTTTTCGAAGCGCTTTTTCATCCAATGTGCAGACGCAAGTTCTACCGGAATAGGGGCTGTTCTGTTCCAGAAAGATGAGACGGAAGCAGACAAGCCTATTGCATACATGTCCCAAAAGTTGAATGGGACACAACGGAACTACGATGTAAGCGATTAAGAAGTTGCGCGCTTATGTTGAAGGTTTGCCATTCACCGTGATTACTGATCACTCTAGTTTGAGATGTCTTATATCCCTAATAGATAAACATGGAAATTATCTCGGTGGAGCCTGTATTTGCAAGGATTTGATTTTGAAATCCAATACAGAAAAGGAAGTGAAAATTGCGTTAATGACGCTCTCTCTAGAATGCACCTGGATTCTTTATCTTTCGATCCTGCCCCCCTTAATTTGGATTATAACTCTACATATTTTTCCACACCAGAAAATCTGGATTTAGATGAACAATTATCCCGCAAATCAAACTTTTGCAAATGCTACGCATACGACATATATTTACAGCTAAGTACTCACCTCAAAATAACCCGTATATGAGCGTATTAATCGAACCCTCTTAGCTGCTTTACGTAATTACGTAAAGGATGATCATCGCTCGTGGGATATTCACCTCGACACCGTCACATTTGCTTTAAGAAACGCTAAACACGATTCTACTAACGCATCACCTAACTTTATTGTTTTCGGTGTCAACACCCTGTATTACATGGAAGCACAACCATAGTTTAATCGGTAATCAAGCTTATTCAGAGAGTAAACCGGATCATGTTGCGAAAATGTTTTTTAATATTCAACGGAACCTCGAGCAAGCGAGGAAACAATCCCATTAAAAAACATAAGACTATCTCAGAGTGTTTACGTCCCCGCGACATGAAACGTCGCAATATGAATTTGGCGTTCCAAACCAAAATAAAATGAAAAGATTGACAACTTCGTATGTGCTAATGTTTAACATCCCTGACATGTATTGTGGCTTAACATTAAATTGATTCTTTTTATGGTACCACGTTTGACTGGTTGAGTTGGGTTGAGATTTATTTGATGTTGCGTTGGGGTTTAATTTTGACTGGGGAATGTACTTCATTTCTGGTTGGTAAACAATAATTTTTTTGTTGAGAGTTGGTCGGTTGGTAGCGTGAGTTATATATTGGTTCGAAGCAGTCGTGGAAGGAAAAAAACACTTGCTTAAATTTCTTTTCGAACTTAAATTTTGTATAACAATTTTATTTAAAAAAATTTATAATTACATTAAGACTATTGTTGGTGAGGTGAAGGCCTGTGTTGGTACAGGGCATAACTCCTTCCCCCCCCCCCCCCCCCCCCCAATTTTTCTAGCATTTTTTTTAAATTCGTTAAATCTAGATATCATCTGAGTGTTGATACTAACTTGTTCGTTTATTTTATGTGTAAGAATATCTTCATCCAATCTTTCCTGAATTTATTAGTCGGATTATAACTTTGATTTTTGCATTTTGATTCTTATGATGAATCAAATCACATAGTTTTTTGTAGTTATCATTTTGTTGTTTTACATATTCGTGAAACGGTATATCTGTCTTTTCAGTGAATATTTCTTTAACTTAGTAATGGCCGTTTTTTAATTCCATGGGAGTGAAATTAGTTGAAGAGTGGATAGTGTGGTTATATACCAAGATAACGTCAGTCTTGATTACTTCAGGACTTTTGTTTGGTTATTTTGAGAGTAATACTCGGTAGATTTCGAGCATCGTTGAATGAAAGCGTTCGACACGGGAATTACCAGTTGAATTTTTTGGGGTAGTAAAGTGTAACTCTATATTGTGAGTTTTGCATAAATCCTTGATTATGTTGTTGTGAAACTCCGTACCATCGGTCTTTAACAATTTTACTAGCAATTCCATGAATAGACATATAGGTTGTCATTAATTGAGTGATTTCTGTACCACTAGAATCTCTGATTTGAAATGATGTTCCATATTTGGAAAATTTATCGATGATTGTTAGGAATTTATGATTTTGTATAAAGAATATATCTAAGTGAATTATCTCTAATGGTTTTGTAGGAGTTTCTATTAATTCGAGTTTTGTGTCATGTTTTTGTCTATTGTATTTATTTATTAAGCATACGTTGCATTTATTTAAACATTTTAATTTTGGGAAATAGTATTTTCGTTTGATTTGTCCGTAGTTTTCTAAAGTTCCGCGATGTCCGTGATTTTCATGTAAGTCTTGGATTATTTTGATTTGTTGCATAGGGTCCTCGATATCTTTTTTATTTAAATTTAAATAATGTATTTAAAGTTCTAAATGTTGCGTGATCGCATGCTATTCCAGTCAGCTGATTTGGTTGTAGATATTCAGTGATTATATCTGCCAATACTTGTTCTGTAAATTGTTTTGACGTAAAGGTATAACGTTTCTTGCATGAGAATAAGATTTTAGTTTCTAGTTCAAAGTTTTCTGTAATATTTGACTGTAGTTTCAATATAACTTGTCTTGAAAACTCATTCAGATGAGTGTTTGTAGTTGGTATGACATCTTGTTGTTTGTTAGCTAAAGTGATTAGAGCTTCATCGCTGGATGATGATGGAGATATACTAGAAGTGTTTACTTCGACATTAGCTTCGATCCGTGAGAGGGCATCAGTATTTGAATTTAAAACTACTTTCTTATAAGTGATCTCATAATCGTATTCTTAGCGGTTTATGGTCAGTAATTATCTTGAACTTTCGACCGAATAAGTATGGTCGGAAATATTTACATGACCAAACTAAAGCAAGCAATTCTTTTTCGATCGTGCTATAGTTTTGTTTGGTTTGAGTGAGGGTATGTGAAGCGTCGCAAATAGGCTTGTCTAGTCCAATTTAGCCTTGCGATAACACTGCACCAATTGCGAAATTACTAGCGTCTGTAGTAAGGATGAACTCTTTACTGAAATCGGGATATTGTAGGATGGAGTTACTACACAACAGTTTGTTGCATCTGTTGAAGCAATTGATGTAAGCCTCGTCTAACACAATTTTCTTGTCTTTCCTTAAACATGATGTGAGAGGTTTTGTTAGGTCGGCAAAGTTTTTTATAAATTTCCGATAGTAACCGAATAACCTAAAAAGCTTTTGATTTGCTTTTCGGTTCGTAGGATTGCAAATTCTTGGACCGCTTTTATTTTGTCAGGATTCGGTTTAACGCCGTCCTTTGACACTATATGACCTAAGAAAGCTAATTCTTTGTGAAGGAATTCACTTTTATCAAGTTGGACTTTGAGGTTTGCCTTTCTTAGCCTGTCGAATACGTTTTTCAAGCTTTGAATGTGTTCTTGAAGGGAAGTGCTGAACACGATTATGTCATCCATGTAACATAAACATGTTCTACCTTGGAGGTCTTGTAAGACGTTTGTTGCAATGTGAATATTGCCCCAAATTTTGGTGTTTGTTTGGAGTCTAAAACTAATACTGTTCAAAATTCTGCTTTAATTTTCTTTTAACAAAACGTAGTTAACAAAATTTTCGGTTTAGTATTTTTGGAATCTCTTAGCCTGGGAAATTCCAAAAATTTGTTCGTTCGGAAAAAAAAAGTTCAGTTTGAAAATTATAAAGAAACTAACGATAGATATTCTGAAGAATAGTATTTTAAAATAAATAAGTTTTTTTGACTAATTGTAGTAAATGTGCTAGTGTTTTTTTAGATTTCCAAAGAAATATAAAAGTAATAATATTATAAACTATAAGTGACTGAATGGTGATATATTATAAATAGTTATAGATACTGAATATCGGGAATCTTTTTATCAGTTATACATATTAACATATATACGTACATATATGCATATATCTTTACATAGTGCTATAAAAGAACAATATACATTTATATAAATATTAAAAAAAAAAAAATTTTTTTTTTTAATTTTGTGATAGTTGAATTGTAAATGTCTAAAATGTAAATGTGTAAAGATTGTATATAGTAAAAAAAAAAAAAAAATTTATAATGTAATAAAACTAATAATTAATAAAAAAATAATTGCATAAATATAAAATTATTTAAAAACAAAGAAAAAAACAGAAATTTGTGTGTTCATCTTTAAATTTGGGTGTCAGCGTGTTATGGGGGATTGCAATGATGTCTTGTTGAGCAAGTGGAGGGATGTAAAAAAAACTATTTCTCAACGTAGAGTGCTTTTATGTGGCAGGGTTATGTATGGTTGTTAAAGGAATAGTTGTACCAGCTAAATTTTGATTGCATGCACCTGAGGTTACGGTTTTGGCTGAACAGGAGGAGGACCGTACAATCAATTAATTACAAGTAATATTTTTTTTTATTGTTAATTTTTTTTTGTCTTAATAATAAATTTTTGTTTAATTATAATTAATTTTAATAATATTTATTTAAATTTAAAAGGGAATTTGTAACACAATTTTTTTTTTTTTGGGTATTAAAATATAATATATATTGTATATTTTTGTTTTTGATTTACGTATATGTAATTAATATATAGGTTTTTTTTTATCTGATATAAATGATAAAATAAATATTTAAAATCATTTGTGTGGTTGTTGCTGAGTTATTGTGTTAGTTTCTCAGGATCAAAATTTTCTAAATTTTATTGTTAAATGCAAAGCAACTCCACACCCTGATCCCTGAGCTACCGGAGTGGTAAACTAGTTGTAGCATGTAACACGTTATCCACCACATTCCGTGCATTTTTAAGGCCAAAGGGCACTCTGATATACTCATAATGCCCAAAGTGAACAGTAAATGCTGTCATTTCTATATCCCTCGGATTCATCTCTATTTGGTGGACCCCACTTGCAAGGTCTAGCGTCGAAAAGTACATGCACTTCCCGAGTTTGTCTAATATCTTGTTACAGGCTGGCTACTGCCAACCTGCAGATTTCACTTAAACCCATGCAGAGGCCTCCACGGTGATATTTTGCCGGCTACATTCTCAGCGAGAATTGCTAGGGTCGTGGGGTTTGAGGCATGCATGGCTCCTGGCCTACACCGTGATTAACAGAAAATTATAAAAGGAAAAACCGCAAATAATAATAAAACCCGAGTTCCGCCGAAATTCGTCGGCCGGAACCTGAGGAACGACCCGAATAATCAAAATAAATTATAAAAAATAATAATAATAACGGTAGAGGTGCCTTGGTGCGCGCATCCATCCGAGTTCAAACGAGGTCAAGCCCTGGTTACGGAATTGGATGCGGGCACCAAGGGACCGCAAACACTAAACCGACACAGAATGGGAATTCCCCCCCTCATCACACCCAACCCGGTGAAATTTTAATAATTCATTTTATTTATTTACCTAACCACAAAAAAAAAATTAAAAATCAAGAAACCACCTTCCCACGAGGAAAAACAAGAAAGGGGGAACGAGAGAGAGAACGAGAGAGAGAGGAACAACGCGCATCGAGCGTGCACCCGCTGTGCGGCGCTCGATCACAAAAATTTTGAAAATTATATATATATATGAATATAATAAAAAAAATGTATAATAAAAAAAATAAAATAAAATAAAAAAATCAAAATAAAATAACAAAATTGTACCTTAATTATTTTTTTTAAAAAAAAAATTACTGGTGCGGCCTTGCACCGTCATGCCACAAGTGTCCACCACTCGGACCGTTGCGGCCTTGGTGCCGTTGTGATTGCGGGGCCTTGGCCCGATATAAATTTGGGTTGCGGCCTTGCGCGGCCGTCGTTGCGGCAGACCACCGATAAATAAAACAAGCCGGTTGGCTACCCCGTTGCGGCAGACCACCGATAACCAAAACACGGGCAACCGGTTGGCCACCCGAATGTGGCGGGGCCTCTCCCCGATACCACCAAATTATATAAGCAAACACGAGAGGCCGGTTGGCCACCCGTACGTTGCGGGGCCTCTCCCCGATACCAAAGTGAATAGCCGGTTGGCCTCACGTAACATCAACTTGGCCTTGACTGGCCGCCAAAATAGGTTGGGCGTTGCCTCGCCAACCGTAAATAAGTTGAGAGGCGTTGCCTCGCCCAAAACAAAAAAACTCGCTTCACCGATAATAAGTCAGTTGAAGGGACCTCAAATGATCACCGGTATATTGGGCGTTGCCTCACCTTACTGCATTTCGTAAAAATTTTCGCCGTACACAAAAAAAAAATATGAATGCTCTCGTGGTGGGCCACCCTGTCGTGATTTTATATGTATATCTTCAATTTTGGTTAAAATTATCTTTCACTCCAATTTTTTCTTTTTGTTTTTAATTTTTATTTTTATTTTTTATTTTTTTCTCTTAAATAAAAGAAGTCGCATACACCAAAATTATCTTTTATTATTTCCTTTCAACAAATATGTCGTGACGACGACGACCAAAAATATAACCTTTTATATAGTCTAAAATAACAAATTCATCACTCGACTTATTCTTTTTTTTAATCACAACTCGAATTTAATAAAAAAAATATGGCTCGACCAAAAATCACAACTTGAATTTTATTTTCAATTACCAAAACAAGACTTTTCTGAATCAAAATCACTACTCGAATGCAAAACAAAAAAAAATTCTCGCACCGCACAAACGACGCGCAAAACATTCCAGAACTTGTCTTGAAAACTCATTCAGATGAGTGTTTGTAGTTGGTATGACATCTTGTTGTTTGTTAGCTAAAGTGATTAGAGCTTCATCGCTGGATGATGATGGAGATATACTAGAAGTGTTTACTTCGACATTAGCTTCGATCCGTGAGAGGGCATCAGTATTTGAATTTAAAACTACTTTCTTATAAGTGATCTCATAATCGTATTCTTAGCGGTTTATGGTCAGTAATTATCTTGAACTTTCGACCGAATAAGTATGGTCGGAAATATTTACATGACCAAACTAAAGCAAGCAATTCTTTTTCGATCGTGCTATAGTTTTGTTTGGTTTGAGTGAGGGTATGTGAAGCGTCGCAAATAGGCTTGTCTAGTCCAATTTAGCCTTGCGATAACACTGCACCAATTGCGAAATTACTAGCGTCTGTAGTAAGGATGAACTCTTTACTGAAATCGGGATATTGTAGGATGGAGTTACTACACAACAGTTTGTTGCATCTGTTGAAGCAATTGATGTAAGCCTCGTCTAACACAATTTTCTTGTCTTTCCTTAAACATGATGTGAGAGGTTTTGTTAGGTCGGCAAAGTTTTTTATAAATTTCCGATAGTAACCGAATAACCTAAAAAGCTTTTGATTTGCTTTTCGGTTCGTAGGATTGCAAATTCTTGGACCGCTTTTATTTTGTCAGGATTCGGTTTAACGCCGTCCTTTGACACTATATGACCTAAGAAAGCTAATTCTTTGTGAAGGAATTCACTTTTATCAAGTTGGACTTTGAGGTTTGCCTTTCTTAGCCTGTCGAATACGTTTTTCAAGCTTTGAATGTGTTCTTGAAGGGAAGTGCTGAACACGATTATGTCATCCATGTAACATAAACATGTTCTACCTTGGAGGTCTTGTAAGACGTTTGTTGCAATGTGAATATTGCCCCAAATTTTGGTGTTTGTTTGGAGTCTAAAACTAATACTGTTCAAAATTCTGCTTTAATTTTCTTTTAACAAAACGTAGTTAACAAAATTTTCGGTTTAGTATTTTTGGAATCTCTTAGCCTGGGAAATTCCAAAAATTTGTTCGTTCGGAAAAAAAAAGTTCAGTTTGAAAATTATAAAGAAACTAACGATAGATATTCTGAAGAATAGTATTTTAAAATAAATAAGTTTTTTTGACTAATTGTAGTAAATGTGCTAGTGTTTTTTTAGATTTCCAAAGAAATATAAAAGTAATAATATTATAAACTATAAGTGACTGAATGGTGATATATTATAAATAGTTATAGATACTGAATATCGGGAATCTTTTTATCAGTTATACATATTAACATATATACGTACATATATGCATATATCTTTACATAGTGCTATAAAAGAACAATATACATTTATATAAATATTAAAAAAAAAAAAATTTTTTTTTTTAATTTTGTGATAGTTGAATTGTAAATGTCTAAAATGTAAATGTGTAAAGATTGTATATAGTAAAAAAAAAAAAAAAATTTATAATGTAATAAAACTAATAATTAATAAAAAAATAATTGCATAAATATAAAATTATTTAAAAACAAAGAAAAAAACAGAAATTTGTGTGTTCATCTTTAAATTTGGGTGTCAGCGTGTTATGGGGGATTGCAATGATGTCTTGTTGAGCAAGTGGAGGGATGTAAAAAAAACTATTTCTCAACGTAGAGTGCTTTTATGTGGCAGGGTTATGTATGGTTGTTAAAGGAATAGTTGTACCAGCTAAATTTTGATTGCATGCACCTGAGGTTACGGTTTTGGCTGAACAGGAGGAGGACCGTACAATCAATTAATTACAAGTAATATTTTTTTTTATTGTTAATTTTTTTTTGTCTTAATAATAAATTTTTGTTTAATTATAATTAATTTTAATAATATTTATTTAAATTTAAAAGGGAATTTGTAACACAATTTTTTTTTTTTTGGGTATTAAAATATAATATATATTGTATATTTTTGTTTTTGATTTACGTATATGTAATTAATATATAGGTTTTTTTTTATCTGATATAAATGATAAAATAAATATTTAAAATCATTTGTGTGGTTGTTGCTGAGTTATTGTGTTAGTTTCTCAGGATCAAAATTTTCTAAATTTTATTGTTAAATGCAAAGCAACTCCACACCCTGATCCCTGAGCTACCGGAGTGGTAAACTAGTTGTAGCATGTAACACGTTATCCACCACATTCCGTGCATTTTTAAGGCCAAAGGGCACTCTGATATACTCATAATGCCCAAAGTGAACAGTAAATGCTGTCATTTCTATATCCCTCGGATTCACCTCTATTTGGTGGACCCCACTTGCAAGGTCTAGCGTCGAAAAGTACATGCACTTCCCGAGTTTGTCTAATATCTTGTTACAGGCTGGCTACTGCCAACCTGCAGATTTCACTTAAACCCATGCAGAGGCCTCCACGGTGATATTTTGCCGGCTACATTCTCAGCGAGAATTGCTAGGGTCGTGGGGTTTGAGGCATGCATGGCTCCTGGCCTACACCGTGATTAACAGAAAATTATAAAAGGAAAAACCGCAAATAATAATAAAACCCGAGTTCCGCCGAAATTCGTCGGCCGGAACCTGAGGAACGACCCGAATAATCAAAATAAATTATAAAAAATAATAATAATAACGGTAGAGGTGCCTTGGTGCGCGCATCCATCCGAGTTCAAACGAGGTCAAGCCCTGGTTACGGAATTGGATGCGGGCACCAAGGGACCGCAAACACTAAACCGACACAGAATGGGAATTCCCCCCCTCATCACACCCAACCCGGTGAAATTTTAATAATTCATTTTATTTATTTACCTAACCACAAAAAAAAAATTAAAAATCAAGAAACCACCTTCCCACGAGGAAAAACAAGAAAGGGGGAACGAGAGAGAGAACGAGAGAGAGAGGAACAACGCGCATCGAGCGTGCACCCGCTGTGCGGCGCTCGATCACAAAAATTTTGAAAATTATATATATATATGAATATAATAAAAAAAATGTATAATAAAAAAAATAAAATAAAATAAAAAAATCAAAATAAAATAACAAAATTGTACCTTAATTATTTTTTTTAAAAAAAAAATTACTGGTGCGGCCTTGCACCGTCATGCCACAAGTGTCCACCACTCGGACCGTTGCGGCCTTGGTGCCGTTGTGATTGCGGGGCCTTGGCCCGATATAAATTTGGGTTGCGGCCTTGCGCGGCCGTCGTTGCGGCAGACCACCGATAAATAAAACAAGCCGGTTGGCTACCCCGTTGCGGCAGACCACCGATAACCAAAACACGGGCAACCGGTTGGCCACCCGAATGTGGCGGGGCCTCTCCCCGATACCACCAAATTATATAAGCAAACACGAGAGGCCGGTTGGCCACCCGTACGTTGCGGGGCCTCTCCCCGATACCAAAGTGAATAGCCGGTTGGCCTCACGTAACATCAACTTGGCCTTGACTGGCCGCCAAAATAGGTTGGGCGTTGCCTCGCCAACCGTAAATAAGTTGAGAGGCGTTGCCTCGCCCAAAACAAAAAAACTCGCTTCACCGATAATAAGTCAGTTGAAGGGACCTCAAATGATCACCGGTATATTGGGCGTTGCCTCACCTTACTGCATTTCGTAAAAATTTTCGCCGTACACAAAAAAAAAATATGAATGCTCTCGTGGTGGGCCACCCTGTCGTGATTTTATATGTATATCTTCAATTTTGGTTAAAATTATCTTTCACTCCAATTTTTTCTTTTTGTTTTTAATTTTTATTTTTATTTTTTATTTTTTTCTCTTAAATAAAAGAAGTCGCATACACCAAAATTATCTTTTATTATTTCCTTTCAACAAATATGTCGTGACGACGACGACCAAAAATATAACCTTTTATATAGTCTAAAATAACAAATTCATCACTCGACTTATTCTTTTTTTTAATCACAACTCGAATTTAATAAAAAAAATATGGCTCGACCAAAAATCACAACTTGAATTTTATTTTCAATTACCAAAACAAGACTTTTCTGAATCAAAATCACTACTCGAATGCAAAACAAAAAAAAATTCTCGCACCGCACAAACGACGCGCAAAACATTCCAGAAGAATGTCTTTCTTCTCTGTTTCGCGTTTACATCAATTCGCATTGATGTAAACGAGAGGCATATAAGAAAAACATTCTTATGGAATGTTTTGCTTGACACACACTCGATACGCATTGTTCTCTCTTTCTCGTCATTCTTCTCACCCGCGCGCCATCACCACGACGTGTACAAACATTAAACAACTCCGAAAGAAGCGGGGACACAAACCGAGAGGAATAAAATACCATACAAACAGCGCTTGTTACGATCATGTAATCGTAACAATCTCTGTGATATTATCTAGTGGATATCGACCTTCTACCATCTGCTCATTGAGCTTTCGATAGTCGACGACCAATCGCCATTTTTTCTTGCCACTAGCATCACTTTTTTTGGGACGATCCAAATAGGACTACTCCATGGTGAGTAGCTTGGACGAATTATACCCTCTTGTAGCATTTTATCTATTTATTGGGCTACCTCATCTTTGTAGATGTGAGGATACCGGTATGACTTAGTGAAAATCGGTTTCTCATTTCTTAGATCGATACTGTGCTTGTTTGTAAAGCTCAGGTTTTGAGATTCTTTTTGAAAAATGGATTCGTATACAGATGAAATGTTCGAATTAAATCGCGAATATATTGGGTATTCGTTGGTAAGTCAGAACTAATTGACGAATGATTAACCTCGATCTGGTACTTTTCGGAATGTTCAACTTTGATCGGTTGCTCAATTAAAGCAGTCTGTTCTTCATTCGAAAAATTGATAATTTCTACAAATGCATGCCAGTTATGTAAAGTGTATAATCCTTCTGGGATTATCACGTGGTCGTTAATTTTTACTGGTTTCATGTAAATTTCTCCATTTTCCACATCAACGGGTACTTTAATTATCATTTTATTTCTGGATAGACAGGTGATTGATAGTTTGGTTTATAGAGTAAGGGTATTTTAACTTTATTAGTTTCTAACGTAGAGTACCAAAATCCAGTTTAATTCCAAGTTGTTTAATTATATCGAGGCCAATAAGTCCATTGAAATTGTTATGAAACTTAAAAAGTAAGAATTCATTGCTTCTTTTGTTCTGAATTCCTTAAACCCTGGAATTAAAACTTGTTCCGTCAATTTTTTGAATTTTGCTTGGGATAATAAATTTTGGGTCTACGAAGCTCTGATTACCTAAGGTATCAAATAGGAATTTTAGTTTAGTCTTTGAATTAATTTGAATATGAATATAAGGTAAAGGGCTAACTGATTGATGTGAGTTGAGATTCAAGTATCCGGGCAGAAAAACCGTTTCGTCTGACTCTAGAGGAACATCTGATATATGGTTGTGATTTACGCCGAAATCTTATATATTGTGATTTATTTCATCAGAACTTTGTAGATGACTATCGTACACTTCGATAGGATCATGATACTGGCACCCCATATTATAATTTTGTTGTTGTTCTATATTAAATAATTCTCGAGCTTGGTACTTGGAAGGTCCTGTCGGACTACGGTACAATGTTTCTTTCGTATGCTTTACCGTTAAGGATGAGTTACTGAGCCTTACATGGTTTAGAATTGTTGATTGTATTCCGATTATACGACTATAATACTTTTCGATAGAGTCCCCACCTTGTAATATAGTGTGTAAGTTTCTGATTAGAGACGTCTCACTACGTTTATCTGCATAATGAGTGGTAAGGTTGGCCTTGATTTCTTGCCAGTTTACCGTGCGACCATACGTAGTTAGGATTTCATCCGCCTCATCCGTGATTTTATTGTGGATTGCCCTAAGAAAAATAATAGGTGTGTTCCCAACTCCCATTACGGTTTCGCATTGCTCAATGATTTCATCAACATTGATGATGAAATCGTGTAGTGTGTACCTTGACCCATTAAATTTATGAAGGTCTTTTATGGAATCCGGTAACTTCATTGTCGTAAGAACGGAGTTTAACATAGCCATGGGTTCTTGAGCTTCGTGAACATTTCTGTTTTTGTTTTTATGCTTATTAAATTATCTAAGTTTTCTAACCTATTTGAACTATCGAACTTATCTAAATTAGCTAGGTTTCCTTTCGTTTTTCCCAATTTTCCGATTAAATTTATCAATTCTAGTTCAACACTCATGAACTTCACTTTATTTTAATTTTTTTTACTTTAAATTACTATTTGAGTCACATCTCTATTTACCAACACGGGTTCATGCCTGGAAGATCGACATCTACCAATCTGGTTAAACTTACCTACAAAGTGTTAAATGAGATAGAAAATCATCATCAAGTAGATGTAGCGTATACAGATTTTAGCAAGGCGTTCGACTCTATATGCCACCTCAAAGCACTCCAAAGTCTGCGCGAATTCGGGTTTTCAACAGAATTTATTAATTGGTTTAAATCGTATCTGACAAACCGACTGCAATATGTATTAATTGGGAATGAGAAATCCAATGTTATCAAAGTGACCTCTGGTGTCCCTCAATGATCGCATATTGGACCCTGGATTTTTATTGTGTTCATGGATAGAATACCCAAGATAATTAAACACTCAAAATTTTTCATACAATTAAACATGAGCATGATGTTGATAAACTGCAGGATGACCTCAACAGACTTAGTGAGTGCTGTGTCCAAAATTCATTACACCATAATATTAAGAAATGTAAAATTATGTCGTTTCATCGGAAAAAATATCCAATAACTTCGGCATATAAAATAAATGGCGCGGAAGTTCCAAGGGTACGTGATATTATTGATCTAGGAGTTACATTTGTTGAAAACGTTAGTTTTAACCGTCACATAGATAATTGTATTGCTCAAGCTAAATCCATGTTTGGCTTTGTCAAGCGGTGGACTGGGGAATTCACGGATATACATACTATACGCACATTATATTACGCTTACCTAAGATCTCAAGTGGAGTATGCTGTATCGTAGGATGCGGAGCACTTTTTAAATTTTAATAATAAAATATAAATAAATAAAAAAACTTTAAATTTAATTTTAAACTGAATTTTTATTTAATAAAAATAATTTTTTAATTTTCTTATTGGTGAGTGACGAGCTGCTCCGCTGTGTGTGTTGCTCCGGCAAAAATCCAAATTGAATAGGTAGAGGAATTACATTTTAATTTTCTTCTTACCGAATTATAACAAAAAAAATAAAACTGGTTTTCACTCTCAGTTTACATGCACCAAAATATTTGGATGCACCCTATACAAATTATGTTTTATTAAACATAAATGTTTGTAATGCCATCTGTTGTGCAATGGCTTGATGTATGTGTTGATGCGGTTTACATGATTTTGGTTTTGCAAAATCAATACGATTTTATGTATCTCTCAATGTTTTGATTGTAGAGGTTATTGTAATGCGAAATTGTTGTGAAACCAAAATATAATTTTTCAATTCTATTTTGCTTACACAAATTTCGTATGTACAAGTGTTGTTGTACGATTACTATGTACAAGTTGTTATGTACATTATTTGTATATACAAGATTGTTGTATATTATTTGGAATAATTCTTTTCATGGAGAATTGTCCGTTTATAAAGAATTTTGTGAACGAAGGATTGTCCGTTGACAATTAATTGTGCGGAGTTTCTTATGGTTGAAGAAACTAGCCGCTACAGCTGTAACGGTTTGGAGCCCCTCTTACGCTGTGCACATGAACAGAATCGAAAGCATACAAAAAAATTTTCTTATATATCTGTTGAAAAAAACTGGCTGGAATTATGATTACAACATAGCATTTTACGAAAATGTGGCTCGCTTACCTCCTTACTCTACACGGTGCAAAGAATATAACATGTGCACGCTTGAAAACAGGCGTCTACTTCTGGATGCCGCTTTTATCGGAAATGTCCTTCTCGGTCACATTGATTCATCCTTCATCCTGAAAAACATATCCATAAATGTCCCAAGCAGGACTTTGCGTAATCATCAATTTTTGGCGCTCGAACACCACCCAACCAACTATGGCGACAACAATCCCATTAATCGATCAGCAAAATCTTTCAATACCGTAATTGATCAATTTGATTTTAATTTATCAAAAACCAGTTTTAAAAAAAAGTTAAAATCATATTTTTTAAATTTTTAATAAGTCCTTTGACAGTTTCATATTTGAAGTACAACTGTTTATTTCGTATTTATTTACAATCTTAAGGGCCAACTATAGATAGAATAAAAAAATAACAGAAAAACGTAAGAAACGAAGACAAAAAAATATTATTCCAATTTGACTTTTCGGCTATAGATTACTTAAAATATTAAGTTCATTCTTATATTTCATGTAATATTTTTTTAATGTATTTGCTAAAATATTGAGTGAAACTACAATAGTTTTGAGTATAAACGAATTATATCTCAACAAATACATATATGTGTTTAAAATTATAAAAATTATTTATATGCGGTTTAAATTACCGCAATTCGATAAATTATTTTTTTAGGTTTGCTTTAGAAAAATACAATTATACAGTGTAGTGAAAATTATTTTTGATTTTATATTCATATTAGTATATGTGTACATGGATATTTTATAAATAGGAAACATAAAAAACCAGTTTTAAAAAAAAGTTAAAATCATATTTTTTAAATTTTTAATAAGTCCTTTGACAGTTTCATATTTGAAGTACAACTGTTTATTTCGTATTTATTTACAATCTTAAGGGCCAACTATAGATAGAATAAAAAAATAACAGAAAAACGTAAGAAACGAAGACAAAAAAATATTATTCCAATTTGACTTTTCGGCTATAGATTACTTAAAATATTAAGTTCATTCTTATATTTCATGTAATATTTTTTTAATGTATTTGCTAAAATATTGAGTGAAACTACAATAGTTTTGAGTATAAACGAATTATATCTCAACAAATATATGTGTTTAAAATTATAAAAATTATTTATATGCGGTTTAAATTACCGCAATTCGATAAATTATTTTTTTAGGTTTGCTTTAGAAAAATACAATTATACAGTGTAGTGAAAATTATTTTTGATTTTATATTCATATTAGTATATGTGTACATGGATATTTTATAAATAGGAAACATAAAATACACCAATTATTCCAAATTCCCATATATAAAATAATAAAAATGCATATTACTTGTAACGCACAAAAATTTGTTTGAGTTTTGTTGTTGTAATTGTTAAGTTTTTTATTCTTGCACGAAAATTTTCGCTCTGCTATTCTTTTTACGTGACAGCAAAATTAAAACGCAATTTCTTTTAAACTTCTTATTTTTGTTGTATGGTCGTATACATTTAAATCCTATCTCTCGCTCTCTTACGTTATTTTTTTTATTTTTTTTATTCTATCTATAGTTCCCACTTAAGTGTGAATAGATTAATTTTTTTAACATCGACGATGTTTTTGGCGCCGCATTACCCAAGTATAACAAGACGAAACTCAAAATTGAGCTATCGTATTTGCCTTTGAAATATTAGAAAAAAGTCGAAGAATTAATACTTTAGTAGTGGTGCGTATATGTATACTGTGTTGCTACTACCGTATACTGTGTTACCGTAATTTTTCTTTCGTAGTAATGTGTATAGCATGTAATGTACATGGTTTGTTTTTATTTTTCATGTTCACGACATGAGTTTGGTAATTTTATAAAAGAGATTTTGTTAAAAAAATTTAAAGGTGTTTGCGTTAATTTAAATAAAATTACATCAAAATATATTTCATATCTATTCAAATATTGTTTTCATAAATTAATTAATTTCTAATTCAGTTTTAAATTTTTAGATAGAAAACAAATGCGACAATAATAAACTTGATGTGCAATAATCATAGTAGCTATTTAGAAAATTATTTAAACTTTTAATATTACAATCAAAGAATAATTTCAAATTGTGTAATAATCAAAAATAATTAAAAAATTAACTAAAATATAATTTAGATTCGTATATATGTATGAATATTTTTATACCGCAAATTTAATAAAATAAAAATATTCATTTTAAACCGAAAGTTTTATTTTGCTCTGTAACATTTGGATGCCACCATCTTTTTCTTCTAACATTTTCAAATATAGCATTTTACATTCATGCACAACCTCGCTCCCGCCATTTTGTTTTTTGTCTTTTCTGTTCACACATACATGTATACAATTCTCCTTTATTGAGTTTCGTCCAGTTTCGAATAATCGCGACACGTTTCATACGTTTTATTTTAATAAATTGCAACTCAAACTTAGAAAAATACTAGACTAAGTTTAGTACTTAAGTACGAATATCGCCAGGAAAATTGAAAGTAAAAATACTTGGGTATATAGAAAAATGCAACGAAATTTTGTCCCAAGGATATGCAACGAAATAAAAAAAATAAAGTAAATATACGAGAGAACTAAAACACGCTGGTGTGCCAATTTTGTTTTGTGCGCTCTCTATGCACCCATTTCTCATCTACGTACGAACGATATCAATTAGTGAGCGTAATATACAAATAAAAATAAAAAACAAAAAATAAAGTAAATATGAGAGAACCAAAACACGCTGGTGCGCAGAAAGTCAATTTTTCGGCTCAAAATTTTTTATTTTTTAATAGGTAGAGAAAAGTTCGTGACCGTTTTTTGGGTGACATTGAAACAATTTTTATATTTCAAATGAACTTTTTTAAACCAAATATGTGCCATTTTGATCGATGACCTTTTGCCATTTTACTGGTAGAACCATGATCCCATCACTGTAAAACTTCTGTGGTTTAGAGGCGAAAACTCAAGCGGGTCAACTCATTTTCGCAGGGCTCTTTTGAATTCAATGTAAAACCATTAAGATAGTCCTGCATGGACCGGAACAAATGGTAGTCCGATGGTGCAAGGTCAGGACTATATAGTGGGTGCTTTAAAACTTCCCAGCCAAGCTCTCTCAATTTCTACTGGGCCATCAATGATGTGTGTGTTCTCTAGCGTTCTCATGATGGGACACAACGCCCCTTCTGCTGATCAATTCTGGAGCTTTTAACTAAATTGCTTGCCTTAAACGCATTAGTTGCTCACAGTAAAGATAAGAATCAATTGTTTGGCTCGGTGGCGGCACCTCATAATGCACGATTCCCCTCCAATCCCACCAAACAGACAGCATTACATTTTTTGACGTCAAACCTGGCTTTGATACCGTTTGGGAAGCTTCACTTCGTTTCGTCCATGATCTTTTTCGCACAAAGTTGTCGTATCTTATCCACTTTTCATCACCAGTAATCATTCGCTTTAAAAATGGCTCGATTTCGTTCCGTTTCAACAGCGTTTTGCAAATAAAAACCCGGTTCATTAAATTTTTAATTGTTAATTCATGTGGTCCAAACGTCAAGCTTTTTTTTGGTATCCAGCCATTTTCAAATGGTTTAAAATGATGTGATCAATATTTAGTTCGTTACCATGCTGCTTATATGCCGGTCTTCGTCAATCTTCTGCATGATTTCATCGACTTTTCCAGTGGTTGTCACCTTTCAAACACACACAAAATGTCACCTTTCAAACACACATAAGAATTGCCCGATACGATCAATGGTTACTAAGATATACGAATGTAAAGCCATCTACCGGGTAAAAGGCCACGAAATTGTACCCTACCCAATATTTTTAGATCTATATAAATACAAGTACTCTAGCCCAAAACAAATCGGTCGGCTTAAGCTTTTTTATTTAGGCATTAAGCAAAATTTCAAGCCCCATCGTCGATGTTTAAATTTTTAGCCTTAGGCTCAAATTTGGGATTTTTTATTTTCTGTTTTTAAAATTGTATTTTCTTTTTTTTAATGTATTTTATATTTTACTTTTGTTAATTTTGAAATCATAATTGCAATGTACTAAATCTATTTCCTTTAATATTTAAATAAATAAATAAACGTACAAGTCATTTGCTTCTGTAATGGACACCGATGATTCCGTTAATTACTCGTTGGAATTTCTGAACTTGGTGGAGCCAACTGGAATGCCTTCTTATATTTTGAAATTGAAGAAAGGATCATCAATAATGCGTCTGCGGAATCGAAAACTATGCAAATGTCATCGAAGCCACTGTATTGACGTATTCATACCTCGCACACCGTTGATCGTTGATATCAACCGACTTGCTATTCAGCTTAAAACGAGTCCAGTTCAAGCTCAAGGACAATCCCTTAAGTTTGCAGGCGTGAATTTGGAAAGTCCTTGCTTCTCTCATGGTAAGTTGTATGTGGCATGCTCAAGAGTAGGGACTTCAAAAAATTGGTATTTTTTACCTCCGGGAGGAAAATCAAAAAATGTGGTTTACAAGCAAGCATTGCGGTGAGCCCAACAAATTTTTTTGTATTAATCTTATTCAATTCACTTAAATATTTCTAACTAGTTATAAAATAAAAAAAAACACCTGTTAAAGCTCAGCAGTTCAATTTTAACTCGGACAAAGCCGGGTAGTTCAGCTAGTCTATATATATAAAAATGAATTCCTGTTTGTTTGTTTGTTTGTTCCGAATGGGCGTCTCAGCCGCTCAACCGATCGCCATGAAATTTTTACCATGTACAAGTTGCATATCCAGAACCAACCTTATGATATTTTGGAAGGGGCTGGACTCCGGGGTCTACGGGTTGCGGTACATTTTTTTCGAAAATTTTAATTTTCTTTAAATTTTTCCACGAAAATGAGTTTATGGGGCTGGTTATATGAAATTACTGACATGTTCGAATCCGAGGCGCCCAGCCCTGGATCAAAAATTAATTTTTACATGTATAGATACAAATATTTGATTATTCCAAAATTACTTCTCAGTCGCTCAACCGATCGCCATGAAATGTTTACCATATACAAGTTGCATATCCAGAACCAACCTTATGATATTTTGGAAGGGCTGGACCCCGGAGTCTAGGGACTGCGGTACAAATTTTTTCGAAAATATTCATTTTCTTTAAATTTTTCCACGAAAATGAGTTTATGAGGCTGGTTATATGAAATTACTGACATATTCGAATCCGAGGGGCCCAGCCCTGGATCAAAAATTGTATTAATAATTGATTATTCCAAAATGACTTCTCAGTCGCTCAACCGATCGCCATGAAATGTTTACCACGCAAATTTTGCATGTTCAGGACCAATCTTATGATATTTTGGAAGGGGCTGGACCCCGGGGTCTAGAAGCTGCGGTACAAATTTTTTCGAAAATTTTAATTTTCTTTAAATTTTTCCATGAAAATGAGTTTATGGGGCTGGTTTTATGAAATTATTGACATGTTTGAATCCGAGAGGCCTAGCCCTGGATCAAAAATTAATTTTTACAAGTATAGATACAAATATGTGATTACATATTCCAAAATGACTTCTCAGTCGCTCAACCGATCACCATGAAATGTTTACCATGCAAATGTTGCATGTTCAGGACCAATCTTACGAAATTTTGGAAGGGACTGGAGCCCGGAGTCTAGGAGCCGTGGTACAAATTTTTTCAAAAATTTTAATTTTCTTTAAATTTTTCCACGAAAATGAGTTTGGTTATATGAAATTACTCACATGTTCGAATCCGAGGGGCCCAGCCCTGGATCAAAAATTAATTTTTACATGTATAGATACAAATATTTGATTATTCCAAAATGACTTCAGTCGCTCAACCGATCGCCATGAACTGTTTACCACGCAAATATTGCATGTTCAGGACCAACTTTACGAAATTTTGGAAGGGGCTGGACCGCGGGGTCTAGGAGCTGCGGTACAATTTTTTTCGAAAATTTTAATTTTCTTTAAATTTTTCCACGAACATGAGTTTATGGGGCTGGTTTTATGAAATTACTGACATGTTTGAATCCGAGAGGCCTAGCCCTGGATCAAAAATTAATTTTTACAAGTATAGATACAAATATGTGATTATTCCAAAATGACTTCTCAGTCGCTCAACCGATCGCCATGAAATGTTTACCATGCAAATGTTGCATGTTCAGGACCAATCTTACGAAATTTTGGAAGGGGCTGGATCCCGGGGTCTAGGAGCTGCGGTACAAATTTTTTCGAAAATTTAAATTTTCTTTAAATTTTTCCACGAAAATGAGTTTATGGTGCTGGTTATATGAAATTACTGACATGTTCGAATCCGAGGGGCCCAGCCCTGGATCAAAAATTAATTTTTACATGTATAGATACAAATATTTGATTATTCCAAAATGACTTCAGTCGCTCAACCGATCGCCATGAAATGTTTACCACGCAAATGTTACATGTTCAGGACCAACCTTATGATATTTTGGAAGGGACTGGACCCCGGAGTCTAGGAGCCATGGTACAAATTTTTTCAAAAATTTTAATTTTCTTTAAATTTTTCCACGAAAATGAGTTTGGTTATATAAAATTACTCACATGTTCGAATCCGAGGGGCCCAGCCCTGGATCAAAAATTAATTTTTACATGTATAGATACAAATATTTGATTATTCCAAAATGACTTCAGTCGCTCAACCGATCGCCATGAACTGTTTACCACGCAAATATTGCATGTTCAGGACCAACTTTACGAAATTTTGGAAGGGGCTGGACCGCGGGGTCTAGGAGCTGCGGTACAATTTTTTTCGAAAATTTTAATTTTCTTTAAATTTTTCCACGAACATGAGTTTATGGGGCTGGTTTTATGAAATTACTGACATGTTTGAATCCGAGAGGCCTAGCCCTGGATCAAAAATTAATTTTTACAAGTATAGATACAAATATGTGATTATTCCAAAATGACTTCTCAGTCGCTCAACCGACCGCCATGAAATGTTTACCATGCAAATGTTGCATGTTCAGGACCAATCTTACGAAATTTTGGAAGGGGCTGGACCCCGGGGTCTAGGAGCTGCGGTACAAATTTTTTCGAAAATTTTAATTTTCTTTAAATTTTTCCACGAAAATGAGTTTATGGTGCTGGTTATATGAAATTACTGACATGTTAGAATCCGAGGGGCCCAGCCCTGGATCAAAAATTAATTTTTACATGTATAGATACAAATATTTGATTATTCCAAAATGACTTCAGTCGCTCAACCGATCGCCATGAAATGTTTACCACGCAAATGTTACATGTTCAGGACCAACCTTATGATATTTTGGAAGGGACTGGACCCCGGAGTCTAGGAGCCATGGTACAAATTTTTTCAAAAATTTTAATTTTCTTTAAATTTTTCCACGAAAATGAGTTTTGTTATATGAAATTACTCACATGTTCGAATCCGAGGGGCCCAGCCCTGGATCAAAAATTAATTTTTACATGTATAGATACAAATATTTGATTATTCCAAAATGACTTCAGTCGCTCAACCGATCGCCATGAACTGTTTACCACGCAAATATTGCATGTTCAGGACCAACTTTACGAAATTTTGGAAGGGGCTGGACCGCGGGGTCTAGGAGCTGCGGTACAATTTTTTTCGAAAATTTTAATTTTCTTTAAATTTTTCCACGAACATGAGTTTATGGGGCTGGTTTTATGAAATTACTGACATGTTTGAATCCGAGAGGCCTAGCCCTGGATCAAAAATTAATTTTTACAAGTATAGATACAAATATGTGATTATTCCAAAATGACTTCTCAGTCGCTCAACCGATCGCCATGAAATGTTTACCATGCAAATGTTGCATGTTCAGGACCAATCTTACGAAATTTTGGAAGGGGCTGGACCCCGGGGTCTAGGAGCTGCGGTACAAATTTTTTCGAAAATTTTAATTTTCTTTAAATTTTTCCACGAAAATGAGTTTATGGTGCTGGTTATATGAAATTACTGACATGTTCGAATCCGAGGGGCCCAGCCCTGGATCAAAAATTAATTTTTACATGTATAGATACAAATATTTGATTATTCCAAAATGACTTCAGTCGCTCAACCGATCGCCATGAAATGTTTACCATGCAAATGTTACATGTTCAGGACCAACCTTATGATATTTTGGAAGGGACTGGACCCCGGAGTCTAGGAGCCATGGTACAAATTTTTTCAAAAATTTTAATTTTCTTTAAATTTTTCCACGAAAATGAGTTTGGTTATATGAAATTACTCACATGTTCGAATCCGAGGGGCCCAGCCCTGGATCAAAAATTAATTTTTACATGTATAGATACAAATATTTGATTATTCCAAAATGACTTCAGTCGCTCAACCGATCGCCATGAACTGTTTACCACGCAAATATTGCATGTTCAGGACCAACTTTACGAAATTTTGGAAGGGGCTGGACCGCGGGGTCTAGGAGCTGCGGTACAATTTTTTTCGAAAATTTTAATTTTCTTTAAATTTTTCCACGAACATGAGTTTATGGGGCTGGTTTTATGAAATTACTGACATGTTTGAATCCGAGAGGCCTAGCCCTGGATCAAAAATTAATTTTTACAAGTATAGATACAAATATGTGATTATTCCAAAATGACTTCTCAGTCGCTCAACCGATCGCCATGAAATGTTTACCATGCAAATGTTACATGTTCAGGACCAATCTTACGAAATTTTGGAAGGGGCTGGACCCCGGGGTCTAGGAGCTGCGGTACAAATTTTTTCGAAAATTTTAATTTTCTTTAAATTTTTCCACGAAAATGAGTTTATGGTGCTGGTTATATGAAATTACTGACATGTTAGAATCCGAGGGGCCCAGCCCTGGATCAAAAATTAATTTTTACATGTATAGATACAAATATTTGATTATTCCAAAATGACTTCAGTCGCTCAACCGATCGCCATGAAATGTTTACCACGCAAATGTTACATGTTCAGGACCAACCTTATGATATTTTGGAAGGGACTGGACCCCGGAGTCTAGGAGCCATGGTACAAATTTTTTCAAAAATTTTAATTTTCTTTAAATTTTTCCACGAAAATGAGTTTTGTTATATGAAATTACTCACATGTTCGAATCCGAGGGGCCCAGCCCTGGATCAAAAATTAATTTTTACATGTATAGATACAAATATTTGATTATTCCAAAATGACTTCAGTCGCTCAACCGATCGCCATGAACTGTTTACCACGCAAATATTGCATGTTCAGGACCAACTTTACGAAATTTTGGAAGGGGCTGGACCGCGGGGTCTAGGAGCTGCGGTACAATTTTTTTCGAAAATTTTAATTTTCTTTAAATTTTTCCACGAACATGAGTTTATGGGGCTGGTTTTATGAAATTACTGACATGTTTGAATCCGAGAGGCCTAGCCCTGGATCAAAAATTAATTTTTACAAGTATAGATACAAATATGTGATTATTCCAAAATGACTTCTCAGTCGCTCAACCGATCGCCATGAAATGTTTACCATGCAAATGTTGCATGTTCAGGACCAATCTTACGAAATTTTGGAAGGGGCTGGACCCCGGGGTCTAGGAGCTGCGGTACAAATTTTTTCGAAAATTTTAATTTTCTTTAAATTTTTCCACGAAAATGAGTTTATGGTGCTGGTTATATGAAATTACTGACATGTTCGAATCCGAGGGGCCCAGCCCTGGATCAAAAATTAATTTTTACATGTATAGATACAAATATTTGATTATTCCAAAATGACTTCAGTCGCTCAACCGATCGCCATGAAATGTTTACCATGCAAATGTTACATGTTCAGGACCAACCTTATGATATTTTGGAAGGGACTGGACCCCGGAGTCTAGGAGCCATGGTACAAATTTTTTCAAAAATTTTAATTTTCTTTAAATTTTTCCACGAAAATGAGTTTGGTTATATGAAATTACTCACATGTTCGAATCCGAGGGGCCCAGCCCTGGATCAAAAATTAATTTTTACATGTATAGATACAAATATTTGATTATTCCAAAATGACTTCAGTCGCTCAACCGATCGCCATGAACTGTTTACCACGCAAATATTGCATGTTCAGGACCAACTTTACGAAATTTTGGAAGGGGCTGGACCGCGGGGTCTAGGAGCTGCGGTACAATTTTTTTCGAAAATTTTAATTTTCTTTAAATTTTTCCACGAACATGAGTTTATGGGGCTGGTTTTATGAAATTACTGACATGTTTGAATCCGAGAGGCCTAGCCCTGGATCAAAAATTAATTTTTACAAGTATAGATACAAATATGTGATTATTCCAAAATGACTTCTCAGTCGCTCAACCGATCGCCATGAAATGTTTACCATGCAAATGTTGCATGTTCAGGACCAATCTTACGAAATTTTGGAAGGGGCTGGACCCCGGGGTCTAGGAGCTGCGGTACAAATTTTTTCGAAAATTTTAATTTTCTTTAAATTTTTCCACGAAAATGAGTTTATGGTGCTGGTTATATGAAATTACTGACATGTTCGAATCCGAGGGGCCCAGCCCTGGATCAAAAATTAATTTTTACATGTATAGATACAAATATTTGATTATTCCAAAATGACTTCAGTCGCTCAACCGATCGCCATGAAATGTTTACCACGCAAATGTTACATGTTCAGGACCAACCTTATGATATTTTGGAAGGGACTGGACCCCGGAGTCTAGGAGCCATGGTACAAATTTTTTCAAAAAATTTAATTTTCTTTAAATTTTTCCACGAAAATGAGTTTGGTTATATGAAATTACTCACATGTTCGAATCCGAGGGGCCCAGCCCTGGATCAAAAATTAATTTTTACATGTATAGATACAAATATTTGATTATTCCAAAATGACTTCAGTCGCTCAACCGATCGCCATGAACTGTTTACCACGCAAATATTGCATGTTCAGGACCAACTTTACGAAATTTTGGAAGGGGCTGGACCGCGGGGTCTAGGAGCTGCGGTACAATTTTTTTCGAAAATTTTAATTTTCTTTAAATTTTTCCACGAACATGAGTTTATGGGGCTGGTTTTATGAAATTACTGACATGTTTGAATCCGAGAGGCCTAGCCCTGGATCAAAAATTAATTTTTACAAGTATAGATACAAATATGTGATTATTCCAAAATGACTTCTCAGTCGCTCAACCGATCGCCATGAAATGTTTACCATGCAAATGTTACATGTTCAGGACCAATCTTACGAAATTTTGGAAGGGGCTAGACCCCGGGGTCTAGGAGCTGCGGTACAAATTTTTTCGAAAATTTTAATTTTCTTTAAATTTTTCCACGAAAATGAGTTTATGGTGCTGGTTATATGAAATTACTGACATGTTCGAATCCGAGGGGCCCAGCCCTGGATCAAAAATTAATTTTTACATGTATAGATACAAATATTTGATTATTCCAAAATGACTTCAGTCGCTCAACCGATCGCCATGAAATGTTTACCATGCAAATGTTACATGTTCAGGACCAACCTTATGATATTTTGGAAGGGACTGGACCCCGGAGTCTAGGAGCCATGGTACAAATTTTTTCAAAAATTTTAATTTTCTTTAAATTTTTCCACGAAAATGAGTTTGGTTATATGAAATTACTCACATGTTCGAATCCGAGGGGCCCAGCCCTGGATCAAAAATTAATTTTTACATGTATAGATACAAATATTTGATTATTCCAAAATGACTTCAGTCGCTCAACCGATCGCCATGAACTGTTTACCACGCAAATATTGCATGTTCAGGACCAACTTTACGAAATTTTGGAAGGGGCTGGACCGCGGGGTCTAGGAGCTGCGGTACAATTTTTTTCGAAAATTTTAATTTTCTTTAAATTTTTCCACGAACATGAGTTTATGGGGCTGGTTTTATGAAATTACTGACATGTTTGAATCCGAGAGGCCTAGCCCTGGATCAAAAATTAATTTTTACAAGTATAGATACAAATATGTGATTATTCCAAACTGACTTCTCAGTCGCTCAACCGATCGCCATGAAATGTTTACCATGCAAATGTTGCATGTTCAGGACCAATCTTACGAAATTTTGGAAGGGGCTGGACCCCGGGGTCTAGGAGCTGCGGTACAAATTTTTTCGAAAATTTTAATTTTCTTTAAATTTTTCCACGAAAATGAGTTTATGGTGCTGGTTATATGAAATTACTGACATGTTAGAATCCGAGGGGCCCAGCCCTGGATCAAAAATTAATTTTTACAAGTATAGATACAAATATTTGATTATTCCAAAATGACTTCAGTCGCTCAACCGATCGCCATGAAATGTTTACCACGCAAATGTTACATGTTCAGGACCAACCTTATGATATTTTGGAAGGGACTGGACCCCGGAGTCTAGGAGCCATGGTACAAATTTTTTCAAAAATTTTAATTTTCTTTAAATTTTTCCACGAAAATGAGTTTGGTTATATGAAATTACTGACATGTTCGAATCCGAGGGGCGCAGCCCTGGATCAAAAATTAATTTTTACATGTATAGATACAAATATTTGATTATTCCAAAATGACTTCAGTCGCTCAACCGATCGCCATGAACTGTTTACCACGCAAATATTGCATGTTCAGGACCAACTTTACGAAATTTTGGAAGGGGCTGGACCCCGGGGTCTAGGAGCTGCGGTACAATTTTTTTCGAAAATTTTAATTTTCTTTAAATTTTTCCACGAACATGAGTTTATGGGGCTGGTTTTATGAAATTACTGACATGTTTGAATCCGAGAGGCCTAGCCCTGGATCAAAAATTAATTTTTACAAGTATAGATACAAATATGTGATTATTCCAAAATGGCTTCTCAGTCGCTCAACCGATCGCCATGAAATGTTTACCATGCAAATGTTGCATGTTCAGGACCAATCTTACGAAATTTTGGAAGGGGCTGGACCCCGGGGTCTAGGAGCTGCGGTACAAATTTTTTCGAAAATTTTAATTTTCTTTAAATTTTTCCACGAAAATGAGTTTATGGTGCTGGTTATATGAAATTACTGACATGTTCGAATACAAGGGGCCCAGCCCTGGATCAAAAATTAATTTTTACAAGTATAGATACAAATATGTGATTATTCCAAAATGACTTCTCAGTCGCTCAACCGATCGCCATGAAATGTTTACCATGCAAATGTTGCATGTTCAGGACCAATCTTACGAAATTTTGGAAGGGGCTGGACCCCGGGGTCTAGAGGCCATGGTACAAATTTTTTCAAAAATTTAAATTTTTTTACGAGAATGAGTTTTGGAAAGAGGTTATATGAAATAAGGGAGATGTTCGAATTCGGGGAGTCCGCCCCTGGATCAAAAATTCATTTTTACATGTAAAGATACAATTATTTGATTGTTCTGAAATAACGCCTTAGCCGCTTTACCGATCGCCATTAAATTTTTACCATGTATATGTATTATGTTCAGGGCTTAATAAAAATTATTAACTAGAATATCTTTATATTTATTATTCACTTTGATCTGGTTGAAGGTTTGTAAAAATGGAGTATAATTATTTGGCAATTGGTAACAAATACCAAACCAAAATTAATTGACTATCCTCATAAACAGGATGTCCAATAATATCATTACAAAAGTTCGCCTGGATGCATTGACGGAGGCACCCGTTACTGAATACAGCTACTTATAATTTTCTTTTCATATGTGATTGCAACTACAGCGATGTAACGAGAGAATTCTTGCATAACAATTAAGGTATTTGAATTATATACCTCCCGTGCAACGCCGGGTAAGTCAGCTAGTAGTTTATATTTACGAAACATATCATTGCGAATCTGTGGATTATCTATTTCTGAAGGATATATAGGTAAATTATTGATTGGTGAAAACTTTTTGTGCGATTTATACAAAGTGATGATCATTTACAGTGCGATATTTGTTACGATGCCAAGAAGAGGTCGTGGTAACATTGGTCGGCGTTCTCAGAATGCAACGCGACACCGAAATGCCGCAATGCACAATGCCGCAAATTGTTCATATGGGATGAGCACTCGATCGAGCATTGAAAGATTTACGCAACAATAATCGTCGCTTTGGTGGCGTGATGATACTGTTGGCGGGCGACTTCCGATCCCGTGATTCCGAAATCAACAGTGGCAGATGAATTAAACGCATGTCTCAAGTCATCGTATTTATGGCGATACGTGAAAATCTTTCCATTGAGTATGATTATGCGAGCGTTCTTGCAACAGGATAGAACCGCAGAAGTTTTCTCCAAAGAACTGCTGAGAATCGGAAATGGACAAATTCCAGTTGCCAATTCACTTCAACGAAAGATGAACTCATCACTAATGTATATCCGAACATTGATTAAAATTATCGTAACTACGATTGGTTGAGCGTACGCGCAATTTCAGCAGCGAAAACTATGGATGTTAATGACTTGAATTGGACGATTCAAAATCAAATTCTGGGAGAATTGCGTTCATGCAAATCGATCGATCGCGTTGAAAACGAAGACAAAGTCGTTAATTATCCAGTGGAATTCGTAAACTCTTTGGATTTGCCTGCGGCATGCCGCCTCATCATTTGCGTCTTAAAGTTGAATCTGTCATCATTATGCTATGAAATCTTTATGCCCCGAAACTGTGCAATGGAACCCGACTGATTGTGACGAAGCTAATGAACAATGTGATAGTGGCAAGAATTTTGAAAGGATCTTTCAAGGGAGAAGAGTGCCTAATTCCGCGAATTTCCTTGACTTCAAGTGATTTGCCTTCACACTTCAAACGAATTCAATGAAACTAATACTTGATTTTATTCTATTTTCGCCAAATATTGGACTGAACGAAGTCCGTCGCTTCATCTTTCCGTAAAAATATAGAATAATAAATTCAATCAAATTCGAAAATCTATAATTGAAATTGTATTGTTGCGTCATCTGTTAACAATCGATAATTTTCGATCAAAAAAACAAATTTCGGGTGAAAGCATGAATGCTCGAAATTAATTCAATCAAAAAATTTATTTTGGCGAAGTTTGCCGAGCCAACTGTTAACTGTAAAAATCGTTGCTTTTCACATCAATATTGAAATCCCCAAACATATAGTTCGATTTATTATAAATGATAACTTCTTCGAACACATCGATCTAAATTATTTAAAAATGTTGTTTTTGTTGTTTGGTATGATCTATACGACTATCCGAATCGTAAAATACACATTTATAATTTTCAATAAAAAATTCTGAGTCGTACATGTCTTCTGTTGTTCTAGATTCACTAAGTAATACAACTGACGGTTTATATTGAATAATTATTTATGATAACTCTAAGAAATTAGAAGGTAAGCTGCGAATATTAGTGTAGAGAAGGTCTTTTGTTGTGACACTTTACCTCTTGACTTTTACATTCAAATTCTCGCTACATCTTGGGCAACAAAGTTTGCCGGTACATCTCTTGCTATGATGGCCATAACCACCATTACAGTTAAAACATCTTGAGATTCCTACTGACTCTACGACATGGCATCTATCAAAATGTATATTTAACTTCTCATCTTGTAAAATTTTTGTAAAATCTACGAAGCCTACTCAATGACTGTGTCAATTTTTTGAGAGTTTCTTGTGCAATAAGTGGTTGTTACATTGATTTCACTATTACCGAGAAAATGGTTTTGCTGTTTTAGCGCAGATACTATTTCATCACTTCTCCGACACTATAAGTATTTTTACCCTCTTTTCCGTCACGATTATCTGTAGCTTCTCTTTGGCATCATTAGTGTTGTACTGCAAAATAGTTCCACCGTTCGCAATGTTGCGCCAGCCCATCACTGTATACTTTTTGGATCGAGTGACATTGTAAAATCTTCTCTAGTTTTTTTTATTAGCTTGAATTTGTTTTGGTTGTAACATAACCAACTTGGTAGGTGTTTAATTCAGCCTCAGCTTGAACTAATTTAACACTTTTAATACACTTTTAATTCCGAGCTTTCCACGGGTGAGGGCTAATACCGGAATATTGTAATAAAAGCATATAGTAGAGTTTGATTAGAACTGGGTAGTTCATTTATTTTTTGTCGTTTATATACAATTTTGATAGTTTCTTGTTGTTGTTTTTTACATTACATATGATCATATATCAATTACAATATTTTAATATTTTATAAACTCCAAAAGTGCAGAATTGCATGTAAAAAATTAATTATTTTATTTATAGCTAAATTAAAATTAACATTCTGTAAAACTGCATATTGTTGCAGTTAAATGACCCTGTTCATATTGAACATCTTGCGGCGCGGGTTTGGACGGGACTTGGAAGAACGGATGATTGGTTACGGCGGTTTCTTCGTATGTGGCGAATTATGACAGTTATCCCAACCGCAAGTGCTATCCATAGGATAAGATGTATTGCTGTATAATGATGAATATGATGAAAGTGCTCGTTGGTTGTATTCTCTTCTACCTCTTTCATAAGGGAGATTTGTTCTTCTAAACCCCTTGTATCTGGAGTGGTTAATAGCTCATTTTCCTCATAGTTTTGTTTAGATATCTCTATTGTTAAATCTTTTAAGTGCATCCCCTTTAAGTATGGTGCAATTCCGAAATTCTCGATGGTAGTTTCAAATCTATCAGAGGCCAGTATGCTTAAGTGATTGTCTCTAAGGGCGCATCCCGATTCTAGCTTTATTATTCCCGACCCTGATAATTGCTTTTGGTTTGTAACTGATCCACATACAACCGTCACAGTTGTTTCCTTTGTCATTACGAATACCCATTGATTTGGTGCGTATAGTTTTATCCAAAGGTTTGAAGTAACATTTTGGTATTTTATCTCACATATGTCTTGTAAATTGGACCTGTGTTGCAATATTGCGATTTCACAGTTGGTTCCTTCCCAGACACCTGACAGTATTGTTGGTATCTCGCATAATAGATGATCATCATTGATAATGTTGCATTTAGATATATCTCTGGCTGATAGTTGCGTAAAATGTTCATTTTGAATATCAACGGCGATAAATTCAGTTGTTGGCACTATATGTGCACGCCTTTCAGTTACTAATATATTAGGTACAGCTACTACTGAATAAATGTTATAGGACCAAACATATGATAAGGGAATTGAAATTTCGATTATCACATATGCTTTTGTCACTCTAGTCCTGGTTGTCATACTTTTAAATAAGTGGTCTAACTTGCGCAATCCGTGACCCGGAATTGTAATGGAGACTGGTATTTGTTTTCTTATAGATGCTATTTGTTCTTCAAGTTGTGATGGGCTCAATAAAAGTGGGTGTAAGATGTTTAGATGTGCATTGTGAATAACCTCTAGTATCGCCTCCTGCACATCCCGTAAACTTCCCGTGGCAACGACTAGTTCAAGGGATGTCATTAAAATAGTTAATACTTGTTGTTCCGTTACACGTGTGTTATTTATGTTTTTTTCTAAGTGCTGCAACCTCCTCTGAATGTTATTAATAGCCTGTACTGTGGCATTTTGGCTGTGCTTGAATAGTTTTACAGAGTTATCAATCATGGAGGTTTGATTCTTTATTAGCAGTAATAAATGATCTTCATTGGTTTCTATAGTTTGAAAATGTTCTTCATATTGATCTGCTTCTCTCTGCGTTAATATTCCAAACATGTCACCTAACACTAAACCTGTAGTGTCACCAATCCCCCGTTTCGCTCTGGTTACTTCTTTATTGGATGACATCAGTAATTGATTGCCTTCATCTATTCTACTCATTTGAGATCGTAATTGCTGGATTACTAGTTGACAGTTAAACCTCTCCATATCTATTACCGAATGTACTGTTTTACACATAGTTGCAAGTTCATCTATTAAGCGGTATGCTTGAGTTGTTTCTTCCCAATACGTATTTAAATTATACCGCACAACCAAAGTCCATCTC
Source organism: Nephrotoma flavescens (assembly GCA_932526605.1). Classification (NCBI taxonomy): domain Eukaryota; kingdom Metazoa; phylum Arthropoda; class Insecta; order Diptera; family Tipulidae; genus Nephrotoma; species Nephrotoma flavescens. Next base: position 10,381,081 of record OW052223.1, read on the forward strand.
ATGGCAACTAGCTCCATCTTACTGATTTCCTCAAGATATATGCCAGTAGAATGTTTGAAGTTCTCAATCTGCATCAGTTCTTTGGCGCTGGTGGTAGAAAAACAAATGCTCATCAGGGCCAATAATGCCAGATGAAGCTTGATTCCCCCTTTCGCCTGTCTTCCTGGTTGGCGTCTAACTGGGTCATTGGTGTTAGGTGTTGCTAGTTTTGCATCTGGAGTCTTATTTGCGTTAATTATTTGTTGTGACCATGAATTGTCTTCTTCGCTTGGTAGCTTGCACAACTTAGTGATAGGTCGTTTATAGATATTCTGGCTGCATTTTATGGACGCAATACGAACCAAGCCATCTGAGCCAGTATGCACCTCCTGTACTCTCCCCATTTTCCAACGTGACGGCGGCAGTGATTCTTCCTTCAGTAGAACGACATCCCCTACAACTAAATTGGGCTGACGTTCCCTCCATTTAGTACGTTGTTGTAACTGGTGCAGGTAGTCTCTAGACCATCTTTTCCAAAAGTCATCTACAATCTTTTGTACTAAATGCCAACGTGTTCTTAGCGTGCAAGTAACATCATTACTTTCTGGGACTACCTTTATTGGTCCGCCTATTAGAAAATGCGCAGGTGTTAAAGATTCTAAATTTTCCGGATGGTCATACAAGGTAGTCAATGGTCGAGAGTTTAAGCATGCCTCTATTTGAGTCATTAATGTTGTTGCTTCTTCAAATGTCAATGCGGTCTCACCTATGACTTTCTTCATGTGAGTCTTTACTGACTTTACCCCTGCCTCCCATATGCCACCAAAGTGTGGTGCAGCAGGTGGTATGAAGTGCCAGGTAGTTTCATCTTGTTGAAATACCCTTGCAATTTCTGGTTCTAGAGCTGCAATCTTCGTGCGTTGTTGTTTCAGTACTCGTTCTGCACCAACAAAGTTGGTACCATTATCCGAATAGATTTCTCTACACAACCCCCTGCGAGATGTGAACCTGCGGTAAGCTGCTATAAATGCATCTGTTGTTAATCCGCTGACTACTTCTACATGTAAGGCCTTGGTGGTCAGGCAGACAAATACCGCAATGTATCCTTTGTACGTGGTTTGACCTCTTCCTATCTTGTTCCTCAGTTGAATCGGCCCGGCATAATCAATACCCACCTTGCTGAATGGCCGTGATGGAGTTACTCTGCAGGACGGTAAATCACCCATTAGTTGGTTGAGGGTTACTTGTTTAAATCTTATACATGTAACACATTTCTGTATAATATGACGTGTCAGATTTCTACCATTAATTATCCAAAATTTATTGCGAACATTTGCCAATGTAAGTTGTATGCCCCCATGAAGTGTTGTAGTAGTATGAGCATCTTCAATTATTCGCTTGCTGATTGAGCTTTCCTTCGGTAATATAATTGGTTGCTTTTGATTCATTGGTAGTTGCGAATTTTGTAAACGTCCGTGTAATCGTAATATCCCATCCTTGCTCATGACTGGATTTAACGCAGATAGTTTGGATTTTTTATTTAATAAAATCCCACTCATCAATGCCTGAAGTTCTTTACGGAAGTATCGGTGTTGTTCAATCCTAATTATTTGGACTTCCGCGAGTTTCAGTTCTGGTACTGTCACTTCTTTCGACTGTCGCCGTTGTTTATGAACATGCACGTTTATGAACCTTTGGCAGTACACCAATATACGCTTCAACTTATGAATGTTTGAAATTTTATCAATTAATTCATGTAGCGCGTTTGCTTTAGATTCAGCGGTTATTGTAAGACAAGTGATATCCGCTGCGCTGTCCTGGTTGTGATCACCTTGTATTTGTGGACCCTTGTGCGAAGGTGATGATGGCCATGCATCAGAATTTTCCTGCAAAAATGTTGGTCCCGTCCACCAGATCGAGCCTTGTGAGGTGATGGTAGCCGCTGCCAATCCTCTTGTTGCTAAATCAGCTGGGTTTAGATTTGTTGGTACGTAATTCCATTGTAGCTGAGGTAAATTATCTTTAATCTGAGATACCCGATTGGCTACAAAGGTTTCTAACTTCGGAATATCAGCTCTTATCCAGCTTAAAACTATGGTGGAATCCGTCCAAGCGAACATCTTTACATCCTGCATGTTCATGGTATTTTTAGCGTATCTTAGAAGCCTAGATAACAGATGCGCTGCGTTTAGTTCCAGCTTCGGAACTGTCAGTTTTGTTTTGATTGGAGCAACTCTGGTTTTTGCTACTAGCAAACTGGTTGTAACTTGCTCGAACGTATTTGTGGTTCTTAAATAGACCACCGCTGCATATGCTTGTTGCGAAGCATCTGCAAATCCATGTAACTCTGATTTTTGTGTTGACGTTGTTTTAACCCATCTTGGTACCTTTATTTTGCTTAATTCATCTAATTCGTTCTTATACTTTTTCCATTTTGCTTCAATAGCTTCTGGTAGCTTGTCATCCCACTGTGTACCAGCTCTCCAAGTGTCTTGCATTAACAGCTTTGCTGTTATCGTTATTGGTGATAACCAGCCGACAGGATCAAATAATTTTGAAGAGTCGGACAACAGTAGACTTTTCGTTGGTTCTTCTGTTGAAAGATTTAGCCTGGTCAGGTCAAATTCAAATGTATCATCCTCAGGACTATAGAGAATCCCTAGTGTTTTTATTATGTGGTTGATTTTTAAATTAATCATTCCTTTTGCTCGTAGGTGGTCAGGAACATTAGTCATGACTTCAGCTGAATTCGACGCCCATTTGTGCAATGGAAATCCTCCGCTCCGTGCAAGTCTTGTCATCTGTTGTTGAATGGTTACGACCTCCTCAACGCTGTCACCCCCAGTCAGTAGATCATCCACGTAAAAATCTCTTTCCATGATCCTTGCAGCTGTCGGATAGTTGTTCTTTTCATCTTCTGCCAATTGCATTAATGTTCTTACAGCAAGAAACGTCGCTGCCGTTGTTCCATAGGTAACCGTTTTTAGTTTGTATTCTCCTATTGTTTGTGATGGATTTTTTCGCCACAATATGCGTTGTAAGTTCTGGTGACCATGATGCATCCAGATTTGCCGGAACATCTTTTCCGCATCTGCTGTTAGCACGAATTTGTGTGTTCGCCACCTCAAGATGATGTCAATTAGGTCACCTTGAATTTTGGGGCCGTTCATCATTATGTCATTTAACGATAATCCCGAAGTAGTTTTGCTCGATGCATCGAATACTACTCTTAGCTTTGTGGTAGTACTTTCGTGGTTGATCACTCCATGATGTGGTATATAGTATACTGGATTCTCATCTGGATCATCTTTTGCCAATTGCATATGCCCCTGCGCTAGATAGTCTTCCATAAATTCGTGATATAATTTAGCGAATGGTTTATCTTTTAGAAATTTTCTTTCGATTTGCAGTAATCGTGCTACTGCTTTTTTTCTGGATTCTCCTAGCATAGACGGTTCTACTTTGAACGGTAAGTGTACCATGTATTTCCCATCTGGTAGTCGCGTTGTGCTTTCTGCATATAGCTTTTCAGCGATTGCTTCCTCCTGGGTATGTGTTTTTTCTTGCGGAATGGCATCATTTTCAATTAATAAGTCTAGTTGTTGCTTAATTGTTTTGGTTGTGACCATTGACAACATTTTATCTTCTTGGTTATTGCCTGTGCTGCCCATTATGATCCAACCAAGCTCAGTTTCTTGGGCAATTGGATCTTGTGGGTGTCCTCTAATGATGTTACTGTTTACAATTAGAGGATAGTAGTCAACACCGATTATTACGTCAATGCTATTGGACTTGTTGTATTGTGGATCTGCAAGTTGTAAATGCTGCAAATGTGCCCATTTGTTGGTATCAAAGTCGATGTCTGGAATATTATCCGTTAATTTTTTGAACACCATTGCTTCAAACTTAATTTCAAACGAACTCTGAAGCCTTGAAGATAAAGTTAGTTCGACCTTATGACTGCACACTCCGGCTTCCTTTCCTCCCATTCCTGAGATTTTAGTGTTGACTTGTTTCTGCGTAGCCTTAAGAAGATTTGCTGCCTTTGCGGATATGAATGACGCCTGAGAGCCTGGGTCAATTAATGCTCTAAAGAGCATGCATTTTCCCTCGCTTGTTGTTAATGCGATTAGAGCTGTAGGTAATATCGCAGGACCTAATTGTGTTGTTAAATAACTTTTAGATACTCGCTGCATGTCTGCGTTTGAATCGATGTGCAGTCCTGTGTTATGCTTTCCATTGCATATGTTACATTGGTTTTTCTGCCTGCATACATATGTTTCATGTTCTGCTGATAAACAGTTTCTGCATAATTTATGAAGCATTGCCATTTGCGATCTTTCACTGGAATTTAATTTCCTAAATCCTCCACAATCATTAATTTTATGTCCCCCTCGGCAGTAGACACAGATATTTGTTGTTGTTAAGAAGGTCCTTTTAACTATTTGAGCTTTGTTTTCACGTGAGGCGGTTGTTGGTAGGATTAATGGCTTTTGGTTGCCATTGGCCTCTAATGATTTGAACCTTCCTTCCAAAAATTTTAAAAATTCCGTTGTTGTTTGGAATTCCCTTGGATCTTCTAAGGAGATCTCATAGAGTCGCCTTGACTCATTGTCTAGTTTTTTAGTTAATATGAAGATTATTATTGAGTTCCACGATTCAATGCTTACCCCTGCGTTACGTATTCCGTACAAACATTCAATTGTTGTATCGTGAAGATTTCTCAGTGCTGCTGCAGACTCGATGTTTATATTTACTTGACTGAGTAACGTATTTAAATATGTTGAAATCAGTAGTCTCCTGTTGTTATATCTGCTATTCAAAATTTCCCAGGCGGCTTGGTAATTTTCTTCTGTTGGTTGTAGGTGGTTGATTAATTTGGCCGCAGCACCCTCTAACTGACCCTTTAGATAGTTAATTTTATGGGTATCACTGATCTGTCTATTCTCATGGATGAGTTTGGTGAATGTGTCACGAAATCCAGTCCACTTCTGGTAATCTCCAGCAAATATTGGGATTTGAATTCGTGGTAGCCGAATGTCCGTTGTTTGGTTTGTTGGTATAATTTTATCGGTTTCATCTATCCTCGTTGTTATTTGAAGGATTACTGATTGACACTTGCTATCAATGTTCTCAAAGTACTGTTCTGTGAAGTACTTTATACGTTGTTCTTCCTCATCAGTAACGAGCATGCAAATTTCCTCATGGAGTTCAGCTATTTGTTCCATGAGTTTTTGCATCACTCCAAGTGACAGTTTCATTGCCGGTTTTGGCCCAGTCACGACAAGGTCTTCGGCCTCATCAATCTTCCTGTAGAGACTCCTCATCCGAATCGTCTGTCGTTTTATTAATTGCTGCAACTCTGGATTCATTGTTTCCAAACCTGCATCTTTGTTGTTACTGGTGTTCGACTCTGATTGGCTTCTACTGCGATGCTCTGGGACCGGTGTAAGTGGTGGGCCGTTGTTTAGTTTTGCACGCATTATAGTAATAAATTCATTATATTTTCCCACTACACTTGTTACCGTTTTAAAGTACGGGTGCTCTAAGTTGACATCTTTCAGCTTCCTTATTTGCTCATCTGTTTCTAGAAACTTTGTATAAAGCTCCTTTAATTGTTGGATTCGGTTGGTGAGGTAAGTTTTTGTTTTCCTCTCTGGGCCATCCTTCTTATAATTAATACATATTTTATCAATCTGAGTCGCAAGCTGTTCTTGATTGAATGCAAGGGTTTCCATTTTTGAATTTAGGCAGTTCTCGTTCGCCAGTTGATTAATTATCGCGTGTTACTTGTTCTAATGTAGAATACGCGTTTGTTTTTGCCTGTTCTTAATGGCTCGAAGGACCACTGTTTAATTCAGCCTCAGCTTGAACTAATTTAACACTTTTAATACACTTTTAATTCCGAGCTTTCCACGGGTGAGGGCTAATACCGGAATATTGTAATAAAAGCATATAGTAGAGTTTGATTAGAACTGGGTAGTTCATTTATTTTTTGTCGTTTATATACAATTTTGATAGTTTCTTGTTGTTGTTTTTTACATTACATATGATCATATATCAATTACAATATTTTAATATTTTATAAACTCCAAAAGTGCAGAATTGCATGTAAAAAATTAATTATTTTATTTATAGCTAAATTAAAATTAACATTCTGTAAAACTGCATATTGTTGCAGTTAAATGACCCTGTTCATATTGAACAGTAGGATTACACTTTACTACTGCTGCAAAAGAGTGTGTTTGCTCCGTCGGTTTTTGAATTTGACCTACTTGACTTTTAATTTCTCCTAGCTGCTGGTGTCCTATCTTTAAATGGCTTGCCGTTAAATGTTGCTTCATTTCCATGATAAAAAGATTAATTTTGTTGAACTCTTCGTACAACGTATCTTCTTCATAATCTTGACACTCAAGCCAGACGAATCTTGCATATGGACATTCTTTAAATAAATTTCCAAACTTTTCAAGGTTCCAATCAACACAAGCGTAATGATACAATTTCTTGCACCGTCTCGAATCAGTAGCTTTTTTACATTTTTTACAATTACAAATTTTAGAAAATTTTACCGTTCATTCACTTCACAATATAAACACGCGGGTAAAAGGTTTAACTGTTCTGATTTCTATCGTAATTATGTACAAAAAATGCATTAGTTGCATAATTCATAAAATAGAAATTAAAAGTAATTTTTTGTGCTGATATCAAATGTTTCCAATTTTAATTTGCTATTTTATTCACTTAATTCTTGTGTTAATTCTCAAACTTTCACAAATCTTATATTACATCACATTCATCTTTAGCTCTTATGTATATTTTATAATTTTTAGTAATTAAAATTGCCGCTTACTATATTATTTAATTATTTTTCCACGCACACAATATATTGAGTTCTACATTCAGAAAACAGAGTTCACAAAAAAAATGCAGCTGGATCGACACGTAATTGTATTCACCGCCATTATTCACTTTATAGGTAAGATTCTGATGGCATTGCGATTATTTTGCAGGAATTTTTTGCCAACAAAAATTTTAATTTGTTCGTCCATCATTGACTTGTGGATACTATGAATGCTATCACACGCCTGTTGAAAATTTATAAATAAACAATTCACAGGGATGTGCTTTTCAAAGCACTTTCGTAGCACACTAGTCCTAACACAATCCTCAGAAAAAAAAGTGTTATCGGAGGAACACCGTTCTAAGAAAAAAAATCCAGACAGATTTGCCATAAAATTTAGCAAGTTAAAAATGTTTAACTCACGGTTTCGCTAATCAGTATGCTGTTCCACTACGAAAAACTCATTTTACGGTTTCTCATATAGATGGTCTTGGCTCCACAGTTGCCGCAACAAATTTACTAATAAATTAATCTAATTTAATATTGGTTGAAGTGAACATCCAGATTCAATTTCATGATTGGCACAATCCCCCACAACTCCCAATCAGCCAGAATCGCACTTACAAGACCCTTTCTTCAACCCTTATTTGAAAAGATCAATTTCTGAAAAATTTAGTATGGGTGATTCCTGGTAATCAACTGCGGTCATTTTCTACGGTTGCAAAATATATTTGATAGTATTTCCTTACCATTATATTTTATTTGCATTCACCGAATATTATTATTTAAAATAAAGTTTTTGCCTCTATTGATTCCGGCTGATGAGGGGTAAGCACAATCATGAAATTTGATCTGAATGATTTCAACCATTGGGAGTATAACTTAATTTTTTGGATTTTTTTTTCCATCGTTATCTATGACTGTCGACCATCTTTCTGGCAATTTATGGATTCTATCGAGAAAAAAATTGTTTGTCTTTTGATTGACGATCCGTTCGTCGAGCCATTTTTTGATTTCTTCGTAGGTTCTGAAGTGCTGGTCTTGAAGATCGCGTTTAATTGTTCGGAACAAATAGTAATTTAATGGGGGACAATCTGGTGAATAAGGATCATGCAGTAGAATTTCCCATTTAAGTACTTCCAGCGTATTTTTTGCTTGTTTTCCGAAATGTGGTCGAGCAAAAAATCACTTTACGCTGTTTGTTGGCTGGAATCGGACGACTTGCGTTCAATGCATGGCTTAAATCTATCAATTGAATTGTTGTTGGTAACGTTCACTAGTAATAGTTTCGTTCGGTTTTAGCAGCTCATAGTACGCCATTTCTGACCACACCAAATGCACAAAATATACTTACTTCCATGAACGTTTCTTTTTGCTGTTGATGTGAATGGTTCGCCTTGATGAACCCAAGATTTTTTGCGTTTAGGGTTATGGTAGTAAATCCACTTTTCATCGCCAGTCACAATTTGAGACAAAAAACTTTTGGATCATTTTTGGATCCTCCTTTTTGGATCATTTTTATGGCATGTAAACGTTTGCTTATGGCTGCTTGAGTGACATTTAATTGTTCTGCAATTTGTTTTTTCTGTTTGAGCTGAGTTTTCCTTCAATAAAGCTTCCAATTCTTCATATTCGAATTTTTTTGGTTGACCAGAACGTTCTTTGTCACTGACATCAAAATCACCACTTTTGAATCGTTTAAACCAGTTTTCGCAAGTTTGTTGAGTTAGTGCATGTTCACCACAAGTTTCTTGAAGCAAACGAAAACTTTCAACAGTTTTTTTCTTTTGATTAAAGCAAGAAAGTAATGCTTTCCGCAAATGCTGTTTTGTTGGTACGAAATTCGACATGTTTAAACGGGATTAAAAAATTTGTTGTTTACGCTTTCACGAATAATGACAAACTAAATTTTAATGTGAAATGACAACACTTTAAAACGATGTAGGTTTCATTTTAAAAGAATGTTTAGTACTAAAGTTACGCCATCTCTTAGAAAATCCAAAAAATTAAGTTATACACCCAATCGATATTAAATCGAGTAGATATACCCGTAAAAACTAATCTCGAAATGTCTAAATTAAACGGAAATTCGTATAATTTGCATAAATTTGGTGAGTAACAGTTTGTTAAATACGGAAAGTGGAAATTTTTTAAATTTGTTAAAAACTATGCTATCAGGTAAAGCTTACGACATAAAAAAAATTCGTAAAATATAAAAAAATTCGATTCGTGCGGTGATTTAAAAACCGAATTGAAACATAAATTTCAATATTCAACCGCCCCTGGATATTTGACACCATCGATACATCACTGCCTAATGAATTGCGGTAGATATAACGAAACCATCGATCGAGCAATTTTGTGTTAAAACAGTCATCAATTATAAGTCAGTACCTGATTCGCCTTCATCATCGTGTACCATCGATCAATCAGACATAATTTTAATAACTGGGGATTTCAATCTTTCAAATATTAGTTGGACTTATGATGAAGAAACCAACGAGATTATGCCTGTAAACGTCAATTTGGATAATGAGTACTAAAATTTGAGTCAATTCTGTGAATTAAAAAATGGACGACGGAAGAATCACCAAAACCTTTCGTTATTAATGATATTCATCCCAAAACAATAGAAATAGTATTGGAAACCAATGTGAAAAACCGGAAACCATATTCCAAATTCAAAAAAGCCAGTCCGAATGACTTATAAAATTATTTTGAACAAATAAATTGGAATGCCGAGTATGGAAAAATTTTAAAGGAATTGATTTATTTATTCCCATGTCTACGAGCAAACCGAACAAATATATGTTCCCAGGGGGATCCGCACGAAACGCGTTATTACAAAACGCGATATAGTATATAAAACGCGATATGGTACAAAATGTGTATTGCGAAACGACGAAAGCGTTTTGAAATATCGCGTTTCAAGTGGGACTCGTTCCCCGAAATTTTGTATAACCGAAATTTTGAATCTGATTTTGAACTGAGATACAGACAGCAGCTATATTCGCAATCTAAAGGATAAAATAAAAGGCGACTCCAGACACATTTGAAAATTTTTTAAATCCAAACGCGATGCTGTTGGTTACCCAGTCTGGAAGAAATTTAAAGATCAAAAGTCTTGTATTGCTGAGTTTTTCCAATCTATTTATATAGCGGAAGACTTTGATAATTAAAAAGATCTAACTGCCAGTGAATATACACTCACGAGCAACTAAATTGACTCAAAAGTTCAAGTTTCATTCGTTGTTTCCTCAAAATCAATCAGTCAACGAGAAGTCGCTCGTCACCTAAACATGAGCCAATCTGCTTTTTCAAGAGCATACATCTATTAGTCAATGGACAGTAGCCAAAATTGACAGCACGCCACCGCAAAGAGCGACTCGAATTTGCTTGCGTACACATCAAGTTGAGCATCGAGCTCGTATAGCATGGAGCATATTCACTGACGAGTGCAGAATATTTCTCCATGGTAGTGATAGTAGAGGCCGGGTCTACCGGCGTCCAGTGGCACTATTCTGACTTTCCCTGGGAATGGGGAATTGGGAAAAATATGTTCATACCATTTTTAATGAAGTGGCCAGAAAAATATAATTTAGACAAAAATGCTATATGAAAATATTTTTCCCAATTCCCTATTCCCAGGTAAAGCCAGAAAAACGGATCTTGTTTTCGTACCTGATGGAGACCGTAGAGGAGGTTTGATCACTGAAAGATATATCGAGGACATTCTCTTGGATCATGTAGTGGCCTATACGCAGGGTATATAGGGGTAGATTTCATACTAATGAATGACAATGTCCGTTGTCAAACAGCTCGAACCACTCGGTAGTTCATGGATGAGGTTGAGCTCGAGACGATGCATTGGCCAGATACCGAGCCTGAAATCCTGTACCATCTAACATCAGTGACCTCAAGATTGCGTTGGATGAGGAGTGTTGTGCGATACCCAAAGGTCAAAACCTTAATAAGGTCAATGGGAAACCGCATGCGACCGTTGTAGAAACAAGGGGGTCAAAACCACAAAATATATACAGAAGCGACATAACTCCATTTTTATATGAATTTCTTTCAACTCGAATATTTGTTCTTTTATATCAAAATAGGAGTGGTAAAATTGTTTAAGTGGTGGATAATAGATAGCGCTAGTAGTTTTCAAAAATTAAAATCGATTATAAAATCTTCGCAGTGTACATCTAAAACTTCCTCTCAATTCGTTCTCTCAATTTAATGTCACTGTGATTTTGGCTGTACCAACCATATTACTGTTTTTCCTAAAATCTAAACCACATCTAAACTAACTAAAGATCTATACTATTAAGCGTATAAAGAATTAAACTAAAATGATAAAGTTCGATTTAACGGATAAACTTCCCAATATCTGGATTGGCATTTAATTTTTCCGCTGTTGGAATTTTTGTCTTACAAATTATGCAATGAATTACTTTTTATTAGATAGTCATCAAAAAAGAAGTATACGAGAAAATTTTGAAACCCGTGAATAAAACGGGTATGGTGGATTATACCTACGACGGATATTCGCCAAAGGTTAAATATGAGTGAAGCGATACCGGAAGAGCCTTTAAATCGGGTGTATTAGCTACATTGAAAGAAAACTGAAGTAGCCTAGCCCCCCATTAATGAAAGCTATGGAACTCTTGAAGAATACGGTTAGTGTGAAAGATCCAAAAACATTAATATCAGGAATTCGATTTCAAAATTGAAATGATCGATAGCGTCTATCAGGATTCAATGCCGTATTTATATTTATGCCTTTTATTCATGCAGCCATCCGAGAAAAATGATATTCAAGCTCTTCAGCGACGATCCTGATTGATACACTGGAGAGTACAAAGGTTCTTCAATCACACTGAGGGAAGAGACGATTATCGAAATGAGGACGGCGTAATGCACTAAAAGATTTGATTAAAGTTATTCAATCATGGAACTCTTGGAGATATAAACTATTTTGAGGGGGCTCGGATTGAGAATCCTGAATAATCCGAATTTATGAAAATTAAATTTTTAATAAAAAACCGGAAATTTCCATTAATCAACAGTTTTTTTTAATTTTAAAAATTTCAGGTAAACTACATTCGGCATAAGTGTTGTTCTGAACACAATAACTACCGCCAATTTTGGTCGATGTACAATAAATAGGAATTACCGAAGATTACAAGTAATGCTCGAGTACGTGAAATCACTACATTGATTCGCTTTACATCATCGACAAATCCAATAGCGTTTGCCGGTCTTTAATCGCCATTATTTCGTTAAGCGTACGGTTGAAATGAGTATAATGTGTCTTGTCCCTGGAATTCTTCGAGACGCAGCTTTTGGGGCTCCCATGTCAGACTCCTCGAACTGTTAACTGTTAACTACAGTCAATTATGCCGATGTCGAATGAATTAAATTCATTCTGGTATAGCTTAATGACGAATTCAATTGATTGGGTTGCCTAGGCTGAATTGAACCACGAAAGACTGTCGGTGTGGTAGATTCTGATCACGGAATCCGTGGAGACTATATTTCTTACTCGAACTGGGCATATTCGTGCTAAATTTTTAGCCTTAACCGAATCATTTTCATTAATAATAATACTCAATGTTTGACAATTGATCGCAAACAATTTGACAGAACTCAAAGAGCATGAATTTATTTTTACACTACTAAAAACTTTTAATGTTTACAAAATGATTTTTTTCATATTTAGAGCCATCTATTGGCGAACGTGAAAATTATTTTAGGAGTATGTATTGTCATAAAAATGGTTTCTAACTGACGTTTCTGACATATTCTGTGCCATTCTGCAACCAATAAAATTGTTTTTGTTTTGAATGAATTTTCTGTTGTAATTTAAATTTAAATATTCCCAAAATTTGTTTTTCCCAAAATTTGGTTGCGTTTTAAAGTAAAAATATCAGGCAATCGGTTAAGCCGTTTAAAAAGAAACCCTTTCTGTGCTTCCGCGGTATATGAGTATAACACATGGACTGAAAAGTCCCGGCCCTAACAAAGAAAACAAGTTTTTTGTGTTCAATTTTTTTTGTTCAGATGGTAATAACCTTCAAAAGACAGCTGTCAAAATTTCATTATATTCTATTCATTATAGTTTGTGAGTTATTGTGCTCAGGGTGACACTACTTTTGTTAGTTTCAAAACAATTTATCAAAAACCCACCGAGTCACAAGTCAATCAAAACAATTGCAAAACTACATGAATTGAACTTCGAATCGCTGGAATGATTGTGTTGCTCTTGATGGAGACTACGTTGATGAATAAAACCAATTTTGAACAACAAAAAAACGTGTTTTCTTTGTTAGGCCTGGGACTTTTCAGCCCATGTGTTATGTATCTAATAGAATTTAACAGCTATTGTATTAAACAAATTGAGGAGCACAAACAAGTTGATATGATATACATCGACTTTGCAAAAGCGTTTGACTACGTCAATCACTGCAAAGTTTTGGAACACATTTTCAAGTTCAAATTTTCCAATTCGTAGGGGTGGGATGTTGTAACATCACTTTTTTCGATATTTATAGAATATAGAATATAGAAATCTCTTTTTTCTAAAACAAAATTGCTTGTCGTTTCACGTTTCAATTTTGCTTTCTATATTGCGATCTCACACTACTAGAAAAAATTGTTTATTTATCTCTTTCTTGTTTTTCGATAAAGTATCACTCTTAAAATAAGTAGATGATACAATAAGAGTAGAACGACATTATATTTTATTCGAATAGGTAGAGATCGCAATAGAAGTAATGTAATTTAAAAATGAAAAAACGATAAATTTAATTTGTGATGAAAGAGATATAAATTTCGATAGTATCGAAAAAAGTGATGTTACAACATCCCACCCCTGGTTCAAATCTTATTTAAGTAATCGCATCCAATATATTGAAATAGGAGATAAAAGGTCGATTAGTACGCTAATTTTAAAAAAAACTTTTTTTTAAATGATCAACATTGTTATGATGAAGAAGATAATATGATAAATACAATCATGTATTTATCATATTTTTTTTCTGAGTGCAGGGGTATACCACACTACCTCCCTTAAAAAAAATAAAAAATTTATTACAGATATGAAAATTTTTAATTATTATTTATAAATTGAAATCATAGCTATTTTATATAATTTTACCGAAGTCAAGTTTCTACCAAATAACAAAAACTATACATGTGTGCGAATATACAAATAGTATACATTTAGGAGGAATACTGGCAACAATTGTTGCGTGATAAAAATAAATTAATAATTAAAATTAATTAAGTAATAGTCCCATATAGAAAAACATGATTTTTTATGATAGGCTTGGTACTTTAATAAAAAAATGCCAAATGGTCGGTTCCTTTGTTCAGTCATATGAATAACAAGCAATAACTGCAACAGTTGTTGCACGAAACTTCAATGAACAATTTTGTTCTACAGAAGTCAAAAGTCCCATATATAGACATTGTTTTTTATGATGGCCTTAGTATGCGCTTTACTAGAAAAATGCCAAATGGTCGATCCCTGGGGTCGGTCATGTCAATAACAAGCAATAACTGAAACAGGTGTTGCATGAAACTTCAATGAAAAATTTTGTTCTACAGAAGTCAAAAGTCCCATATATAGACATAGTTTTTTATGATGGCCTTAGTATGCACTTTAATATAAAAATCCCAAATGGTCGGCCCATGGGGTCGGTCATATGAATAACAAGCAATAACTGCAACAGTTGTTGTACGAAACTAAAATTTTTCATTGAAGTTTCGTGCAGCAACTGTTGCAGTTATTGCTTGTTATTCATATGAACCAACCACCTAGCATTTTTGACATTTAGTATATTGGACCGACAATTTAGCATTTTTATACTAAAAAACCGTGTTTTTAAGTTAAAGCATAGCATAGTCTGTTATGCTTTAACTTAAAAACACGGTTTTTTTACGTTGCGCATATTCAGCATATTAAAGCCTTACTTTCAAATGAATGTTTTGATTGGCTGCGATTTTCTGAAAATAATCGAGGTGAATTCGCAATAGTTTTTCAAAATTTGCATTGTGCAATAATAATATTAAAAAAATATTTTTTTAGCTAAATAATTTAGATTTAATAATTCTCTAAGTATAACAGAAAAAATCTATCATAAAAGTTGTATAGTTTTCTTGTAATTTCGCTATTCTGCATAGTTCTGTATAATAACGGAGTAGTTCAGAACTATGCAGAACAGCGATATTACAAGAAAACTATACAACTTTTATGATGGATTTTTTCGGTTATATGTAGAGGATTATTAAATCTAAATTTATTAATTAAAAGAACTAATTTTTTAATTTTAAATTGGGCAAATTTGGAAAAACTATCGCGAATTCAACTCGGTTATTTTCAGAAAAACGCAGCTGATTGTTATACAATTTTATTTGTATTCGCCTAATTGTTTTCTAATTTGTTTCGATTGTAATGCATATTTTTATTTTTATTCGCCTAATTGTACTCTATGTATTTTTTTTTTACCTAAGAACAACATTTAGGGAAATAACTAACCAATACATATATATAGAGTATACGTACATGAGAAAATTTGTTATTTTTTTTGTTAAGTACTTGATAGGCATATAATTTTACATAAGTATTTTCTAATTATATTTTTTATAAGATATTATATTATGGTTAGAAGGGTTTAGTCTGAATTTAGTAGATAACAAAATTCGCAGTAAGAGGTCCAGTTGTCCCAATCTGTTAAATCATCCTTAATATACGATCTCAAATATTCATGTAGATTTCGATGATTTCGTTCCAAACCACTTATCGTTTGTGGATGATACGTGGTGGAATGAGAATGAGTATTTATAATATTTCCATAATTTTTTTTTTTGAATATTTGATTTAAATATTCGGTACCCATATATGATGATATGATATGATATGATTGAGGCGTACAGGCCAGCCATAACGGCGATCCTAGGTACGTTACCATAATCCTGAAATATCAACAATCAAATAACAAATTATATCTGAATGCGAATTATATTTCAGCATCATGCGGGCCCAGGCCCTGCCTGCATCCTTAACAGATGAGGTTATTTAGGAAAGGATGTTAGTCACAGAAACGACTAGGGCGAACCGCAGCAAAGTCATTTTCTAACTACTTAAATATATTAAAATGTTAGTTACAATTAAATTCACACTCTAGAGTAGATTTTGTTAGTTTATTAATTTGGGTTAGCTGTGGTTGTGGTAAAGGATACTAATACTCATCATATGTATTCGGCATCAGTCATAATAGACTAGTTAGGTTATTTAATTCACATCTACGGGTCATCTCATCATATGCTGTTTGTAACCTTATTTTACCCTATCTTCCCACCCAACACCATCTAACCGAGGGATTTGACGTTCGTAATTACTCGACAGCATTATCATACATATGATGACCTAAATATTTCGTTGCTATTGTAAAACAATTAAATTGAAATTCGGTATTGTCATTAAGCTACCTATATTTAAATTCATCCAACTAAAAGCAGGGTTGATTTATATCTAACATTCACACACTTCACTAAAACATAACCTGAATTCAACAAGAAAGATCGTCGAAAAACAACATTCCATGGCAAAAGGTCTTTGGATCGTTAACATATTTGATTATATTGAGTTTATCCTCAAAGCGTAAATAATTAAATAGACCCCCTGATCAAGAATGTTGCAATCACAATCTTCCCTGACCTTCCGGTATGTTTAAAAAATAATAATAATAAAATAAATTGAATTATATTTGCCGACAACTTTATTGTTTCTTTAAAGTCAGGACTTTCGACAAAATTTCAATTTATAGAATTTATTTAAAGTAAGGAACAAATTTAATTTAAGAACACAACATATTCTAGAAAAATCTCGAGCCTAGAACACACGTTTTAATAAGAACAAAAATAAAATTCGTAAATCGAATCCTTTTCCCGTAAGCAGAGACTTTTCGTTCACCGGGATTGGTGTAATCAAAATAAAACAGAGTTAAATGTATATGTACAACAATTTATGAGCCAAATGTACGTACTAGTACTAGAGTACAACAATAACAATGTTCCGAGACGAGAGGATATTAGTTTTAAAACAAAACAAATAAAATTTATGATCGCAAAACAAAATTTGAGAAAATAAAATCGTAAGCAAGAGACACAAATATGGTATGGTACACCAATCACACGCAACGAAACCTTATAATTATAACTGAGCGCGTACAATGTACATTCATGTTCAAATCCAAAACCAACAACATTGTTGTTGCTTGTTGGTTTTGTCGCAAGTCGCAATTGCAATACTTGCAAATATGTGCAAAATTTATTTTTATAGTATATGTATATTCTCAGGCAAATACGTATATACACAGATTATAATATATTACAAACGCATTTACAAGAAAACACACAGCAAAATACATTAATTAATATAAAAACAAAATCAAAAACTTCTCTTTCAAATCCACAAGTTCCACGTGCACGCATTGATAATGTTCACATAATTTCACTTAACTTATTTACATACTATGTAGTGCATTTTATCAAGAATACACTACAACACATATTTATTATTAATTTATCCACTATTCCCGCACAGAAAAATTAAATTTAATTTTAAAACAAGGAGCGACACAAAACACGTCTACTCCGTTTGAAATCCGAACTCTCTTTTCCGATTTAAATATTCGGTACCCATATCAGATTTAATTTTTCTGAGTGCGCCATATGTTAAAATGAAATGTTCTATAAAAGCTTTGGCTATAGTTGTATTTTCTTTATTTTTGTTATAGGTTGAAGGACCACGTATTTTTTCAATTCGTCCTGTACGGTTAACACATATCGATTACCTTGATATTATCGGTGTCAATCGAAATCGTGTCTAAACTTGTAGATGGAGTTTCGGTTATTTGTTGTAGCTCTCTGTGCGATTTCTCATGTTTGTTTCAATTTTGGTGTAATATATTTTTCGGAAAGTTGCTCGCTCTAATGCAATGCTCAAATATTTAAAATTGTTTTGTTCTTGTATACATTATCAATTATTGCAATAAGTCTTGGATGGCAATCTTCTACTTGAATTTCAAGCGTTCGGAAATTATTTGTTTCGCTTAGTGTCAAAGCTGAGTAAATACACAAGTCCTTATGATTCTCCGAAAGTTGATCAGGCTTTTGAAGCTCAATTAACTGTGCTGTTTTCGACATACTTCTGGTAATCACTGTATTGACTGAAATTAATTTTAAATCCTCACTATCAACTGATAAGCGGGATAGTGCATCCGCACACACGTTACTTTTTCCTTTTATGTATTCCACCGCAAAGTCGAATTCCTCTAGGCCAAGACGCATTCGAGTTAATTTCGATGATGAGTTTTTCATGCTGTACAGATAAATTAAACATTTGTGGTCCGTAAATATTTTAAATTTTCTACCCAAAAGATCGGTTTAAAATGCATTACAGCACTTTAAGTAAATAATTTTGAAGCAAATGATACAGGTGAATCTTTATTACCTTTTAAGAGGCATCAATTGTTAATCGAAATTGAAGGCTAAAGGCCGGGTGTTGTAATATCGGTATAATACATTCTTTCTTAACAATCTATTTGGTGGCAAAATCTTTAATAAACCTTCTATAATAATTACAAAAAGCGACGAATCTTCGAAATTCGTCTGAATTTTCTAGTACTGGGTAATTTTGAATTATTGAACATTTTGTAGAATCTGGTAGTATACCTTGATCTAAAATTTGATGTCCTAGAAATGTTACCGTATAGTTTGTAAAAATTTACATTTTTTTGCGTTTAGTTTTAAATTATATTTACGAAGCCTCTCGAATACCTTTATTAAATTTTGATTTTGATGACGTAAGGAACATCCAAAAAAAGTAAATCATCAACATTCAGGCGATAATCCAGACATTGTTATGTATGTTACGACTTATGTTATTTTTAATAGTCACGTCACGAGCACTTAAAATAATTTAAAATTTGATTTATAAAAATTATATTTTATTGTTATTAATTATAAATTAAATTTAACATGACGGTGTAGCGGCTGGTGGTGGTGTAGTGAGCACTGCTGTGACGTGTCTTCTATGACGAGTGGTAACCAAATAATTTAAATTGTTTGGTTATCTCATTGGCACACTAAAAATTTAAAAATCAACATGAAATCGACTATAACATGTTGCTTAGTCGTAGTCGTGTTACATCTGCGTCGTTTCCGATCTTTGCGTATGAGTGTGTTTGTGTTTGTAATTGGTTTTACTTAGTTTGGGTGAATGGTTGATAAACGATATATTTTGATATGTGCGATTAGAATATTGTTGGCCGAAATATTCTAACCGCTTCAAAAATTGTTAAAAGAAATTCTTGAATTTGTTGAAAATGCTGTGATTTCTCTTGACTGTTTTTCAATCTCAATTTGATGAAATTCTGATTTCAAACCTAAGATGGTAAAGAATTTTGCTCGTCCTAATTGATCCAAAATCTCATCAATCCTAGGCAGTGGGAAAGTGTCAGATACTGCTTTTTTGTTTAGCTTTCTAAAATCCACGATGGTCTGCATATCCTTAACATTCGTTACTTTTTCTCTTTGGTACTAATCTTTTTTTTTTTTTTTAATTTGTCTTTTTTAAATACTTTTTATTGGATAGATAGTGACTAATTAAAAGTGTTAAAAAATAGTAAAAGTGTGAACTTGGTGTTTGTGACTGCATAGTTGTGGTTTTTGTGCTCTAAATTATTGAAAATATCGTGCGACATAAAATATCCAGTTATAATAATAAAAAAAAAAAAATAAAAAACTATAAAACATAAATAGAAATAATAATAACGGTACATTTTATAATCACATGATTACAATAAAAACACGTGTATAATTAATAATCAACATAAAGTTCCCAAAAAAAAAAAAATAAAAATAAAAAATAAAAACATTCCTTCCGTGTTTAGTTGCTCCACACAAATAAACAATTACAGTTTAATTTTCATAAAGTCATAA
The DNA here is from genome assembly GCA_932526605.1 of Nephrotoma flavescens. Taxonomy (NCBI): domain Eukaryota; kingdom Metazoa; phylum Arthropoda; class Insecta; order Diptera; family Tipulidae; genus Nephrotoma; species Nephrotoma flavescens. The sequence continues at coordinate 10,400,906 of OW052223.1, forward strand.
AAAACCAATAACCGCTTTTAATTTGTTTTAACGTTTTAATTCGTCGGATATATAAATACGATGTCAGTGCCGACATGTTCTAACTATCATGGAATAACGGTATTTTAGAAGTAATATTTTTACAAAAAAATAGTTTTACTTCAAAAATACCGTTATTCCATCGAAAATGCATCGAAGCGAAAAAAGTGATAGTTAGAACATGTCGGCACAGATCATAATATTTGTGCAATTCTATCGTGTAAAACTGTATGCTTAGACAAATTTATAAGCTGTAGTGGTATGTGTACTCGTGTCGTTCACGCGGCATGTATAAAAATGAGTAACGCTTTGCTGACTCTGTTCAACGCAAGTGATAACCTAAAGTGGTTCTGTGATGACTCCCGTGACACTTTTGGGAAAATGCAGCGGATAATCGATGAAATGCTACCGACATTAGAGCTCTTGCCACTGATAGAGCTAATCCCGAAAAAATGAAATCTCGCTCGTCCAAAAAAGTGCCGCCAAAGGATACCGATACGCCTTCGACCCCGAGCTCTCTTCAATCTAATATGCAGCACTCAAATCTCGTTGTACCTAAATTTATTGTTGGCACCTGCAATAATGTATCAGGCGCAGTTAAGATCGTTCCTATTAAAAAATATGTTTATGCCTCTAAGTTTGCCAACACGACATCAGTTGAGGCATTATGATCTTTTTTATGCAGCCAATTAAACATAGCGGAATCCGAGGTTGATTGTCGTTTGCTGGTTCCCGCCATTCAGGACGTGACGCAACTCAATTTCGTGTCTTTCAAAATCGGGGTAAATCTGGAGATATTTCCAAAACTACTTCAACCAGAAATTTGGCCAGTGGGTGTTCCAGTGAGAAAATTCACTGATCGCCCAAAAAACCCAAAATACTTATATCCAATAGTCCTGCAGTAAACTTACAATTATTACCATTTAAAATATTAAATAACTGCTGCTCCTCTTCTAACATCGAAAACAGCAATAATTATAATTACAAAAACAACAATAATTACAGAAAACCTGCCTCTTCGACAATTTACTACCATAACGCTTCCAGTATTCGAGGCAAGTCTAAAGAGTTTCGGTTGGGTGTCCTAGACAATAACTATGCAGTCATAATCATTTGTGAGACTTGGCTTACTAATCTTATGAATAGCGAAGAATTCTTCCCATTGGATTATATCGTCTACCGAAAAGATCGATACAACCATGTCACAACAATGAAAGGTGGAGGTGTTTTGATCGCCGTGAAAAACTCAATTCCGAATGAGATGGTGGCTTCCCATCAAGTTCATGATGTCATTGCTGTACGGTTTAAACAAGCCGATTCGTCAATTCTCGCCGTGGTCGTTTACGTTACATGTGGGTCAAGCCTGGATACTTATATCGAGATCATCAACTTCATCGACCTTGCTATAGTACCTTTTGTTCGTCCTGATGAGCAACTGATGATTTTCGGTGACTTCAATCTGCCTGAGGTGAACTGGTCTGATATCAACGGTATTTTCACACCATCTTCCACAGATATTAGAGGGATCACTACTGTGGACTACTTCGTTAGCATCTCAACAAACCAAATTAACCGAACGAGCAGTACTCAGGGTATCTGGATTTAATTTTTTCAACCGATAACGTGTACTCAGAGGTCTTACCGTGCGAGGACCTTACAGGCTGTACCAGCGTATACCACACTCCAGTTATGTTAAATATTTTTCATGAAAAATGCGACACTAGTTTTCCTATTGATAATTTTTTCTTTGATTTTAGAAATGCCGACTACGCTTCCTTAAATGAATTTCTGCTTAATTCGGATTGGGAATTTCTTCAGTTCGGAGGAAATCTAAATACAATAGTTTTGTCTTTTAATAAACTTGTCAAGACTGGTGTAGAAAAACATATCCCGAGGAAAAAAACTAAGCCTTGCTTCCGTGAACCATGGTATAACAAGCAATTAAAGGACATAGAGATACGCCGTAATAAACTACACTACCTATATAAAATACACGGTTCGAAATATTATCATGAATTCGAGACCGCACGGAAGGAGTTTAAAACATTAAACTGGTTCCTGTATAATAATTATATTCTGCAGATCGAGGAAGATTAGAAAATATGAAAAGAAAGACCGTTGGGTTCCCTTTACCTATGACGTACCTAGATGCCTCTGCAAGTCATTCTTCGGAAATCTGCAATTTATTTGCCAATTTTTTTGAATCCGTTTACGAACCGCCATCCATCGATCCAGCAGTTAATTCTTGCAACGGAGGGGAATTTACCCAATTACGGTTCACCGAAGATGACGTTGATGACAGCTTGTCTCAAATTGATATTAATAAGGGTGCTGGGCATGATGGATTTCCGCCGATTCTTATTAAGAGTTGTGCTGCTAGTCTGGCTGCTCCCATCTCCTTTATGTTTAACGAAAGCATTCGAACTCAAATTTTTCCAGATCCCTGGAAAATTTCGTATATACATCCAATTTTCAAGTGCGGTAAAAGAAGTGATATCTGTAATTATCGTGGGATAGCTATTCTCTCCGCCATTCCAAAACTCTTTGAGCTTATGGTACAAAGGTTTTTATTTTTCCATGTTAAAACGGTTATTTCACCGGGAGATCCACCGTTACCAATTTGATGACATTTTGCAGACACTTATTCAGCAGTATTGATTCGACAGTGCAACTGGATGTTATTTATACCGACTTTTCTAAAGCGTTCGATAAAATTAATCATTTAATTCTAATCAAAAAGCTACAGCGATTGAATTGTCAAGCCATCCCTACTAAGTGGTTGCTGTCCTACCTCTCTGATAGGTGGCAGTTTGTTAAAATTGGTGAGTCATCTTCTCGTCTATTTCGGGTTACTTCTGGAGTGCCACAAGGTAGCCACATTGGGCCACTTCTATTTTCAATATTCGTCAACGACGTGGTTAACTGTTTTGTCTCTGCAGATTGCCTGCTTTACGCAGATGATATGAAAATATTTGCACGAATATCAAATGTATCCGACTGTATAAATTTCCAAGCGGATTTAAACAGATTTTGTGATTGCTCGGTTGAAAACAAACTGTTGCTGAACGTGAGTAAATGTCTATCGCTTTATAATGAAGAAGTCGTTAGAGTTAAGTTCATCTCCGATTTGAGTGTTATTTTCACTCGAGATCTCACATTTACAAGGCACATTGATTCAATAATAAGCCGAGCATATATGATGCTGGGTTTTATTAAACGGAATTGTAAGGATTTTTGTGATCCGTTAACCTGGAAATCTCTGTTTGTCTCATTTGTTCGATCAATTTTGGAGTATGCCTCACAGATTTGGTCACCTTTTTACCGATGCCATTCCGAGAGAATTGAGAGTGTTCAAAAACAGTTTCTTATCTACGCGCTTAAAGGTTTATCTTCAATGCGGGCACATGAGCACGTACTTCCGCATTATCGTGATCGTTGTGCTCTCTTCGGATTACAACGGTTAGATCACCGACGTGGTATCTCATCCGCAATCTTTGTCCGTGACGTATTATGTTCACGTGTGTCGAGATACTCACCAGCTTCGGCTTTTATGTTCCAGAACGGTGCATACATCGCCGGACGAATTCATATTTACGAGAGCGGTGGCCACAAATTACTATTCATCTGAACCAGTCATAGGTTTGATTTTAACATGTCAAGCAATTCATTGAGGAACGAACTATTTAAATTTTATAATAACCGTTCTTAAATTAAATAACTTTTTCAAATTGTTATGTCGCTTATTTTTAATAATTGTAATAATTACCGATTGTAACCCTGTAGGTAAATTATATAAATAAATAAATAAATAATAATAAAGGTGAGTTATATGGTGAGTAAGAATTTTCGATAATATCATCTTGTAACATTTGCTGAACCTCTCTATCGATTTCTTTAAAATGGGTGACGGTCTCTTTATCGTAAACAATTTATCGTGTTTCAATTTAACGTGAACATTTAATCGTAGAACAGTTTATCGTGGACACAATTTACCGTGGACACAATTTACCGTGGGACAATTTATCGTAGAACAGTTTTTCGTGGACAATTTATCGTAGAAAGGTTTTATGCGTGGTATCAAAAAATTAGTGGGATTCTTTAATGATTTTTGGAAGAAGTTCTGGAATATTGCCATGTGGGACGGAACTCGGTAGTTTCTTAACCGATTATGTTGGGATTGGGTATGGTGGATGGAAATGGGATTATTGAATGATTTTTGGAAAAAGTTCTGGAATATTGCCATGTGAGACAGAACGCGGTAGTTTCTTAACCGATTATGATGGGATTAGGTATGTTGGATGGAAATGGGATTTTTGGAAGAAGTTCTGGAATATTGCCATGTGGGACGGAACTCGGTAGTTTCTTAACCGATTATGATGGGATTAGGTATGTTGGATGGAAATTCGGATTTTTGAATGATTTTTGGAAGAATTTCTGGAATATGGCCAGGTGGGACGGAACTCGGTAGTTTCTTAACCGATTAAAGATCCCGGCTTTTACGACCCCACCCCCCCCCCCCCCCCCGAATTAAAATCTAAAGAGCCCCGCAGGGCTACGGGGAGGAGCGTAGGTATCATTAATAGATTCTATATAATCCGCTCCTACGTGCGGCACGCAGTGCGACATGTTTGAAGATCCCGGCTCCTACGCCCCCCGAAATTAAAATCTAAAGAGCCCCACAGGGCTACGGGGAGGAGCGTAGGTGTCATTAATAGATTCTATATAATCGGCTCCTACGTGCGGCACGTAGTGCGACTCCCACTCTCAATTTAATATATTGATAAAAAACTATTAAATTTCATTTACTTTTAAATGAGATTCAATATTTTTTATTAAATTTTTTTAGCACGTCAACGTATTTTTAAAAAAATTTAGTTCGTGTTTATTCCAATAGATGGCGCTAGGTCCAAAGTGCTAAGCAAAGGCACATTTTTAGTTATAAACAATTCCGCTCTTGGTCAAAGTGGCGCTACCGTCGCTTTTTTAAATCCCCGCCGAAAACGCCATCTGTTTCGATTGGAAAGTCTTCATTGACAATTTGAAATTCATGGTCAAGTGGTATAATTTACAAGAAATTTTGTCCAAGTGTTTCGGTTTTACTGTAGCCCCCAACTGTTATCTGGTTAAACTCTCTTGTTGAGGGCGAAGTTCGTTTCCCTGTTTTATTATGGTTAATATTATGATGATTATGTAAATTATTTTGAAAAGTGATGTATATAAAGTTAGCCCAGGATTCATCCCATAAAACGACGATGGCAACACTAAACTATCACGACAGTTTTTCATCCCAGAATATTACTATCAGCCCAGAAATTTTACCATCCCAGAATATTTCATCCCATGAAAAAGTATAATGAGAGAAAACTATCATCCCAGAAAATAAAGTTAGCCCAGCTATCACTATAGTAGCCTTTACAATCCGATCACTATCAGCCCGAAAATTACAAACATTCCATAAAAACTATAGCAACTACATAAAAACTAAAGTACTAACATTATATTAATGGGACGACAGAAATCGTAGCATTTAATAAAAAAATTATTAAATAAAACGAACTTATTCTACCTAACCGATTAAAACATCCCAATCGATAAAAGCGTCGGATAAGGACGAATCCATCGCTCCCACCACACATTCTGTAAAAGTGTCGGATTAGGACGAATGCATTTTAGATGCGGAACTTTAATATCTTCATACAGGATCAGTTTCATGTGAAACTTCTATGAATACATTCGTCCTAATCCGACACTTTTACAGAATGGGTGGTGGGAGCGATGGAGCTTCAAAAAATTGAATAATTTAATGATTTTCGAAATTTAAAATTTAATTGCGCCACTTGGACGCATAGAAGTTTCATGAAACTGATCCTGTATGAAGATGTTAATGTCCCACATCTAAAATGCGGACAACCTAATCCGACACTTTTATAGAATGGGTGGTGGGAGTAATTGAGCATTAAAAAATTAAATAATTTAATGATTTTCGAAATTTGAAAATCAATTGCGCCTCTTGGACGCATAGAAATTTCATGAAACTGATCCTGTATGAAGATATTAAAGTCCCGCATCTAAATTGCATTCGTCTTAATCCGACACTTTTACAGAATGGGTGGTGGGAGCGATGGAGCATTAAAAAGTTGAATAATTTAATGATTTTCGAAATTTAAAAGTTTCATGAAACTGATGCTGTATGAAGATATTAAAGCCCCACATCTAAAATGCATTCGTCCTAATCCGACACTTTTATAGAATGGGCGGTGGGAGTGATTGAGCATCAAAATATTGAATAATTTAATGATTTTCGAAACTTTATATTTAATTACGTTACTTAAATCAACATTCTTTTGCTGAAATTATTGTATCGAAATATTTCGGTTTATTTTAGATTTCTATTGTTATGTCATGATAGAATAATATATATATATATATATATATATATATATATATATATAACATAATATCATGATAGATTTGTTAGTATTGCGTCAAGCGTAAATTTGATTTTTATGGGATGAAAGTCTGGGATAACTTTTTTTACCTGAAAAGTGTGCTTATATATTTTGAAGAACTACCTTGGAAGTGACTGTTGTAATTACTTTTAGGTTTCTGAATTTCTGAATGAAATTATTACTATGATTTTGATTGTAAAAAATTCTATTACTCCTGTTCGGTTGAAATTTTGGTTCCCGATAATTTTGGTAAGAAGGTTGATTATTGGTTGAACTATATTTTCTCGAATTATTTGTGTATCGATGTCCAGTACAAAAAAAATATTATTCCTTTGCATGTGATTAGCTTGTCTGGGTGTAGAGTATCTGTTAATTCTTGTTTCAGGATTTGTTCCTAATTTTGCTTCTGCTTCCAATGCAAATTGAATGGCTTCAGATAATGTATTCGGTTCCTTGACGATTAAACCTTGACGTATCTCAGTCTGTTGTAAACCTCTTGCAAATATTCGTATAGCGGATTCTTCCACTTCTTTTCCTTCTTTTAAATTTTAATTTGATCAACTCAGCACAAACCATTTCTAATTTTGTTGCAAAATCCTCTAGATTGTTATTTTGTCTTAGGTACCGCCATGCATTGTTGTTTTGTGGCCCTCTTGGATTATCAAGTTTACTATTGGATGTGATTGCGGTAGAATGATATAGGATGCTCCTCATCATATGACCAAGCTGTTGAATTGTGTAGTCTGCCCCCAACTCTTAATAGTTCATCTTTTAAGAATGGAGACAATGGTAACAATTTGCTTTTAATGTTAAGTGGTTTGTTCCTTTTTAAATTGTATATTTCAGCTTTATATTGTTCTAGTTGAGCATTCTTAATTAAATGATGCAAAGCATCTTGCATTTTGTTTGGTGAAATTACGTTGGTTGATTCGTATTTTACTAATTTCAACTTATTAATGAAGCGTTTACAATACGACACTGTTCGCTGAATCTTTTTTAAATTTGAGTGTCTTAAAAAGAGATTACTAAAGGGGTCATTTTCTTTGACAGGTGTTGTTATTGCAGCTACTGGTGCTGCGAGTACCCTTTGATCGGGAACGTCTTCAGGTTGTACTTCCGAATTAGTAGTTGGCCATATATTTCGGTCGTTTGTAAGCCAGTCTGGTCCGCTTCTACCCGTCTTGAGGCGCAGTCCGCGGGTTTTTCAGGTGATTTAACATAGTTCCAGGCTGTTGGATTTGTCAAACTATGAATTTCGGATACTCTGTTTGCCACAAATGTTTTAAATCGATGTGGTTCTGATTTGATCCAAGCGAGTACAATTTTTGAATCCGTAAACGCATATGTATTTATTTTGGCTATCCGGTAGGCTTTCAATTACCTTTGCCAATAGCCTAGACAACAATAATGCACCACACAATTCTAATCTAGGAATTGTTAGTTTTGACTTTATTGGAGCGACTTTAGTTTTTGAGATAAGTAAATAAGGGTGTCCCTTTCTTCCGTTTTTGTTGTTCTGGAGGCAATATATTACAGCGGCATAAGCATTTTCTGACGCATTACAAAACCCAAACAGTGTTACCGGAGAATTGTTACTTGTTTCCATCCATCTTTGCACCTTTATTTTTTCTAGCGCACGTAACGAGTTTTTATAGTTTTTCCATTTTGTTGCTAGCTTTTCTGGTACTGGTTTGTCCCATTCTAGTCCTGTTAACCATAGTTTTTGCAGTAGTAATTTTGCTACGATGATGGTTGGTGATAACCAACCGAGTGGATCAAATAATTGTGATACTTCCGATAACATGCTCCTTTTCGTGACGACATCCGATCTATTTGTTCTAATATTTATTTTAAATTCAAATGTGTCGGTTTTAGGGTTCCATGAAATTCCCAGAGTTTTTATAGTTTAGTCTAATTTTATATCTATTTTGTTTATTGCTCGTGATTAATGTGGAATTTGTTCCAACAGATCCTGACAGTTGCTTGCCCATTTTCGAAGTTGAAATCCTCCTTTCCCTAGTATTTTCGTTAATTGTTGTTGTCGTCGTTGTGCTTCTTCTAGAGAATCACTACCTGTTAAAATGTCATCTACATATAGCAGTCTTCTAAAATTGTATTAGCTGCTATGGGAAATTCGTCTTTTTCATCATTCGCTAACTGTTGCAAGGTTCGAATGGCCAGATAAGGGGCACTAGCGGTTCCGAATGATACTGTTGTTAATTGGTATTCTCTGATCTGCTCATTTTCATTTTTTCTCCATAGTATTTTTTGATATTTTTGATCGTCTTTGTGTACGAGGATTTGGCGATACATTTTCTCAATGTCTGCTGTGAAAACGACCTTATGTTTCCTCCATCTCAGCAGAAGGGATATCAGCTCTTCTTGTAAAGTTGGTCCGATTAATTGTTGATCATTGAGGCTCTTGTTGTTGCTCGTTTTTGCGGATGCGTCAAACACAACGCGTAGTCTTGTGGTCGTGCTGCTTTCTTTAATCACCGCGTGATGAAGTATAAAGTATTCTTCTGTTGTTGATGTTTTTACTTTAGCTTCCTTACTGCAGAGTTTCATGTGACCTAACTCTATATACTCCTTTATACATTTTTTATAGTCACTTGCGAATGATGGTGACACTGCAAATTTTTTCTCTAACTGTATAAATCTGGCTAATGCCCTATTCTTTGACGCTCCGATAATTGGTGGGTTTGTTTTGAATGGAATTCGCACAATATATCTCCCATTGATGTCTCGCTGGTGATTTTTAATGTAATGTTCCTGGCATTGTTGTTCTTCGTCAGTTAGTGCTCTCTCATTTTGTATTTCTTCAATCTCCCAAAATTTCCGTAATCTGTTTTCCAATTCTGTTTGAGTTGTCATGCACTGAGTGGCTGTTGATTTTCCATGATAAAGTGGGCCAAATATTATCCATCCTAGTTCTGCTTTTTGTGCAACTGGATCTTTAGTTGCACCTTTTACTATATCGTTCAGTACTATGGCCGGATAATAGTCTGCACCAAGTAATATGTCGATTTTGTTTGGCATATTATAATTTGGATCTGCCCATAATAGGTTATTGATATGAGGCCAGTTCCAGGCGTCAAAGCTGTATTCCGGTAGGTTTCCTACTAATTTATCAACAACCAATGCACTCATTTGCATTTTGAACTTTGAGGAGAATCTGGGTTCAATATGGAACGTTAGTTGTTGATCTGATATACCTGCTTTAATTCCTCCTATTCCTTTTACTTCAACGTGTGTTCTTTTACTTTGTACATATGTTTAGTTTCTTGGCAGCCTCGTGAGTTATGAAGGATGCTTGAGAGCCGGGATCAATGAGTACTCTTAATAATTCTGGATGACGGCCATTTGTCATAACTTTTACTAATGCTGTGCTTAAAAGTATTTGCGATTCTGTTGTTGTGCTGTTGAGCATGTGTGTTCCGATTGTTGATTTTACCGGTTCTGTGGTTGGGTGATGAGGCGCAGGAGTTGGTTTTTGTTGGTATTCACTGTTATTTTTAGAGGGACCTTCTCTTGTGTGAAGCAGAGTGTGATAACTGCCTTTGCACACCAAACATTTTGCTTCTGATCGACAAGCTCGGGAGAGATTATGATCACCCAGACATATTCTGCAAAGATTTTTTATACTGCATATCTTATTGCGCTCCAAAGTTGACATTTGTAGAAATGATCTGCATTGTTCAATTTTATGTAATCCATTACAATTAATGCATTTATGTACATTTGTTGTTACCATTGTTAATGCCTTTGGCGGTTGAAATCTTGAAGTTGTTTGGTATCGGTTACCGGTTGTTATTGGTTGGCGAATACCTTTATTACTTATTGTTTCTAGAGAATGAAACCGTTTTTCTAAGAATTCCAAAAATTTATTTAAATTTTGACCCTTTCTTGGGTCATCTAATGTTGTTTCGTAGATTCTGATTGTCTCATTATCTAATTTTTTTGTAGTATATCGAACTTATCCTCCTCTTTGATAATATTGTTGATATTGTGGATTGCTTCCTATGTGGTATCATGCATTATTCTGATACCTGAAGCACTCTCTGTTGTTATATTAGGCTGACTAATCAGCTGGTTGAAATACGTTGTTGACAAAATTCTTTTTTTATTATTTCGTACGCCACTTGATAATTATCTGCCGTTGACTCCAGATGGTTTATTAGTTTAGCAGCTGAACCCCCTAGATGATTCTTCAAATATTTGATCTTGTGGGTTTCCGTAAGCTTATCGTTGTTGTGTACTAATTTTTCAAATGTATCTGCAAATCCTTTCGTGTATTCCCCGTAGAAAACTGGAATTTCGATTTTCGGCAATCGCACATCAAACTTGTTGTTGTTTGTTAGATGGCTGTCAATTTCCGTGGTAATTTTGGTGACAATATCATCATGTTCGTTTTTGATGGTATCGTAATATCCCTCAGTGAAATATTTTAAATTACTTTCCTCTTCCTCTGTGGCCACGACACATATTTTTTCATTTAGATCCATGATTTGTTCCATCATGCGTTCTATTCGTTTCAATAACAGTTGTAGCGCTTGTTTTGAAACTTTTTGTAGCAATGAGTCTTTCGCAGTATTTATTTCTTTATACAGCGATCTCATTTTTACGCCTTGTAGCTTCATCATGTAATCGAATTCTATTCGATCGTTGTTATTCCTATTTAAAGATTCTTCGTTGTCTGAATTCAACAATAGAGATTTTGTTTTTTGATTATTATCACCCGATGTTGTTGCTATCGGTGTATGTGGTGTCTTTTGGTTCAGCTTACCTCGCATTTCATCGATTAGGGTGTCGTAAATACCCGATATCTTTGTTCGCTAGTGGAAATACGGGTGATTTTCTTCTAATGCTGAGATCTCTCTTCTTATCATTTCATCGGTGTCTACATATTTTTTATAGAGTTCCTTTAATCTTGCTATTTTGGACTCTAAATATGTTTTTGTTTTCCTGCCTGGCCTGTCTTTCTGGTAGTTCCTGTTGAGCTGAACTATTTTGTCGCCTGTGATTTCCTGATCCTGCAAACGACTTTCCATCTTTGTCGATACTTTTGCTGCTCGTTGGTTTCTGGCTTCGACTGATGTACTGGCTATGGTTGGTTGAACTGGTGCCGGTTGTTGATTGACTTGAATTATCCGTTGCCTGTTGTCCGTTGGCTTGGATTCCCGATGTATTTTCTGCACCACCTGTTGTTGTGATGGTTACAGTTTCGATGCTTGTTGGTTATTAGCTCGAACTTTTGACCAATGTTATCTTAACAATGATAATCTTATTGGTCTATGTTTTTGATTGGCCGCCAGTTGTTTTTTGGTGACTCGAAGGACCAATGTTAAGTCGGGTTGTAATTCCTAACTTAGCTTCGTAGTGATTGTTATTATCTTACCACTGGTGAGGGATAATAACAGTCTGAAGTGTATTTAACTACTTAACCTTTATTAATTTCACTGTGCTCGAATTTTAAACTTTTTTTGCGTGACAAGCTGGGCACCCGAGGGGTAAACCTAATTCGAGTATGCTGAATTCAATGGTGCTAGTCCCATTTCAAAGTTAGTCCCCATTTTTGAGATATCGCTTTCGACATATTTTGCCTCTGAGTCAAAAATTTGTCAAAATATACACTCATATTCACGTTGATAGCTCCTGAACCATTAAGATTTTTGTTATGCGTTCTTCAGCAAAGTTGTTACGCAAATCAAGGCAAACAACTTTGCCGAACAAATCAAGGCTGAAAAACGACATCTACAATCACATTTTTGTGTTATTTTATTTTTTGCTTTTCATTTCGACGATAAACACGTTTTTTATCATTTTTTGTCCATTTATTGAATTTAAATCGATCGAATAAACATCTTATCGGCAAATATAGATACAATAGAAGCTATTTAAAAGAAAACTAAATTGATTCAGTTGATTTTATTGTGATTTTTCTCAATTTTTTCCTAAAAAATTAACATTTTTTTTAACTTTCAATTTTAATTTCCTGATTTGCTCATGTCGTCTTCGTGTTCTTCTTCCTCTTGCAAATTCCAACAAATGTCACACAGTTCCGTTCGTTGTATTGGTCGCCTTTAAAACAAGTATCCCATATAAGCACATAAAACACATGTTTTCAGTGTAACCCAATTGCATGCCACTTAAAAGAGCTATCACTTTTAAATCTGCACAAACTTTCCATTGGTGGTCATTGTATTTAATCAAATCAATGATTTTTTTCATTGATGCATAGGTTTCCTTTGTGTTTGTGCTGCGTGCAATTGGAATGGAATTCTTTGAGTTGGTAACGTGAAGGAGAACTGCCTTCAAGCTGCTTTTAGAGGAATCGATGAACAATCGCCAATCTTCAGGATTATATGCATTGTGCATTGTGGATACCAAACCTCGGATATCAGTGCAAAAAGCGAGTGAATTATTCTCAATTAATTTGCAAAAATTCGTAAAATGACGATGACGATTTATTGCTCCATATATCCGAACATTTGGAGCCAAAATGTTCACTTGTTTTAAATCCTTTGACAAAAGAATGGCTTGCCGCTGCAATAGTTTCAAGCGTCGTACCATAATATCCAAACGACTTTGCGAGATTTCAATGTGATGAGTGACATTTGATAGTTGATATATTGATGCAGATGTTTCTCCGGTTTCACCTGATTCAAATGTTGTTGGTAAATAATCCTCAGTTGGGTTTCATCTTTCCGGAACAGGTATTTCATCTGAATGCGGCAGCGGCAGATGAGTATTTCTCGTTGCAGTGTATGTCGAAGAACCAATTTTGTTTCTGTTTGTACTGAGAATATAATTCATGCACCCATAACATTGAACTGCATCATGTCCTTGTGGATCGGCCCATATCATCGGGACACCAAATGGCATTGCGGCTCCAGTGTTTTGTCATCTATGCCGAACGAAAATGCATGTTGTCCAAACAAAAGACGGCGTCCAATTAATAACATTTTGTGAAAAACATAGTCGATTTAACTCAGCGGTTTAATCACTTATTTTGCAACGATTGCTCATAATTGTAAATTCTCCACACACATAACAAAAGCACTTGAGTTTAAAACACCTATCCATATTATTTATTTCACCAGATTTCACAAGACGATTTTCACTTTACTTTTTGTATTCTTTTGTCACTTTATATATTTAGATGAAAAACTTTTTATTTTTAATTTTATATTACAGTTTTTAGTTCTTACTTATTGTGCCAATTTTTTAACTTTTTTAGAAATATCGATTTCGAGAATAATCTCTTCTTCGGTTTACTTTTTGCTACTGTTACATAATTTATGTTGAATCTCTTTATATACTGTAGCTAGGAGCTGCTGTTTGGTGGTACCTCCTTTGTTTTTAAGTTATGGAGGTCGTAAGTTTTATTGGGGTTTTGTGTTGAATTTGTCGCGAAGTAAATTGTGGGTGTTTTTGTTTTTGTATATTTTCAGAGTGTGAATTTTGGCCGTAATTTGACTCACGACTCATGAGTCAAATTGGTACACCTGTTTAATTTCAGTCTTTTTTTGATTCTGTGCAAAATGGTTACATTTTTATTGAATTTAGTGTATGGTTTTCAGTTTTTATGTGTTGTACGAAAGTTGATTTTATGTACTTGTGATGTGTTCTTTGTATCTTATCTGAGATGAGCGTCTTGTTTGGCCTAAGTATGCCAAATTCCAGTTGTATTTAGCCTTACCTGTGTACTTATGTCTCTCGAAAGGACAAGGTAGGAGCCGGAGTCTTCTGTGAGAAGCTTTTGCCAAAACTGACAAGACCCTTCCTTTTTGAGGAACATGCGAGAAGGCTGGGTCTACAGACGAATAACTTTGTAGAAGTTGCATGGACGAAAAGGAAGAAGAGACTTTAGATAACTTCCTATGCTCGTGTCCGGCACTATCATACAGAAGGCATAGGTATTTGGGCGTGTCCAGCCTTTCAGATCTCGCTGAATGTGTAGTGCGAGATATTTTGCGGTACGTACGTAGCTCCGAATGGTTTTGAACAGGGGTAAAGGGGAAATATGTTCCTCTGGTATCACAACGGGGCACTCCTGGTCGAAGTGTGCGGAAGTGCCACTCCAAGCTAACCTTGGCCTAAGTAAAACACACATATATGGAAAAATTACACAAAAATGTGAATGTAGATGTCGTTTTTCAGTCTTGATATGTTCAGCAAAGTTGTTGGTCTTGACGTGCGCAACAACTTTGCTGAAGAACGCATAACGAAAATCTTAATGGTTCAGGAGCTATCAACGTGAAAATGAGGGTATGTTTTGACTCAGAGCCAAAACATGTCGATAGCGATATCTCAAAAATGGGGACTAACTTTGAAATGGGACTAGCACCATTGAATTCAGCGTACTCGAATTAGGTTTACCCCCCGGGTGCCCAGCTTGTCACATTTTTCAACTAGCACAGTGATTTGGTTTATATACAAATTTTATAACATTGATAACAGCAACAAAATATAATTGCTTACATTATAGTTTACTTAATTCTAATATAAAATTGTAGTTCGTATATTGAACTTTATAGTTGCTGATTCTACACATAAGACTTATTGACACACCGTCAAGAATGATTTGTAATATAAATCGCATATATGTTTATGTTGATGACATATTTGTGTCGCTAATGTTATGTGCTTGAACAGTAACTATTCTATTTTCTGTTCTTTTGTTATCTTAGATGAGAATCGATTGATAATGACTCTTTTGAATTCTTCGAATGTTTTCGGTGTAGCTTCTGTGCTGAGCTTTGCTTCTCTGAGAATTTTTACTTTTTACAAGAAATTTAAAAAAATTGTTTTATCTGCGTTTTTCAACTGATTTTCGTAAAACTCGCATTTATCGATGAAATTTCGACGTTTCTCGCATTTCCATTAAAATTGAGGATAATTACTTAATTAATTTTCTTTTGAAATCTTCCCGTTTACCTAATGTACAATATTCACTTCAATCGATTCTTTTATCGAATTTATTAATTTTTCATCCACTTTGATAAAATTACCACATTATTGGATGCTCAACTGCTGCCAGCTTTATATCAAAGAGAAATATAAGTTTTATACATACATAATATTATCATAGTATATAATAATAATACAATCAAGACCCTGTTAAAGTTAGCCGATAGTTTCCAGCCGAAAAATAATGCAGATAGTGTCTTGACTATTTTTAAACTCTCTTTATACTCTCGCTCCTATCGATTTTTCAATTCCTATAAACTGAAATGATTTCTCCTTCACCCGAATGATGTAACCCGATCCTAAATTCTCCTAAATTCGAGTTCATGACTGATTTTTGCTGTATTCAAGACACTATCTGCATTATCTTTCGGCTGGAAACTTTCGGCTAACTTTAACAGTATACAATCATGTATACATAACAACAATACATATACAAAATAAATAATAATCTAAATATACGGGGTATACCACAGTACCACAAGGCTCTCACAGGTGACAGGCTCGCAGATAACCTCAAAATCTACAAAGCCATCGAGTCACTCGACGATGCCAATAAACTTCAGGAAGTAATTGACAATCTAGCGTTATGGTGCGACTTTAATTCTGTGAGTCTCAACATTGAAAAGTGGAATTCTCTATCATTTTCACCGAAAAGCAAACCCTGTTAAACAGATAAGTGGTGTACTTCTTCAGGTAGTACTTGAAAGACCTTCACAAAAATTATGATAAACAATGATAAAATTACGAAACCTTTCCACGTATATAAAACAAAATACCCGCCCATGCATAATAATTTTCCTAATTTCCCAATGATGTTGACATTATTAATCAAATTTAAATATTTATTTATTTGCGTTAGCACTTAACGCACCCACACATGACCACGTGAACTCACTTAAATATGTTTTTTTTAATTATTATGATTACTATCATTTCCTTATTCGGTTTTCCACAGAAACATTTTCCTATTACTTAATTTGTTCAGTTTCCCCCTTTTTATACAATTTTTATTTAATCACATTTTTATAGTTAAATCAAATATACACAACAGGATATTATATAGTTGTTGAGTAGTTATAAGCTGTAAAATTGAAATTGAGTGCAATTAGACAAACAACAATTTACCTTCCTTTTATACAACAAACTCGTACACGTATATACGTGTATAAATATATTAGGTGTGCAAGTAGAAACTCGGCTCTGAAGTTGGTTGTATTAAAATATACTTGAACGCATCCAAAACGCCCCCCATTTTGGATGGGTATATGTAAGTTATTCATTGCTATTTTATGACATAAATTTCAGTCTTGCACAAGCTGTCGTTCCGTGTGCATCAATTTTATGAAGAATTGATTAATTCAACTTTGAGTGAACATTCTGTGCATCATTCAAAGTAAATAAGTGGTTTGCAAGATTTCGTGATGGCAATTTTAGTCATAGAAAAATATTCTGTGAGTCTGGTGGGATTGGAAAGGAGTCATTTACTAAAAGCTTCTGGAACCTGGTCAAACTGTTACAGGTGAATACGTTACCAGGCCCGCAATTGTTCAAATTAAGTGGTGCTCTGCGGAGGAAAAAACACCGTTTACGGGCCAAGGAAAGCGGAAGATGAGATTACTAACTGATTCAGATCGATGTCATCATATTTGAAAGACCTGCAACGGTTCGCGTAAGTTGAAGATGTACAAAAATGGCTCGATGAATATTTTGTTATACATGGCGAATATTTCGATAATTAATCTTGACCAAAAAAGCAGAATTTCTATTTGCACACCTAATATATCGTTGAATGTCGAATCAATTGCCGTTCCGAGAACGAATGAATTAATTAAATATTTATAATGATGCGAAAGCTTAATGATTTTGAAGTGAACACATAAATGGGGGTGGGTGGTTGCTTGCAACCACAAACAACCAATTTCGTCAGATAAGGAGATATGATTCCAAGGCGACAGTTATTAAATTTTGTATCCTAATCATGTTGTTGCTCTTAAAATTTTCTTAAACAGACAACGCATAAAAAGAATGCATAAAAAAATCTTCCGAAACTTCACGAGTAGGTATAAAAACTAGTTTCACGTAGAAAATAACTCAAAACATTACGCTACCCGATCCAACTTACGCAATTTATTGATTGATTGATTGGACCGTATAGAACCAAGCACTGGACAAGTGTCCCGGATAACGCCGGACCTATTCCTACAGCCTGTTTACACATAACAAGAGGAAGTATAGGAAAGGTATTTTTTTTGGGACGGAACGACCCGGTCGTTCCACTACTATTATTAAATAGTAGACATTCGATCCTATTCAAATTGGTATAGTCCGTACATATAAAAAGAGTTGGGCTCCTCTGACAAAATTGGGTGTGTATGATGATCAACCCCCACATACAATTTTTATCAACATATCAAATTTTGCCAGAGGAGCCCAACCCTTTTTATATGTACGGGCTATACTAGTTTGAATAGGGTCGAATGTCTACTATTCTTAAAAGAATTCTCCGCAATATAGGATTTCCGCCTTAACCGCCGTTCGCACTGACCAGTTTACTTACATAACCTACTGAAAAGTGACTTTTATAAACCGCTAATAAAAAATAAGTAAATCATTTTAAAATGTAATTTTGTAATTATTTATTTTTACAATTTTGAAAACCACTATTTGTTGCGAATGCTGTTTGCAAATATTGTGGTGATACATACTGGTATTTTTGCTGGACTAATATTATTAGGGCACACGTAGCAGCGACGGCGAACTGGAGTTTGATGGGAGCCCAATGTAGCAGCCCCGGAGGCAGACATACTAGTTATCCATTCCAATAGTTAACCGCTATAATAGCAGTAAGCTTTTGGCAATTTATTAACGCTACGTCTTTGTATGTCGGGTCCTTTCCTATACCAGCTGCTTAAAGAATAATTTTCGACGACGATTTATTTGTTGAGTCAAATCAACATTTCTTATCCACTCCACATACATCAATTAGGTTGTAGAATTGCACCATCGGCCATCTGTTAGACTTTCGCTTCACCGAAAAGGTATTGTCAAGTTGGTCTAAAGAGGCCACCCCGCCATTTGTGCAATTGTAGTGCAAAATAATTAACGGTTTACTTTTTGGACTTCATCCAGTTCATTGTCGTGATGCATTGAGGAAAGCAACACCACTGCCCGGTTTTTTGGTGCATAGTTAACCAGGGTAATATTTCTTCGAAAGTTAAAGAGACTTGTTGCTACTTTCCTTTGTCTATGTGGAAGGAATGTTTGTGGAATACAACCCTTATTTTTCTAAGGGTACCAACACAGGTTAATCCTTTTGATAATAAAGTTTGCGTGAGCTCGTAGCTTGTAAAAAAATTATCAAAAGTGTGATGTTTCGATTTGTATGCTCAAACGGTTCACACAATTGAGCAACAATTTTGTGTCTTAAATTCTTTCCTCTTTCTGGGCCTGTCTGGCTTAAGCATGGAATGCTATAGAGAGCACAACCTGTGATGCTGCCACACATCCAAAATATTTTCATGCCATATGTATCAGTAATGCTTCAATAAGTTCCTATTAATCGTATCACATATTTGCAAATTGAGTGCAAATTTACCTTGGGCCTGGTGATGCCTCTACTAAAATGATTATTACTTCATCAGTATAAAACAATGAGAACGCATCAAGAACGTCGATCAAGGAGGTGTCAACCTACTTGCCAAGGGGTAATTTTACTTTGGGTGTACCTCATTATATCTTGGAGTTCCTCCACTTCTATAAGGAACTTTCATCCACTCAGTGCCATCTTTTCCGATATGTATTTCTTCTCTTTCTAATGATCTGTTTTCTGCTATTCCCTCATTTTCACTAAACACCCTCCATTCACCCTCCTAAGCAAAATTTCAGCAATATCATCTCCAAAATAGCATCTTCACTGTCACAAATATCATTTTGCTCACTGTCTGTTGAGTCGCTATTGCATTCACCAATTAAATTTCGTTCATCATCACTGGAATCGCGAATCAAATTCCTGGGACATTCCGTCATACAAATATACAAATTCATTATGCTTCCTTGTGTGCCGGTGTGAAGTTTCTAACGTTAAAAAAAAGTGTAGGTACACAAAAAAGTGGCAACATAAAAGTGTAAAAGTGTAAGTGGTTAAACGATTTTGACGTTAAAAAGTGTAGGTTTGTAAAAATTTATATCAAACAACAATTTACAATAAATTATACAAAAAATAATTGAACAAAAGAGGAAATAGTTTCCAATTTTAAATTTATTCACCATACATAAACAAATTTATGTCAAAATATAAGGTTCAGGACAAATCGGCGAAAGCAGCGCTACACTATAGAAATTATCGCGAAATCTGGAGATGTGCCCGCATGGTGACTATACGGTAATTAAAGGGGATGAAGTGGGCTACCTAAATATGTATGTGCCATTTCCTTAAATAGGTTATGGCTCTGGACATAAATTTTTAAAAATATAATATTAATTTCTAGATTAATTAATTATAGATAATTTATATAGAGTAGCATTGCTTCCGCGGAATTTAGAGGAAAATATTATATTTTTGAAAATTTATGTCCAGGGCCTTAACCTATTTAAGGAAATGGCACATACATATTTAGGTAGCCCACTTCATCCCCTTTAATTACCGTATAGTCACCATGCGGGCACATCTCCAGATTTCGCAATAATTTCTATAGTGTAGCGCTGCTTACCCCGATTTGTGCCGAACCTTATATTTTGACATAAATTTGTTTATGTATGGTGAATAAATTTAAAATTGGAAACTATTTCCTCTTTTGTTCTATTATTTTTTGTATAATTTATTGTAAATTGTTGTTTGATATAAATTTTTACAAACCTACACTTTTTAACGTCAGAATCGTATAAACATTTACACTTTTATGTTGCCACTTTTTTGTGTACCTACACTTTTTTTTAACGTTAGAAACTTTACACCGGTTCCTTGCGTGCGTAACACCGTTGAAACGTACAAAATGAAAAATTTAATAAATTTGTATTTCCCTGAATTGGGTCATGATCTAAACACAACAAAACTAGTTTACTCTAAATTACACAGTTATCACAAATCGGCACTCAATTTTATGAAAAGCTATATCACATTATGTAGTTTATTACACTTTACAAAACTAACAAACGTAAACTCGTAATAACGATCAATTTATTTTATAGTAACGAAAATATGAATTCCCTAGAATTATTTAGTATTGCCAAATATTAAATAGTATCAATAAGACAAAAAAATAATTAATTTTTTCGTACAAGTTCGAAAAAAAATCGAAAAAACTGTTTAGGTTATTTGCCAAAATAAAAAAGTAAATAAGTACTGTCATGTCTAGACAAAACATGTCCTCAATTAGTTTTTAGTGTAATTTATTAAAATGCTAGAAACGTTGTATAGTTCACCGTTCTCAATATTGGAAGTTCCTACATAAAAATCTAAAGTCCATCATGGTTTCATCAGCCATCCACAATAAAAATATTTACATGTTACTGTTGTCGTATGTTTTGGTTACCGGTGGTAAGTACATGCCGCCCCGTTAAGTGTATAGCCCATGTCATTATGTTCGAGTGTAATCCATAGGAATTATTTACGATGTAAATTTTGAGCCCACAAGTGGTGAATCAACCACAGACGAGGAAGACGGGTAATACATTATGGAAGGTTACATTATGGAAGGTTTGGCTCAATTGGACTGGACAGTTTGAGACGGAATTTTCTCGTTTCGAAAATTATCGTGTCCGTGCCGTGCTGTTCATATTACATATTACATGGCTGTTCATATTACACTATATATGTTAGGAGGGGCACGTAACGTCCAGGAACACCATTATGTAATTTCATGAATAAATGATAAAATTTAATTTTACTTCGAATATGTTTTTTCGAAAAAATAAAAGCGACACCGTGCCAAAAAATGTAATTACGAAAAATACGATAGGGTAAGAGAAAAAAAGAACACGACCGTCCTATATATAAGTTATTTAATATAACTCGTGATCGTTCGTGATATTTCATATTCTTACAATATTCTTTTCATTTTCATATTCTTTTCATATTCCTCTGAGTTGAGTTTGCGCAAAATGACTAAGAGAATAATAAAAATCATGAAATATTTCGATCAGTAAAAATGTATAAAAGATTTTTTACTTTGGTTTTTCGATATGTGTATAAAATACACCGTTCAGAAGGATAAGTTCAAAAAAATTGTCAAGGCCGCTTTCGTAAATCAAACGGTTAGAAACTTCACACCGGTTGGAAATTTAATTCGAAATTAATACTTTCCGGCTTCATAAACAAAATTGATTGATTGAATCGGCCCAATTACAGACACCTAGATAAAGTCGATAGTTAGTAAAACAATGACCATATACAATTCTAATCTACAAACCTGACGCAATACTTACTCAATGTGATGAAATATCAAAAATCAAAGAAACAAAAAAACAAAATGGCCAACGACAATTAACTAATTAGATTAATCACATTCATTTATGTTCTGCCCCGGCGGTCTGGAGCATAGAAATGTTTGCGGTAAGGAATGTATGAGTCCCTCTCAAATTCTACGCGAGTAATGGCGCGATTTCACACTAAATTCCGCAATATCACTATTATCCAATGCTATGCTCCCACGGAGCCTGATGATGATGAGACAAAAGAAGCCTTCTACAGACAACTGGATGGAGGCAACTATAGTTTGTGCTCATACCGGTGATATTAAAATTGTGTTTGGCGATATGAACGCCAAGGTCGGCAATGACAACTCAAACCGTCATACGTGTATGGGCTGCCATGATCTTGGCACAACGCGCAATAACAATGGAGAGAGGCTTTTCATCGATGGCACAAAGTTCGCACATAGAGACATTCATGAATATACATGGCAATGACCAGATGGTGTGATACGTAACCAGATTGACCACATCTTGATCAGTAACAGATTCGCTAGCTGTTTACTACATGTCAAAGCCCGTCGTGATGCTGGTTTCTTTAATGATCACAATCTTCTGGTTGGTACTATCAGACTGCGCAAAAATATGATCTGAATGAATTTAATTTGCTTAAACTTCAGTCAAACATCGTCGCTGAGTATACAAACACTGAATAGGAAATATAACCGCGCCGAAGCACGAGTAAAAAAAATGGCAAGAGATCGTTTTGCCATTTTTTTTTACTAAAAGGCATTTTATAAATGAGGTGGTAGTGGTGCTTGATGTTATACTATGCGTGGGGTCTACATTGCAATTCGTAGACTTAATGGGGAAAGTGCAAAAATAATACCACCTATTAAAGACCATAACGGAGCTATACTTTCAACTGAGCAAGAACAACTTCAGCGTTGGAGGAGTTCTATAAGGATATCACCATCGAGGAGGATATCAACTCGCTCCCAAGAACACTACGTCGCAACCCTATAAGACGTATCCCAACTTCACCACCATCTCATAATGAAATAGAGTCTGCAATTAAACAACTTAAAAATCATAAGGCTGCGGGTCCTGATAACCTGGCCGCCGAGCTTTTTAAGTTCAACGCACCTATTATTGTTCCTGTACTAAAGCCGATTATTCGTGACGCGTGGATAGCATACAGAATCCCTAGCTCGTGGAAACAGGGAGTCAACATTACGATACCCAAGAAGGGCGATCTCAGCGAGTGCAAAATTTGAAGAGATATTGAATCACTTTTGAGACGAGAGTAAGCGGGTTTTAGGAAGAATAGATCATGCATAGGCCACATCAACACTCTGCGAATTATCATCGAGCAGTCAACTGAATGGAATTCGTACATCCTCTTTGTCGATTTCGAACGGTCCTTCGAAGAACAGCGACAATTTCACCATCTCCAAAGGAGTCAGGCAAGGATGTGTCCTCTCACCTACACTTTTTTTTGGTTATTCTGGATCAGGCTATGGCGCAAACCAACATCGATGCACCAAACGGCATTCAATAGTGCCTGAACGAAAGGTTCAACGATCTCGACTACGCCGACAATATTAGTATGAAGACTCACAGAAAGTGGCAAGTCGAGCGCAGGTCAGACGAAAGGGAATAGCGAACAGTAGGCGCATGGCGTGAAATCAAACTGCTATATTAATTTTGTACCGTTCTTGAAACACGGACACCTGGAAATTTATACCTTGATCGGAGTGTAACTCTTGGGGTACTCCGAGTCTGTAAATCCATAATTGTTCACAAATGTGTCGGCTACTATCCGAGCTTCCTGATTTGCAATCGGATAGGCGTCCACCCTGCTTCCTGAAGTAGTCAATATAACCGAACCAGCGATATCCATTGCTATTCGTTCGAATAGTGCTCCAACATTATATTGTTGCATTCTTCCTTTCGTCCGATAGGTTAGGTTTCATTGGTTGACACTTAGGCCATTTTTGGCCCATTGTGATACCACGCATTCATGCTCCATCATTAACCCATTCACCTACTCACACAACTACAGTATACCACCTGCACATTGCAAGCTCCACGTC
Organism: Nephrotoma flavescens; assembly: GCA_932526605.1. Lineage (NCBI taxonomy): Eukaryota > Metazoa > Arthropoda > Insecta > Diptera > Tipulidae > Nephrotoma > Nephrotoma flavescens. Next base: position 10,424,850 of record OW052223.1, read on the forward strand.
AACCTGTACATTGACATGGACGGTGGATCGGTGCTGAATTCTGCACTTGACAGTGGCCAAACTGGTTTTGCCTCTAGTCCTTAAATGAAGTATCACTTACTTCCAGGCTTTCTCCGCATAGTTTTACCGCTTACTTTGGAGTTGAATCTTGTATAGTTCTATGACGTGTGACTGCAAAGGACTTTGTTCTTTTTCTTGCGAATATGGTTTTCAACACATCTGCAGCTTTCCCACGAAGATCGAAAATGAGTGAACTGCACTAGAACGGCCATCTTAAATAGCTTGCTATGTGTATGTGTTTTGAGCTGGATCAAATAGAACTACTTCCAAAGGAAGAGAGATATTTGAAGCAGGCAGAACATTAAAATGTGTGTTTCACTCCAGTTGAAAGCCAATCTACTGCCCTACGGACCCAAATACAATTCCTGACTTTCTGGAATTCTACATATCAAGGGGTATCTCCGAAAAATATTTAACAGTCGAAAATGAAAAAGGGCTATCATCAAACCATTCTCCAGTTTTAATGACAATAAGTGCCATCGTTATAAGGCAAGCAATCTCTACATGATCTCAAGGAATTTTAAGTGTAACTCGGAACTCATATTTTGCCGTACGATGGAAAATTTTTTTATTTCATACCTCATTGAGAGACTACGTTGAATCTAAAATAGTAGAGTAGAATTCAAGAAACTTTTGTCGAGGTTTTTGCTTGTGGAGGAATTTCAAAATCCTTTCTTCTGCCTTGAAAGTACGATCAATACAATTCTAAAGCGATCTATTGGATTTAACTAGATGTTCCACTCAATATAGGCATCGTTCAATGGGAGAACCAAAAAGTGTCTCCTTAAATATTAAATTCTATTAGTGTATTGGAAGCTGATTGGCGGCTGAACCACCTGGATGATTCAATTGAAGAGTTTGGTTAACAACGGATTTTGTTTCCAGTGGGTCGATTCTGGTTTTCCTATAGGAATAGAAAATAGGAAAGAATTTTAAATTTTTATAGCACTTTTGTATTTCTTTCCTATAACCTTATTCTGGTGTGGCTTATAGGAATTTTTTCTTTCCTATTTATTGCAGTTTTGACGTTTATCTTTCCGCACCTACTTTGGAAAGATATTCTTTTACAACACATACAATATTCTTTTAATTTTAATTTAGACAAAAAAAAATTATAATTACATACATTTAATGTAAGTTTGACATTTCTTAACCGCTTATAGAATCATGCTTTTCAATACTCAACTTAATCAAAAATTAGGGAATAATTTATTCCTTTGTGTACCTACCAAAATAAACCAAAGGAAAGATTTTTAGGAAAAAACTGTTATGAAATTTTTTTCCTAAATAGGAAAAAAATTCCTATTTCCTAAGGACACCAGAATCGACCCACTTGTGTTGTAATATGCCGGAAAAAGTATTTTTACATTTACGGAAATAAAATTTTGGCATTTATTAAAAGCATACCCTGTGTAGTGCATATTATAACGTAATTTGTTATCGACTTAAAGTTTGGCTCCTTTAATTTAAACAGCTGTGATAATTTTAAATCTTCGGTCGAAAATATTTAGTTGCCCCTAATATTACCAGTAAGTCCTTTTCTATGGTATAGAGTAATTTTGTTCAGTCCCACTTTTTCTCAGCTTTGTCCTTAATAATTTTTCGATTAAATAATTTTCAAAAAGTTTTGATTTTAATCTAGTTGTATGTTTATTTGTATATTTCCAGGATTATGAAAAAATTAACACTTAAGGACGATAACAACGATTCATGCCACATATCAACTGAGCTTATAAAGAACGTGCATAAAAAATATCGCGTACTTAAAAACAACTTTCCAAACACTAAAAATGGTTGTGAAATGTCACCAAAGCAGCGGCTTAATCAAGTCAGTACAGTAATGCTGTATGGAATACCGATTGTCTCATTGTATATTGAATCTCAGGAGCGTCTATGCCTAGCGCAAATCTCGAATACACTACTAAAACAATTTAGCTATAATGAAATTCATAATCGTCGCGTGGCGCTCGGTATTACTTGCGTCCAATGTACCCCCGTGCAATTAGAAATTTTACGAAGGGCTGGAGCCATGCCGGTATCATCTCGTCGTTGTGGAATGATAACACGACGGGAGGCGGAACGCTTATGTAAATCATTTTTAAGTGATAATTGTCCGCCCCAATTACCCGATGATTTTGCATTCCAAGTGCATCATGAATGCGCCTGGGGATGCCATGGGTCATTTCTACCGTCTCGATATAATTCATCGCGGGCAAAATGTATAAAATGTACGTACTGTGGCCTATTTTTTTCCCCCAACAAATTTATATTTCATTCGCATAGAACAAGCCCGTGTGACAAGTATGTTCAACCGGACGCAGCCAATTTTAATTCATGGCGCAGACACATGAAATTAACAGGGACACCACAAATGGAAACAATTCATGCATGGGAAGACGTCAAGGCAATGTTTAATGGAGGAACGAGAAAGCGACTAATGTCACATTCATCGCATTCTTCATCAGTGTCACAACCAAAATCTTCATCCGTTTCGCCTGTTTTATCACCACGTGCACACATGAAGCGTATTAAAGGTGTAAATGGAGTTCCACCACCTCAACTAAATTTATCTACACCAATTTCAAATAATTCATTAACAAGACCATCGTCTTCACTTCATTTACCACAAGCAACTGGTATCCTACCGACTAATACAGAACTACCTGCACCAACACCACCTCCAAGTGAACGAAGCGAATTAGTAGGCCCATCAGTTTCAATATTAGCACAAAATAATGAAAATGACATTATTACGAATTCAGCGTCGCCGCATAGTACAAATCTAAGCGACATAGCTCACTTAACGAGCGTACAAAGACATTTTTGCATGGACTACATTTGGCATCATCATAATCAACAAAATCTAAATTCTAACGGTAGTAGAAAAGGTACTGCCGATCCAGATTACCATGCAAATAATAAAACCGGTACCACTCTTCCATTTCCTACTTATGTGCTACCATGGATTGCCGCATCAGTGCAAACCTCATCATCGTCGTCATCCTCGTCCTCAATGTACCACCAATTAAAGTATCATACACACGTGGGAGATGATATAGAACTGCCGCCCCATTTTAGTTTCTACAATGACTCGGCATTAAAACCGGTTATAAATAATAATAGTTCAATAACGGAAAGTGACGATCACATATCTGGATATTCATCATCCGGCTCAAGTAATCATAGTGTCGAACTAAAAGACTCGCTATCGAGTGATGATGAGATGGTTGACATAGAAACAACCGAGGACGATGATATTCCACGGTTAAGTATCGACATTTTAACTGAAAATGAATTTCGAATTGGTGGTCATTTTAATAGTGAAAATGAACCACCGACAATACCATCGGGAAACGAAGGAGGCGGAAGCATTGTTATCGCCTCAAAGCCGCCACCAATTTATTCCACACTAGCTAATCCGATAAATTTTCGTCCATCAACCGAATGGTACTTAAAAAAGGAGAACAGTTAGCGACGTTCATGAAACTTGGAACTTCGCTCGTAAATTTTATTAGAATAAGACTGGGCTTAGCATTTTTCGGAAAAATTTTCTTTTTTTCATATATCTAACCAACTTGTGTAGTTATATATATATATATATTATTATTTCTTATACCAATAAAAAAAAATGGTTCATATCGCCAGTTCAAGTGCTTTAAAATCTTCGGGAATAAATTCCGTAAATCTGTAACAAATGATTTACGAGCGAGAAGATGTGCAGAATAAATTTAAGCGATTCCATCCTTAATTTTGGTTTAAGATATGAAAAATTTATTGTACAAAATATTTGTAGTATTAGAGACTATAAAACGATTATCCAGTGTCCCACAAAATCCCCTAGCGCCTCCTCTTTTCACACCTATACTAATTGTGATGTGGGGCAATGAAATACTTTATACACATTCACCACTACATGTTAGAATAAATAAGGAAATACCAAATTAATTAATAATACAAAAAGCCGTAATATAAATAAAACATTTAAAGAAACATAACTGTTTTAGTGAAAATTTGAGAAGTAACAGAAGCAAAATTGATTTCAAAAGGTAGGTTAAATTATAAAAGAGGATATGGTACCGCTAATGTCATGTTGTACATCACTTTCGTATTTCAAAGCAATATGCAAAAAAAATCGGAATTTTAACAGTAAAATTTTTTAACAAACAATAAACAGAGACAAAATAAAATTCGCATTAAAATTCTTTACAACAAAATAAACTGGTTAAAGTACTCACCGAGTAACGGTTTAAACAACCAGACAGTATGCGTCGTCTCCAATGTAAATCGATGTTGCGTACGGTAAATCATACAACTAATATAAAACACAAACACAATCAGCTATGCTACACACAATTTTGGTTTCTGGATTCAAACTACTGCGCAATAGATTTTAATTTTTAATTTAAACCCTTATTTTAAATTAAATCATTAAATTTTTTTGTCTTGTTTTATTCTGTTCTCTCGAAAATAAAATTTAAACAAAAATCTACATCTCAAAAATGTCCGTAAATTTTTTTATTTTCATTTCAATTTTTTTCATTTCGGATTCACGGACAAAAATTTTATTACGCAGCTGCGACGTAAAAATTTTGACCGTGAATCCGAAATGAAAAAATTTGAAATGAAAATAAAAATATTTATGGACATTTTTGAGATGTAGATTTTTGTTTAAATTTTATTTTCGAGAGAACAGAATAAAACAAGACAAAAAAATTTAATGATTTAATTTAAAATAAGGGTTTAAAATTAAAAATTAAAATCTATTGCGCAATAGTTTGAATCCAGAAACCAAAATTGTGTGTAGCATAGCTGAATAAATTTTAATTGTATCATTTGTTTGACTTGCTCAAGTAATTAAAAAAAACCACTACACAAAACACTACATACAAAAACACAATACACTCACTACATTTAAAACACTACACTATGCAGAATCTACTTAAATATAAGTCATGCTAACTCCACACATATGAAATAAACAATAACTAGGTAAAAATGTATTGGAAATTTTTTTTCCATAGTAATTTTTTTTAAATAACTAAGTATAAGTGTGTTGGTGCAGAAACAAAATAAATTAACAAAAAAAAAATCAAATTTACGTTGCATTGTTAGTGTAACCAACACACTCTTTGTTAGTTTTTTTTTAAATAGGTATCTGTCAATGAGTAGAGTAAGCAGGACTTATATTAAAGTAGATTCTGCACTATGAATTATTTTATGACTTGCATTACACGGGGCTCAACAAAAACTAATCGTAACTGGTCCAGCATACGCACATCACATAATATACATATTGGTGTAGTCTAGTCCAGTGCCGACATGTTGTAACTATTACTTTTTTCGTTTCGATGTGTTTTACATAGAATAACGGTATTTTAGAAGTAAAAATATTCTTTTGTACAAATATTAATTCAAAATACCGTTATTCTATCGAAAACGTATCGAAACGAAAAATGTGATTGTTACATGTCGGCACAGGACGGAAAGAAACCAAGAAGCACAAGAGTTAAAATTGTCAACGGTATGGTCATATATTATAAAGTATATATATACGCTACTAAGTGGGCCAAAAAATAATTTGACTCTACCCTTATTGAATGTAAAAAAGTTCAGTGCACAATTTTTTTCACCACTATATTCTACCCTTTTCCATACAAATCAAGGACAATCAAAATGGTCGAAATTTTTCCATAGGAAAATCGGGTTATGTCCCTTCTGCTTGTATTATATATTCTGTGGTATGGTCTTAATGCAGAGTGGCAAACTTCGCACACATAGCATAGTTGTACAAAGAAACAGAGCATATTTGCGAACACTATTGTAATTCTGGCCATGACCAGAATCTGTGCCCAATGAAAACAGTGGCACCAATGTGTGTCTGCTTTAACAACACTAAAAAGCATTTGACCACTCATGAACGTATTAAAGTGTGTACCGCATAATGGCCTTGACCTAATGATGAGAAAGATAGTTTTAGTCAACTAATGTACTAATCACCCTGCACACTGAGTATTGTACAGCTTAATATGCAAAATGCTAAAGTTGTTGGGCTCCAGGCAATGTTCTGAAAATCATAACATTGACTCCCTCTGTATTCAAAAACTCTACCGCTGTTTAAGGAAGAGCAAGTGGCATTCTCAATGGTGATCTAGAGTTACTCAAACTATCACAGCACTGCCCGCATCACAGGCTTATTTCTATTGTAGTGACATCTGTCCACACATATAGCAGTGTAGTGACACCTACAAGATACATGCCTTGACGGTACAACCCAAAATAATTATATTATTTTAGGTAAGCAAAAGAAGTGTCAGACAGAAAAAAACAAAAATTGGAACGATACATCACAACACCTGTAAATAAATATTGAAGTTAAATAAATAATTAGATAAAGTTAGACGTTTTATTAAACTGTACATTAGTGACCCCGACTAAAGGGTATTAGCTATTAATTTCGCGGGACAGAACTTAATAAAAAATAAACATTCCGTAGCAAAATCACTGCATAACGGTAAAATTACCTCGTGTTACAACTTACAACGGTATATGTGCAACGAGTGCGGTATCCATAAACACATTTTATCGTGATTACCTGACCCAATGAATAATATGTCCACGAGTGGTAAATCTAGATCCAGCTTCGATACAATAGTTGTATCAGCATCGGCATTGTCAGAGTCGACGATAGATACGGCTATTAACCGAAGTAATGCAGGAGAAATCGATCAAATTGGAAGCGAATCTATTATGAAACAAGGAGTAGTTTCAACACCGTCGACAATGTCATTAAGTGCTGTTAACCAGTCGCAAACCGATCCGTTATATGCTGTGTCATGCAGGCCACAGTCAATAACGGTACCCAAACCACCCCGCTACAGTTCAATTTTCGGTGGTCGAGCGCATTCTACAGATTTTGCTACAAGCAATTCTGTTCAAACGTTAAGCACGGTAGATGAATTACAAGTTAAGACAACAGGTTGAACACTTAACGGAATTAATACAACGCCTACTCGAACAGCAGTCACATATACAACACCAGCCGATACACAACCAGCATCATTACGATCGATTTAGTCGAGATAATGTGGAAATGTGGTTTTTCCAGCTAGAAACTTGGCTCAACCGTTGAAATATTGCAAACGACGACGCAGCAAAGTATGACACGCTGGTTGTGGCACTGGACACCAATATATTGACTCAGACAGTTTTGGCTAGACCAAATGCCGACAGAAGTTCGTGCAGTGCTAGTGGGGAATAAAGCAAATGCCGCACAACCTGGCAACATTACTTTAGATGACGAAGCAACGCTCGCTGATGCTATCATCGAAACGTTAGGTACCAGAAATTTAAATGTTGCCCAGATATCTCAAGTTTCCGACGGAGATTCAGTTAGCCATTGCTGAACTCACGCAAAAATTCGATGGATTGTATCAACGAAAAAGGTGAAAATCGCTCGAAAAATCGTCCGAACTCGGGTTCTACAAACGATGACCGTGAGAGTCATAAAGTTCATCGTAGCCCAAGCCGAAAATGTAGTAGAGACCCCTGTAATTTCCATACCCCTTCCCAACAAAAAAAAACGAGTAGGGCGCAGATTATGGCCGAATAATCTGTCTGCCATCAACACCGACATTTCAAAAAAATATGTATCCGAACAAACAATTTCGAAATACAAGGCTGATCATGCAGATTTATTTCAATCTGCGACTCAAGAAGTTAACCGTATTTTCATTACTGATTCATCTTCGAAGAAAACGTTTTTAATTGACACTGGAGCAGACATTTCTATCTTGCCACCTACCCAGCGATCGAAACTCAGTCCGAGAGCCGTCAAGCTCTTTGCAGCAAATGGTACTACGATAAACACTTACGGTGAATGCACGTTAAAATTAACTCTCGTACTACGGAGGATTTTTCGCTGGACGTTCGTGATAGCCGATGTAAGTCAGCCAATCGTTGGATCCGATTTCCTCACCCATTACAACCTCCTTGTCGACGTAAATAACAACGCTCTCATCGATAAGCTAACGTTACTCAAATCGATGGGCTTCCAATTTCCAAGTACTCCGCTGCAACTCAAAACGTTTTGCATTAATGATCCAATCGTTGATCTGCTGGAAGAATTCAAAGATGTTACGCAAGCAACTTCATTGTTACGTCCGGTTAATGGTGTAAAACACCACATCGTCACAAAGGGTCATGCAGTTTCCGCAAAGGCACGACATCAGTCACCAGACAAGCTCCAGGCTGCCAAAGACGAGTTTGAGTTAATGTTAAAACATGGTATATGCAGACCTTCAAACAGCCATTTTACAAGTCCACTACACATAGTAAAGAAAGCAGACGGTTCCTGGCGCCCATGCGGTGACTAGAGCGCTCAATGCAATAACTGTTCCAGACAAATATCCGCTACCGTATATACAAGATTGTGCAAATGCGGTGTGTAACAAAAAAGTATTCTCCAAAATTGACTTGCACAAAGCATTTTATCAAATTCAAATAGAGCCGGCAGATATTCACAAGACAGCCATAATCACGCCATTTGGGCTATTTGAGCTTGTGTATATGACCTTCGGTCTAACGCTGCGCAGACGTTCCAGCGATATGTTGATCATGCTACAAGAGATTTGCCGTTTGTGTTTGGGTACATCGACGATTTCCTCATCGTCTCGGAGAATGAGCTGCAACATCGTAAGCACCTTCGAATATTTTTCCAGCGACCTCGAGATTTTGGACTTTGAATAAACGTTGCGAAATGCGAATATTTCAAGGATGAGATCGAGTTTTAGCCCATGTAATCACGCCAAACGGTCTGAAACCAATGCCACATAAATTCGAGATGGTCAAACAGTTTCCAAGACCGACAGTCGCCAAACAGCTAAATAGTTTGATGAAAAACTTTTACAGGAAGTTTATTCCACATGCTGTTAAATATTAAATTATCTTACAGACCCTGATCAAAGGAAACGTAAGGCACGACCAAAGTAAAATTTAATGGACGTCTGAAACCGAAGGAGCATTCGCCAAGTGTAAAGACGACTTAGCCCAAGCAACCTTACTTGCATATCCAGTACCAAACGCTCCTTTGCCATTAAACGTTGATGCCTCAGATTACGCAATTGGCGCAGTGCTGCATCAGACCGTAACCGGACAAATTCAACCTTTGGAATACTTTTCTAAAAAATTAACACCGACCGAACAACGTTATGCCGTCTATGACCGGGAATTGCTAGCCGTATATCAAGGCGTTCGCCTCTTCAGATATATGCTTGAAGATCGCAATGCTACCATATACACGGATCACAAGCCGTTGGTGTACGTTTTTGTGCAAAAATCAGACAAGGCTACACCGCGTAGAATTCGCCATCTAGACTACATAAGCCAGTTTTCAACGAACATACGGCACATCAAAGGAAGAGATAATCACACAGCAGATTTTTTTTATCGCGAATTGAGACAATCACCCGGGAATGGAATTAGGACGATATTTCGGTTGATCAAACTTCCGATGCAGAAATCAAAATGTTACTCAACTGTAATACATCTCTCCAATTGAAGCAGATACGTTTGCCGATATCTCAAAACCAGTCATCTGTGACTGTCGAGGTGATTCTATTCGCCCGTTCGTAACACAAAAATACAAAAATGCAGTCATGAGTCATTTTCATTCTACAGCTTATCCTGGCATTCATGCTACGACTAAATTACTCGCTGATAGATTTGTCTGGCCCGGACTTCGAAAAGGTTGCGCAGCATTCGTCAAACACTGTATGGCCTGTCAATAAACGAAGGTGCACGTTCACACTAAATCTCCGTTTTCGACAACCATACCGCCGAATCAACACTTCGAGCACATCAACACCGATACTGTAGGACCGTTACCTCCGTCACAAGGACATCGATATCTGTTAACAATAATCGACTGATTTCTTGGCGGCCCGAACCCATGCCAATCAAATACATGACCGCCGAGCGCGTGGTCAGTACGCTGATCTCAGGATGGATTGCTCGCTTTGGAACACCTCAAACAATAACGTCTGACCAAGGGCGTCAATTTGAGTCACAGATTTTTGCAGAATTAAATCGACAATCTGGCACCAAACATTTGCGAACTAAACAAAGACATCCGCAAGCGAATGGAATCATAGAACGATTTCATCGAACGATAAAAGCTGCTATTACATGTAGACAAAATGAAGACTGGGTATCCCAACTGCCAATCGTCCTTCTTGGCCTACGCACAGCTTACAAAGAAGATATCGGTGCAACACCAGCTGAGATGTTATACGGAACGACTCTTCGATTGCCCGGTGAGATTTTCGTAGAAAGCACGCTAACACCCCAGTCCGAGTTCGTAAAAATTTTAAAGCAAAATATGAGCGCTTTGCAGCCAACGGTCACAGCACACCACATCACATCGCAGGACGTCTTCGAGCACCCGTCGCTTCGCCAAACTAAGTACGTTATTATTCGAAACGACGCGGTCCGACCACCATTATCACCCGCATACGACGGCCCAATACTCGTAAAAAAACGATATGATAAATAATTCGTCGTGGAAGCAAATTGCCGAAAAATCAAATAAATCGTCGTGGAAGCAAATTGCCGAAAAACAAAACAAATATAAAAAGCCTATACAGTAAATACAATTTTTTCAAATAGCAAATACAAAATTTTATAAACTATAATTATAAATTATTGTAAAGCATTGCTGTGCATTGCGTAAAAAATATTAATCAAAATAGCTAATAAGTAGCTGTCAATTTGTTTTAAAAATTAAAATAATTTTTATTATTATTTATTTTTTTAACAACAGTTTGTTTTCAAAATTATCGTTAATGTAAATTACACAAAAAAAAAAAAATTATTGTATAACACAACCAAAAAAATATACGAATAAATTGACAACCGCTTTTACGATGCTTCTCCGAAGAAATTCAATATGAAATGAAAATAATTTTACACATACATAAGTAAATAACATCAACTACTTTTAACGCTATTTGCCGTAGGCACTTGGCGAAACACACTTATACTTAATAAACACATTTTTATTAATCACTTGTTTTTTGTTCCGCAGAATATTTTGAATGTCTTTCAAAAAGTTTAAAAAATCACTCGATCGATTTCGACTTGTTAGGTCATCATCAGTGTAGATACTCCTGATGATGACCTAACAAGTCGAAATCGATCGAGTGATTTTTTAAACTTTTTGAAAGACATTCAAAATATTCTGCGGAACAAAAAACAAGTGATTAATAAAAATGTGTTTATTAAGTAACATCAACTACGTTTTACCGTGTGAACGCAAATGTTGAATTATGATTGTTGAATTACTCATCGTCTAAACAGGCCCATAGAGTGTTGGGAGATAAGAACGATGAAAATAATTTTTTGTGGTATATAGGAAATATAACTAAAAAATATTTTATTAAAATTAGATTGTTGAATGGGTGTGAATTTGACTTAATAATTATAAGAACAGAAAAAATAATATTGAACTGTGTTATTTGCGGTAAAATAATAGATAAGTGTGTAATTAACAGTAAGACTAATTGGAATATAATAAAAAATAATGAATTTAACAGTTATATATATAAAATAAAACGAGAACATTTGTTTTTTGGAATAAATATAGAGTAATTTACATAAACCTAATAATATTACATAATCGAGACTCAGTAAATAAATTCCAAAAATCAAAAATGACTCATATGGTAAAGAATGCCAGAAAGTTAAATGAAAATAATAAAACAGAAAATGATGAATCAAAAAAAATTAAATTAAATTTAGTCACAAATAATGAAATTTCAATAAATAAAATGGAAAACAAAACAGGAATTGAGGAAATAAATATCAATCAACCTAGTGACGCCGAAATGAGCATAAAATGGCTGGATCAGATGGATGAAGAAGAACAAGCGCTGAAACTGGAAGCAGGTCGAGGAAAAGAAAATAAAGCTGAGCATATAATCAACCTATATTCCTCAAAAGACAAAGGCCCATTTGCAATAATAGTTGAAAAATTAGACATGAATATAATAAATATAGCAAAGAATTTGATTGAACAAGAACTCACAGATTACGAGAATATAATACAAAGTTTTAGTAAGGGGAAATTTATAGTAATATGTATATAGAAACATTTCACACGCGAATAGAGCTATTAAAAGTACAATTTTAAAGCAGAAAGGATTCAACATATATCTGCCAAAAACATTTAATCATTCTATGGGAATAGTAAGGGGGATACCTACGGACATTAGCATGAAAGAGATCGCAGATAATTACACATGCAACGCTGCAATTACTGAGATGGAAAGACTAAATAGATATAATCATGTAGAAAAAACAATCGAGCAATCGGAGAATATTAAGGTAACTTTTAAGTCGAAATCAATACCAGAAAGTATGAAAATTTATGGAGATAATCAAAGAGTGGGGTGGTATATACCGCAGCCTCTATTCTGTAAAAAATGTCTTAATTATGGTGATACTAAAAAATATTGTCATAGTCTTGAATATAGATGTGGAAACTGTGCACAGATTCATAAAACCGATAACGACAAGGAATGTAGCAGAGAAACTTACCAGTGAAAAAATAAGCATAGAACGAATCATAGAATTTGCCCTAGAAAAACGAAAGAAATAGAAATTCAAAAAATAGTAGTCAAAGAGAGAAAATCTTATAGAAGAGCAAGAGAAATTTATGAAAACAATTATCCTGAGTATAAATATAAGGCAAAAGAATATCCAGCATTAAATAGAATCAGAAGAATACGTGAAGAACTAAATAAAAGGAATAACGACGAAGAAATTATAGAAAAAAGGAATAGCAATGTAGTAGATGAAGAATCTATAATAGAAGCGGATAAGAAGAAAAGATATGGAAAAATATTTGGTCTTTTTACAGATCTTTTTAATTTAATTATGCCAATAGTTAGCAAAGAAAAAATGCCAGAAGAAGTAGTATCAATCATGCACTTATTGACTATAGAAATTTACAAAGATAACCCGGATGAAAGGTTGGAGGGGTTATCCTACTTTAAATAGTTTAAATGAAAGTAGTTCAAATAAATATACATAGTATAAGTAATAAAACAGATCAGCTGCTAAAATACCTAAATGATAATAACATTGAATTAGTAATTATAAGTGAATCATGGACAACTGATAAAAAAATGCCGATATTAAAAAATTTTAGAACAATAATGAATAATAGAGATGATGGATATGGAGGGTGTGGTTTCTTAATAAAAAGTAGTATACAAATAATTACTACTAAAATATTAGATTCGGATCCAATTAAAGCAATAGAAATCATTGTTAAAAAAGATAATATAAAATATAATTTCATTTTATAACTCTAATAAAAGGAGATTAGTGAAAGTTTTGAAAGGATAATTAAGCCATATGGAAGTGCAAAAAATGTTATAATAGGAGGTGATATCAACGCTAAAAGTGAATTGTGGGGAAATAAAAAAAAAGACAAATTAGGAAAGGAAATTGAAAATGTAATCACAACACATGCATTGCTAATTGCAAATGATGGATCACCAACACATGAGAATTATTTTAACTTTGAGAATACAGCAATCGATATAACATTGATATCAAGTGACTTGCAAGATAGGATAAATTGGGAATGTAATGGAGAATCTATTGGTTCGGACCATTTTATAATTAAAATAAATATAGATGAGAATAATATTAAAAGTAATGTTAATAAAAATGAATCAATTATTAAAATGAATAAAAAGAATATAATAAAGGAAATATATGAGTTTAATCCTAGGAATACACGGGATATAGAAGATTATGAAGATCAACTATCTACAATAATAAATAACAACACCTATTCATTGTCTGGAATAAAGAAAATAAATAGAAATAAAAATTGGTGGAATGATGAAATTAGTATGTTATGGAAGATTAAACAGGAAGCGCAAAAAAAGTATAATATAATTAAGGATTTAAATAACGCTATAGACTTGAAAAGAGCTAAAGCTAAATTAGGGAAAGCAATTAAATTGTCAAAACAAAAATCATGGAGAGAGCTTACTGAAAAAATCACAAATAACACTGATAATAAATCAACATGGAAAATAATAAATTTAATAAATAAGAAGAATACTAGACAATTTAATTTATTGCAAGATAAGAAAAATATAAATGATTTTCTAGATTTAAACTTTCCAGAATCACAACAAAAATTAATAATGCCAATTGAAAATCCAAATCTTATAATGTGTACTGATGAATTTAGTGAAGAGGAAATAATAAAAATTATTAATAATAATAAAAATTCAGCACCTGGAATTAATAAAATTACAAATGAAATACTTAAAAAATTACCTGAGGTACATATTAGAACGCTGAAAGATCATCTAAATAAAATGTGGAGTAACAATCAATTTCCTAAAAAAAATGAATGAAATAAAAATAGTAGCGATCAAGAAAAATGATAAAATAGAGGACATACCAATAAATTATAGACCAATATCACTACTGTCAACTATCTCAAAGTTAGTAAATAAATTGTTAAAAATAAGAATAAATCGAACATTAAAAACAAATAACTCTCTACCGGAACATCAGTATGGATTTAGAGAAAATAGGAGTATTATAGATTATTATGTTGAATTGATAACTAAAATAGAAAGAAATAAATTAAATAAAGATCATACAATATTAATTACGACGGACATAAAGAAGGCATTTGATAATATTAATAAAGATAAACTAATAAAAATGTAAATAGATCTTAATATAGATCATAATATAATAAATTGGATTTATAAATATCTCACTAATAGAAAAATAATAATACAATATAATAAAAATATAATTTCAAGGATCACTAATAAAGGAATCCCTCAAGGATGTGTGTTAAGTCCGATATTCTTTAAGATTTACACAAAATTAATACATGGAATGAACTCAAGAAATATACAGATAATACAATTTGCAGATGATATTGGTATAATAGTTACAGTGAATAAAAGTAATAATATTGAAAATATAATAAATGAAAGTTTAATTAAGTTCACTGAAATATTAAAAAAATTAGAACTAGATATCTGTCCAGAGAAAACTAAAATAATTAATTTTAGTTCTAACAAACATATAAATTTTAATATTAAATATGATAATTATAAAATAGAGGTAGTGAATAAAATAAAAATTTTAGGAGTAATAATAGATAATAAATTGAATTGGAAGGAACATTTTAAATACATAAAAAATAAAATAACGAAAAAACTAAACATAATCAAAGCATTTGGATTCAGAAATGGTGGTATACATCCTCAAAAACTAAAAAATATGATAAAAGCGCTGATTTCCACTCAAACAACAAATGCAGAAGTTTTTATGACAATAAACAAAACCACAAATAAATTAATGCAAACAATGTTAAATTTGAGTCTAAGGTTATGTCTAGGATTTACGAGAACTACACCTATAGTAGTTATATTAGCAGAGTCAGGAGAACTAGATTATAAAAAACAAAGTGAATACAAAACAGTGAAATACATTAGTAAAATATCGAACAATTCGGAAATAGGCAAAAAAATATTGAAAGGGAAGTCGCTTAATAAATTTAAAATTTTGATGAATAAACATAAGGAAATAGTTAATATAGGAATAATGAAGGAGGAAAATGTGAAAAATTATAATATTAGAATAAATGAAAACACAGGAAATATAATAAATAAAAAAGACATGAACGAAATACAAATAAAAACAGAATTTAATATAATAAAGGATAGATACACAAATTATAAAGTAGCTTATACAGATGGAACAAAAAAATTAAAAGTTGGAGGAATTGGAATACACATGGAGGATGTCGACATAAAAATCAAACTGGAAAATGAAACTAGTATTAAAACAATTGAAACAATTGCAATATATATGGCATTACTGCACTTGATGAGTAAGATGCATAAGAAAATAATCATATATACTGATTCGAGAAGTAGTTGTATATCTATTAAAAACAGTATTTTTGAAAATAAAACAAAATACTATGAGAATGAAATAATCAAGTTGGCAAATGAAAATAAAGATGTTGAAATAATTATACAATGGGTTCCTGCACATAAGGGAATAGAGGGGAATGTAAAAGCAGATCAGTTAGCAAAGAGGTCGGTGGAACTAGGACATGAGAATTTATTCTTCAATAAAATTCCATTATATGATATTCTCAAAATAACAAAAAGCACAATAATTAACGACTGGAAGCATGAATATGAGATAACAACTAGAGAAAAAGGAATATTTAATAGAATTGTAAATGGAGCATCGCCTCCGAGACAAATTTGGTTTAAGAGGAGTAATATGAACACTAAATTTATTAAAATAATAAACAGATTAAGAGCAGGTCACACATACAATAAAATATTTAGGTATAGAATGAAAATGGAAAATAATGAAATGTGCCAAATATGTAATACAAGGGAAACGGATATGCATATCATTGATAATTGTTCAAAATATAAAACAATAAAAAATAAATATGGTGCAATAAAAAATAAAAAATTTATTGATATACTGAAAGACAATGTTATAAGTGAATTAAAAGAATTAGTAGAATTTTATATAGAAGCAAATATAGAAACAATATAATTGAATTATAATAGAAATAATAAAAAATAATTATGTATTAGAAATAAGTACGAGCAAATCGATTGAATTTATCGGGCTCATAAATAATGAAATTAAATAAAAAAAAAAAAAAAATGACTTTTCATTATAATGGTATTGACAAAGTTGATATTTGTGAAATGGCCGTAATCCATACACAGGCACTGATTAAAGTAAACGTCAAAATAGATTGTCACTAGTAATCAATGCAGAAGGTTAAATTATGCAAAATTCAATTATGATTGACGAATAATCTAATAATTATGTAAATTAACCCAATTTATCTGAAACCTGTATTTTGCCATAAAATACAACAAACGAACGTCTAGCAAATTTCCTTTAGATTTTAAGGTGTACAGTGAATAAAAAGTTTAATTTGTAAAATGATTCGCGCCCGAATTTCGTTTAAACAGGCTATTTGGGAATTCAAATTGTTTAGTACTTACCGACACAGTAGCACATCCCAGAATAAATTCCACGATATCTATGAGAAAACATATGAGAAATTTCAATGTAAGTAACGAATGAGTTTTTATTAAATTATTACCTCGTGTAGAATTTTACGTGGGCCTGTGCGTTGATTAATCGTACCGTACTAAAGCTTAGCTATTTTTATTGCAGCGAAAAAATTGCCGCTTGATGTAAACCCGCAAGGTGTCTTTGCATGCAATGAGCTCGATTTAAACGAAGTTCAAGTTTATGGTTTTGATTATGATTATACATTAGCCTGCTATAAGCCGGAACTGCACTATTTGTTGTACAATATAAGCCGAAATATGTTAATTGAAGGATTCAAGGTAAGCTGGATACCTGGATAGAGCAGTATCGCTTAAGTAATAAACGTTTTATTTTTGTGTGCCATTTTTCAGTATCCCAAGGAAATCGAAAAATTAGATTACGATCCAAATTTTGCAGTGCGTGGACTTCACTACGATATATCAAAAGGGTTGCTTTTGAAATTGGACTCGTTTTTGCAGATTCAATTTGGTTCGGTATACCGAGGTCGAACACTAGTTTCAGATGAAGAAGTTTTGAGGTTGTATAAAAGTCGAATTATTCCAATTGCATATGTCGAAGGTGGTAGAAATGTAAAAAAATTAATAAAAAAATCCATAAGCTTTACTCATTCCAAACTTGTTTCGGTGATCTGTTCCATGAATTTTAGTGACGAAATTTTTTTTCGTTTTAGGGAACTCGGTCGAACATGATACAATTAGCTGATTTATTTTCAGTACCGGAAATGTGTCTACTGTGTAACGTTGCTGAATATTTGGAACGCAATAACATCGATTATCATCCGGAAATTTTGTTTAGCGACGTAAAACAATCTGTCCGATCTTCTCACCCCATTATGCATACTTTAGTTGCAAAAGACGCATCAAAATATATCGTTAAAAATCCAAATATAAGAGTATTTTTTGAGAAATTAGTTAATGCCAAA
Organism: Nephrotoma flavescens; assembly: GCA_932526605.1. NCBI lineage: Eukaryota > Metazoa > Arthropoda > Insecta > Diptera > Tipulidae > Nephrotoma > Nephrotoma flavescens. Next base: position 10,442,998 of record OW052223.1, read on the forward strand.
AAAGAAATTTTCCTGGTCACAAATAGTCCGTACCATTTTGTGTAAGTAATCGACTCGGAATCATTCGGAAAATGAGTATGTAATTATGTATGTTTCTTTAATATTTAGCAATAAAGGGATGAATCTGTTGATTGGAGACGATTGGAAACAATTATTTGACGTTATCATAGTGCAGGCTCGAAAACCAAAATTTTTCACGGATGAATCTCGCCCTCTACGATTACTAGACGAACATACCGGATTACATTTATGGGATCGCGTTACGCGATTAGAGCGTGGCAAAATTTATTATGAGGGCACTGTAAAAACACTTCAAGACTTAACGGGATGGAATGGCCAAAAAGTGTTATATTTCGGCGACCATCCGTATAGTGATTTGGCCGATGTCACACTGGAATGGGGTTGGCGAACTGGTGCAATAATAAATGAATTAACTCATGAAATTCAAACCCTGAATAATCCACAATTTAAGCGAAATGCTAATTGGCTTCAAATGTTAACGCAACTGATTGAGGATCATCAGGATGATGAGTCAGTGGATGCCCAGGAGGCATTAACAAAATGGAATGAAGAACGTGATAAATTACGGAACGATACCAAAACGGTTTTTAATCAACAATTTGGTAGTGTTTTTCGAACGTATCACAATCCAACGTATTTCTCTCGACGACTTTTCCGGTTTGCTGATATTTATACAAGCGATTTAACGAATTTACTACATTTTTCGACAAAGCATGTTTTTTATCCGCGGCGTGGTGTTATGCCCCATGAATATATTTCATATTTTATGTAATCACCCCAAAATGGGGTAAAGCAAACCGAATACTCATTAATACATTGACAAAACTTCGGTGTCTCGTATTTATTCAGTAAATAATTTTGTGTTCATTGAAAAATAAAGCAATTTATTTTAACAAACAGCATAGTATTTTTATTTGTATCGTAAAACCGAAATAAATGAAATGGATAAAATTAAAGTAGTGGTAGAACTAAATTTAAAATCTTTACATCACCAAATAAGTGTTCTGGAAGAGGTAGGTCATATCATATTATTGGAACTCTGTTGAAAATTAAGGTAAGCGAACCACACCCAGTTTTTAATAACAGAAATATCCTTGGAAAGTGATGCCTGCTATCTATATGTTTTGCTCTGGCATGAAAAACCACTTTTCTTATCACAACATTTGACAATAACACGACCTGGAATTGTCAAAATCTCGGTTTCGAGTGATTTAAGCTGGATAGCTTTATGCAAATAACGCCGCCATGTATTCTGCTTTCATTGTAGATAACGCGACTGTTGATTGGTTTTAGAATTCTAACATATCGGTCCATTTTGATGGAGGAAAACATAACACCGGTGGTGGCTTTGCATTAGTCTTCATCACTGCTCCAATCAGCATCGCAGTGTGCTACCAGGTCCTTTTAAATACCTCAGAAATAACATCACTGCCAACCAAATGCTTAAGAGACGACAAAATTCACATATGCTTCGGTTTCAGTTTCCAATTCTTCATTTTTTTTCCTGAGGTATAGAATGTATCAACGGCAAAGAAGCATCCAAATGTTTGCTTTGCAAATTAGTTACGAGCGGTTTGTGGTCCGATTCAAAAGTAAACGGCAAATCACATACGAGTACATATCCTGGAAATTTTTTAGCTGCCCATGTCACGCTGAGAGTGTTTCCCTGAATTTGTGCCCATTTTCAGTTTTGGTTATTGTTAAAGGCATATGAGATTTTTTGCCTACCACCTTGGTTGTCTTCTTGCATCAGGCAAGTGTCAATTCCTTACGAGGAGGTATCAGCACTAACGATTGTATTTTTAGAGAAGATTCTATAGAATGCCTGTTCTTGAATTTCCGACCAAGAAAAGTCTTCAAAAATTGATGGAGGGGTTCAGATACTCAGCTTTCTTTTCCGGTGTGGGGAAATTTACAAGAGTACTAACTAACTGTTCTGGGATCTGTAACCGGGCATTTCGGAGAGGCTGTAGTTACTCGGTTAGGTTTTTCCCACCTTCTTGCTTTTAATCTTTGGAGATGTTTTTAGTAATCTGGCATTTAGCATAAGGAATATAATATCACGAAGAGTCCCGACGGAAATTCTTTACGCAGATTCTGCGGGAGGAGAGAGACGGGAAGACAGAAAAGCCACAAAATGTGCTTATCGATGACGATGATTATTATTTTTGCATTATTCGGATCAACAGTTACGTCAATGGAAGATGCTTGCAAAGCCACACTTTCCGAGGTTGAAACAATCCGTTAAACATATCGCGCGTATGACGATGATTTAGAGCATCCTGAGACAGCTTTATCACCAAATGAAGGAAGTCTCCAGAATAAGAGTGCGATAGAGACATAAGTTGTAAATCCAGGGCCCAATGGTTTCCAAGGTAATTCAAAATAGGTCTAGTCGGCCAACGAAGGGGAGCCACTATGACGGAAATAATGGCTTTATTGAACGTCGGTAATAAGGTATACGACAATTGACATGAAACATAGGGTAGAGGAGAAGCGAACGACGAATCGGAACCTCAGGTTACTGGTTATGTAAATGTCAACAGCAAAGAGCTCATGGTACCGGGCGAATCATCTGTATTGTAATAATTACCAAGAGTTGACAAGGGCTATGCGACAGGAGTTCCTTCCAACCAATATAACAAATCCAGTTGTTGAGTTATTTTGGTGAAACTTCTATACCTCCAAGCGGCACAATTGAATTTAAATCCCGAAAATCATTAAATTACTCATACTTCTCATGCTCAATCGCTTCCACAGCCCCATAGCCCATTCTTTAAAAGTGTCGGATTATAGGACGAATGTTTTTTATATATTTTGTTGGCGCTGCATCCCATTAAGGATTAATGTGTGATTGGTTCGTTCATTGAAATCTAGTCTGGTCCCAGGGTTGCTGGAAAGTGCACCACCCTGCTGCTTGATGAGACTTACTGGTATTGGGTGGGGATGGTGATCCCGCTGTGCCCATGTGGTCACCAAAATTTGTACTAACCCTAACAATGGTTGCTTGACGTTAATATGCAGTTATTGTCGCATTATTTCGCTCTCTCTACCCTGCGCATCCTCCCGAAGTTCTATGAGTCCAAACGGTACAATTGAATTTAAAGAATTGTACACTGACACCACTTTGATTGGTTATTTTTCGTTTCACGCTGTGACAGATAGGATCTCTCCTAATCCTAGTACTTTTGTTGAGTTAGACTGGACTACAAAGTTTGACGAAAACTCTAAACTTCTGTCCACGTTTAAGTCAACTTTATACAACTGTTGGTCAACTCGCCTTTTCTAAAACGACATATTGGTGAACTGTCACACTCTTCTTCCCTTTTGGAACGATGATCACAGATCAGGCATCTTATTGTGACTTTAGACAGTATTATTTGATAGAAAAATTCACATCGAAAGTAACCTTGAAAAACCACTACCATATTTTGGAATATAGAAGAGCGTTTAAGACATTCTGGAGTTGGACTCTTGAAATGCTTGTTTAGTTTTACATATCGTAAATTTTACCCAAGCTGTCTTACGCTTTTTTTGTTTCGTGGTCTGTGGTTAACGCAAATGCTGAACGCACTCGGCTTGTAGAACGACTCCCAAACTGGTCAAGGACTGTACACATTTTGCTAGCCCTCTGTCTCCCAATAATAGTGTTAAGATCACATGGGGTTCGGTATATTATGATTGCTACGAAAATGTGAAAAACTAACAATAAATGGCTTTCTCCTTTTACCTGACCGAAGGCCAAATATTTTATTTTTAAACTTAAGATGTAATTAACTAAGAACGCTTTATCACTGAATAAAGGTCCGCTAAGAGTTTAGGTCGCTATTATTACATGTAATCGCCGTTTTAAATTTCATCTACAATTGTCTTGAAGAGGATGAAACTACATTCACTCGCTTGCTTTCTCCAGCTTTCGAGGTAAAGCTGGGTCCCGGTTTCTTAACTATAAATCTTTAAAAATAGGTAATTTGTTTTGAAGTTTGGTAAAACATTTAGGGGACTAGTTTTGAGTTCATGTTACACGCTGCGTTAAATACTGTTATATTAAATGTTGCATTGATTACGTGACATTTTACGCAAAATGTTATACAGAAAAACCTCAATTTTACGGAATAATTGGGGAGTTCGTTAAATCCGAATGTTTATAAATTTAATCTATTAGATCGCATTTAACCTGGGGCGGAACTCAAGCATTCCTTAGCCGACTATGTTGGGATTGACTATGTTGGATGGAAACGGGATTCTAAAATGATTTTGGGAAGAAGTTCTGGAATATGGCTACCTGCGTCGGAACTCAATAAGCTCTTAACCGATTATGATGTGATTGGGTATGCTGGATGGAAAAGGAATTCTTAAATGATTTTTGGAAGAAGTTCTGGAATATGGTCACCTGGGACGGAACTCGATCGATTCTTAACCGATTATGATGGGATTGGGTATGCTGGATGGAACTGGGGTTCTTAAATGATTTTGGGATGGAATTCTGGAATATGACCACCTGGGACGGAACTTGATCAATTCTGAACCATAGGATTCTTAGATGATTTTTGGAAGAAATTCTGGAATATGGCTACCTTGAACGAATTCAGGCAGTTTTAACCGATTACGATGGGATTGTATTTGTTTAATGGAAATGAGATTCATTAATGATTTCTAGAAGTTTTTTAGTATGGCCACCTGGAACGAGACAGAGCTATTACTTAACCGATAATTCGGTACCTTGTATAAATATGGGATTATAAAATGATAAACTGCTGTACTCGCCAGAGGATGAGAAACCGAATCATAATTTTCCTCTTTCCTGATTATTGCTGTAGTATAGAGTGTAATTATTAGTTGTATAAATTTCTGCTTGGTTCGAAAGGTTCTGGAAATTTCAAGGTCTTACAAGACATCAGTGATTTTTTCTTTTTGACCTTATATGTGACCAAATATTTCCGGTTCAGAAGGTGGTGGAACCTCGTTCGTTTTTTTGTTCCCTAGTTTAAGCTGCTACAGTTTGCTAGACCAACGAAAATATAAGGAGAAGAGCAAATAATGAATATATAACGGCGCAGTTGGAGTCCTCCTCTACGTCGCACACCGGCTGGTTATTGGTGCAGCACTTTATAAATCATACATTGTTATGACGACCTTCCTACGTGGCCCAGCCACAACACTCGATTGAATTTGATGAATCCGATGACATCGCTACCTCGGAGAAATTGCTTCATCTCTTCCTTTCGAAAGTAGATAACAATCTACAATCGTTAGAGGTCATAATCCTTGGATTGCATTAATTTTGATCTCCCCCTCCCCCCACTCATCAAATTTATGGTCGCCAATTCCGAGTTTTGCCATAGAGAAAAATTTGGTTTTTCTACTGTTCACCTCCAAACCAAGTTCTTGAGTATAGCGATCGGGCGGTATGAAATTGTCCTTATGATATTCCTAGATCTTCGACTAAGAAGTACTGATTGAATTTAGCCTGATTTATAAAATATACACCGCGAAATTTCAATGTTGCTTTTCCTCCCGATGTAATCAAGCGCCAAATTGAACAGCGCAGGCGAGAATGTATCTCCCTGTCGAACACTAGATGTTTTTTCTAAGAAACCTGATACAATTCCTTCCAGACGTTGATAATTTACATAGATAAACGAGTTTCTCTGGACATCTTAGACATATGAGCGCAGACAGACATATGGAGGTCACTTCTTCATTCCATACTGAGAGAATATCGGCCACGTTTTTTCTCAGCTCTTCATTCCCGTCTTTGATGGCTGTACTTCTTGGTTGGAACTATTTAGTGAGATTCGTGGCGTTAGTAAAACAGTCCTCTGATTTTCGTATGCACTTACCTTTAAATGATGACAACATTCAGCAAGAATAAAGAGACACCAGAAGTATATATTATGGTACCGAACTACGGCTAAAAGAGTTTCAACTTTATATTTAATAATTAGTTTCATTTTTTTTTTTGTTATTTTTATCAATTTAAAGTAGTTTTCAGATTTATTATAAAACTCCTTTGAATTGCAAATTTTTTTGTAACAGTAGTTTGTATATAATAATTAGTAAAAATAGTAAAATAATTTACCTTCTACCAAAAACATGGTTTTTAAAAATAACTAATAATAATACAAAATAAATAAATAAATGTGTTATATTTATGATTGGGGGTCTGATTGCCATAAAAAATTTATTTAAAAAACAATCATACATCAAAAAAATATACATATAGGGACGGGGCTACCATTTCAATTTATATGCAACCATTTTCTAAAAAGAGTCAAATCATTGCATTGACTATTGTATTTTAGCCATCTGAAATTATTTTGTTTAACAATCTAACCTTCTGAATTGACAGGGTTTAGCACTAAGCTAAAATTTTTAAAATGCAAGCAATATCCAACAACCTCTAAATCTCTCTCTCTCTCTCTCTCAGAGGGGATCTCGTAAAAGGGATTTAGCCACCTGCACTATGCTCCTCTATCCATCTCGATCCATCCATCGCTCTCGTTCTCCGGTACGCGAAGGTCTTGTTTGACGTCGTCACGCCAGCACAGTCTCCGTTGTTGTGGAGACCTTTTAACATGGCCGAGCCATGTATTCCCAACCTCTAAATCGGTTTTTTTAAATTGAAGTCTATCTATGCTATAATGGAAATTCGGAACTTTAGTGTTCGAGCATTATTCGCAAAATTTCAAATAGCGCAATAAGACGGACGTTTCACTCAACTATTCGGATTCTATATTACAAAACACGTAGATTTTTTGATATTTTCGAAAAAAGTACGTGTTCTTAAGGAGGCTCATCATAATGATCATAGCTTATATCATATTCATTACAATGTGATACTGATTACTAGAAGTGGAGCCGAATTATATATGATTTATAACAGTTGCCGATGTATTCGCAAACATTTTACGGATATTGTGCGAAATGTGTTTAGTGAATGTCCCTCACTTTTTAATTAGCTTGTGATCTAATATTGGGGCGGGTTAGTAGTCATTCTGAAACAACATTCGATCAAACGAACAACCAAGCTAAGGTCCTCAAATAGCGTCCGGTCATATTCCCGTCAATAAAATATAAGCTTTTGGCCTATGACTTCATTCCAAACAATAAAACATGAGCTTTTCACTTATTTGAACTATGAAAAATTTTGAATATTGTTCCAGAATGATAACGATGCAGGTATTTCCAAGTTTCGAACGAGGATATGGGCCCAAAAAGACGCTGAAGGCGCTCAAGTTTTGCTGCCGCCTAAATGCGGTGAAGTGGGAGGAACATGAGCCTATTCGATGAGCGATTGGGTCAATGAATTCGGAATAACTAATTTCCAACTCGAAATGTCGGTATCCGTATACTTGAAACCGAAACATTCGTTCATCCTGGATTTTAAAATTGTGCGAACTATCTTTTAATTGACGGATTTTTTCGATCTGATACTGAACATGTAATACGGTGACCAAAGAAGGTACTAACGCATCCGCGGAAGGGACAACACTTTCACCCGCCCAGGGTCAGGCGTGTTATTACCCCCAGAATCATCCTCACAAAGAGAGGATTCATCCAGAAAAGGTCGAGACAACGCATCTGGTACTACATTTACTAAACCTTTCCGGTATCCAATTTGAAAACCCAGAGCTTGGAGTTTAAGACTCCATCTAGCCACACGTCCGGAGAGATCTTTTTGCCTCATTAAACAGCGCAAACTGGACTGGTCAGTATAATTGAAGAACGGATAACCTGCCACGTAAGGACGGAATTTTTGCACGCTGAGGTCGGCAACATAGTATTCCAGCTCGGTCAGCCCGAGTATTATCGCTGCACCGCATTGAGCTTATGTGAATAAAACTCAATGGGCCGCTCCACCTCCTCGGCGTCCACCTGAAATAAGAGCGGATCTATTACAAACGAATTTGGACGCAGATCAATCCGATTTTCCCCGCCCCTCAATTTATAACAAATTACCTGAATCAAACCATCATCATCAATTCAAGAAACAATTAAAGATCTACTATAGAGAATTGGTAAATAATTACATTTCTTAAATTTTATAACTTTGATATGGTTATTATTGACATGTATGTATGAGAAATATGATTATTAGAATGTTAATTTCCCTTTAAAGGACAGAAAATCCATTGGGGAATTGACATTGTAATTATTTATTCGTAATATTATTTTATTGGGACAATAAATTAATTTGAAATTAATTAAAAAAAAAATATGCTGATGCAACATATTATAGGAACACGTGCATCCTTGAATTACAATGGAAGGTTTCGTGGGCGGCCTCGACTAAAAATCGTCGTCTCAGGACTAGAGTACGCTAACCACCAAATTGACATTTTCCGGGTTTTGATGGTTTCTTTGGTTTCAAACTATACTCTTTCATTTACGTGCATTAACGTTTTAATCAGACTACTCGTTTTCGAGGAAATTGGTTTTGTGTTTTCCGTTATCCTCCAGTTTACGTTAAATACTATACTAAACAAGAGTCTCCATGGGCACAAAGCTCCAAATTCAATATTTTGGTAGCTACGGAGCACCAAAGCTCCACAGATCCGTTACAAAACTATTCATTTTTAATACTATTTATAGATGTCAAAAGCATATTTTAATTATTTAAATATATAAGTTTATGTTTTTGAGGTCACTGAATTCAACTCTGATGTCAGATTTGAAAAATTTACAGTTGACAGCTGTCAATCCACTGTCAAAGTAGGATAAAAAAGTAAATATTCTCTTTTTGCATCAAGAGTTTATGTTTTTGAGGTCGTTGAATTCAATCCTAATATCAGATTGGAAAAATTGACAGTTGACAGCTGTCAATTAATTGTCAAAGTAGAATAAAAAAAGTAAATATTCTCTTTTGACATCAAAAGTTTATGTTTTTGAGGTCACTGAACTTAAATCTAATGCCAAATCGGAGAAAGTGATAGTTGACAGCTATCAATTAATTGTCAAGGTAGAATAAAAAAGTAAATATTCTTCTAACTAAATCTCTCTTCTTCTGAATTCTAACATGCGCTCATATTACCAGTGTTATATGGTTCTTGGGTTATGCACGTCATATGGAAAATGTACATTATCCATCAACGGCATTATTAGAAAATGTGCAGAATGCTAGAAATCCAATATAAACCCAAAAGTAAACAATAGGCTTGAAGAAAAATATTTGCATAAAAGAAACTCAATACTATTTATACTTTGTACCAACCATTGCAAATTAAAATATGATTGAAAGTTTAAATATAGGAAATAAACAGTAATTATTAAAATGGTAAATCATTTATCGCAAAATAATAAACACTGTTTAATAAAAAATTTAAATAAATAAAGAATGTCAGTCCTATATCCCCATTTTCTTATATAAAATTCTTAAAAACAAACAACCCTTTTCAGGGCTAAATGATATGTAAAGACCGATCGCTCAACTCCTCGCGGTACACATCGGGTAATGCTAAATTCGACTGCAATTAACGTTAAAATAAACAAATCCTCTCAAAAATCTAATGACTAGCGATAATAGAAATACATCAAATATTTGGGTCATAATTATATTTTTTTTTAAACATACGTATTCTCTTGGTGAATATTATAATATCGAGTTGACAGCTGTAAACTTACGATGTCATCAATTTTATGACATATTTGGATTCAATAATCTAAAAAGCATAGAACCGTATTTTGACGGCTAGTATATTATAGCTTGTTGACAGCTACAACTCTCAAAATCATTGCAATCATTTAATATATGAAATGAGTTACCAAAAAAATATACTCATAGTGTGAAAATAAGATGATTTACACTTTACTGTGGCACCTTGGCAGTTAATTTACAGCTGTCACCTAGGTCAAAAATATTTGTTTTACTACTTATCCCACTTTGACAATTAATTGACAGCTGTCAACTGTCAATTTTTCAAATCTAACATCATATTTGAGTTCAGCGACCTCAAAAACATAAACTCTTGATGTCAAAAGAGAATATTTACTTTTTTATCCTTCTTTGACATTTAATTGACAGCTGTCAACTATCTCCCATCTGGCATTAGATTTAAGTTCAGTGACCTCAAAAACATAAACTATTGATGTCAAAAGAGAATATTTACTATTTTTAATCTACTTTGACAATTAATTGACAGCTGTCAACTGTCAATTTCTCCAATCTGACATTAGAATTGAATTCAGCGACCTCGAAAACATAAACTCTTGATGTCAAAAGAGATTATTTACTTTTTTATTCTACTTTGACAATTAATTGACAGCTGTCAACTATCACTATATCCGATCTGGCATTAGATTTAAGGTCAGTGCCCTCAAGAACTTAAACTCACAATGTCAAAAGAGAATATTTACTTTTTTATTCTACTTTGACAATTAATTGACAGCTGCCAACTATCACTTCAAAAGAGAATATTTACTTTTTTATTGGTTATTATTAGACATAGTCAATATTATTTTTGTTAATATTATTTTTGTATATTTTTTATTTTTTTTCACGTAAATAAAGTTTAATACTTTAATTAATTTTACTAAAATTAAAATAATAAATTTGTGTTTATTGTCTTTTAATTTTTTAAAACTTTTTTATTCTACTTTGACAGTGAATTGACAGCTGTCAACTGTCAATTTTTCCAATCTGACATCAGATTTGAATTCAGCAACCTCAAAAACATAAACTTATATATTTAAATAATTAAAATATGTTTTTGACATCTATAAATAGTATTAAAAATGAATAGTTTTGTAACGGTTCTGTGGAGCTTTGGAGCTCCGTAGCTGCCAAAATATTGAATTTGGAGGTTTGTGCCCATGGAGACTTTTGTTCAGGATGCCAAAATATACAACATATCAAAAATTCAGAAAATTTGACCGAAACCCAATTTCCATAAGATTATTGCGAGGTCATTGAAAAGAGTCGTCATAAAACACGTGTTTATTTTTTTCGAGTTTTTTTTTAAGTAAAAATGGATCGTTGTACAATCAAACCAATCCAAAGTCGTGATAAAAGTAGTTCACCTGTACCAGAATTTGATGTTGATCAAATCAAGTAAGTGTCAGAAAATGAGTAATTAAAATTTGACAAAATAAACTTCATTTACGGTTACTTTAAAGCGTTTCACTCACTTGAAAATTTATTGAATGAGCTGGAAGACCATAATTCCAGCAACACCTGACAATAATGAAAATTCGATGAGACCTACAGAGAAACTTATAAGGGAAAATGAAGATTTTGATTCTAGAGGTATTTTTCAACTCTAAATATTGGGATGTACATATTATCAAAGTTCTCTTACAATTTATAGTATCATCGGTTCTTGATTCGGACGCCGATCCGGAATATCTTCCACCTGATCCCGAAAGAATGATTGAAATCTTGCGTAATAGTAAGAAATTTGTTAAATTTAGTGTTTGTGACTTAATTAACTAATATTATCTTGGATGTACCAGGCTGCTCTAAAATATTGACCAGTAAAAGCCTACTAATAAGAACTCTCGCAGAAAGAATACGTTCATCTACCATTTCTTAAAGGCCGGTAAATTAAAGTCTGCCAATTATTTTTTACCAGTACATTGGATATAAATAAAAGTCGAATTCATTACTATTTCGCGCATTTAATAGATCCAAATACTACTACATCAAAGTCCCCAGCTAAAAGCAGACAGATAAAGAACAAACTGCCACAAAATAAACTGGATGAAGTTGCAAGTCATATCAGTGGATTTGCAACAATAGATTCTCATTATTGTCGTTCTTAACCCATATCTTCCCAATGTATGATATATCATACCCAAAATAGTACTATTTTGAGCACGTCTCTGTTGTTCACCTTGCAATTTTCCTCTCTTTTCTTATTCTCAGTTTATTGAAAGCATTTTAAATAATAGACAAGTTAAAACATGTACCGCTCAAAGTTGGTTTAGTTGCATTTTCATCGATTTGCAGTGAGGACAAAATGAGTCGACGGGGGTAACTAATAAATTTATTAAATACTCCGTTATAATTCACGTTATTATTATGTTTTATGCATGTTTTTCTAAAGAAAACATTCAAATAAATTTCATACAAATAAATTATAACGGTATATTTTTGATGGTATGATATATCATACATTGGGATAAAGCAAGTAAAAATTAATAAAAAAAACCATCATGTATAATATATCATGTTCATTTTATGTATATGTTTACAATATTATATAATTTTACAATTTGTGGGATTTTTTTTTGTTGTGACAGTTTTAATGTTGATCGCGATACAGAACAAATTTTAAAATATTTAGAGGAGATTGATTCTGATGACGAGAACATCGAAGAATATGATTTAACACTAATGCCTCCAAGAGATGAGCCGACAGTGATAAAGATGATGCTCCGTGATGACGAGGGCGAATATAATATCCAAAATTTAGGAAGAGGTATTTTATCACAAAATTGTGAACTGAATGTTCGCCAGAATGGAGAATTAAATGAAATTTTAACAAACGAACAAGAGCCTTAGTAAACAGAAGAGATCGTGCACAAAAAATAGGATATGGGTAAAAAAAAACCTCTTTAGAAGCGGTAACTCCGAATCAAATATACGAGAAGCTAATCGATTCAAGCCCATCTGTGCCAAAACAATACTCAAAAATGGATCAAAACCATTAGACGTATTGTAAGTTTTTTTTCAATAGCGATATCGTCAGTAAAATAAGCAAAAAGGAGCAATGAACACAATAATAACCGAAGAACATATTCAGAAGTTTTTTAGAATTTTATTGGGAAACGAATAAAGACACCTTCAACATAATGGCTTCAAATACTATGTCCAGAAACAAATTCGATACCATCATGATGTATTTTCATTTGAACGACAATGCCAATATTGAGACCAGCGACAAACGTAAAGGTTGCTGAAAATAACCTGAAGAAGTTGGCAACTGAAACGAAAAATGAAAAGAAAAATGACCCCAAATAAAAAAAGTGAAGAAAGTTATTGGTTTTGAATCATCCGACAGTGAATCAGATACGAATTTAAAATAGTGAAAATGATTTGCTTAACATTGGGGATTTTGTATTGGTTAAATATAAAAATAAGAACGATATCCATTTTGCCGGTAAAATTATTGAGGTTAATAACACAACTTCGCTAACAATTAGAACTGATAGAACTGATTTCCAAATTCCCGAATTTTTCATACAAAAAGAGAAAATGTTAAATGAAGTCTGCATTTATGCTACAGAGAAAAGTTCATTTTATGATTTATGCACAAATTTAAGCAGTAAAAATCATAAATACAATTTCTATGAAACTGGAACTTTCTGGAATGAAACAATGCAAGGACGAGGTGGAAACGAATTAGCGCGTTCTTTTGTGAAAATTTTGCAACAAACCGAAATAATTATTATTTGGACGGATTCATGCGTTCCGCAGAATCGCAATTCAATTGTGTCTCTAAGTTTTATGAAATTCATGAAGGAAAAGCCTCTTGTGAAGTTAATTGAGCAGAAATTTTCAGAAGCTGGGCACTCTATGTTGCAAAAAGTTGACGCTGTTCATAGTACGTTATAGAAAAGTACTTGAGAAATATGGAAATCTTTAGCCCAATTGGATTAGTACGGTTACTTTCTAATGCTAAGTTTCCCAAAATCTAGTATTCCGTTTACTAAAGTACGACATATAAAGTATGACTCACGTAATATAATGGTAATTTCATATAAGCGGTCAGTTAAAGATGATAATATTACGGAATCTGCAACTAAATCAACAAGTTCTCGAAGAGCCAGAAAAAATTGATCAAAACTTTTATTATACAGTTTTGAAAACGGAGTAAACGGAATAAAATTCAATTTATTTTCAGGAATTGAATTTAATCTGTATACCCTTCATTTTTTTAAATGTTACTGGAGATTCCGCTAACGACCATATTTTAGTGTATAACTTATCCAAATTTTGTTATAATTGAAATATAATCTACATCCATTTTCCGCTATCTATATCACACAAAAATATCATATTATACCGCAAACAAAAAAAATTATTCACTGGAAAATTTGCAAGTTTAGAAAATTTGTCTTGGAAATTTAGTGCTTTGATGAGTATTACCAAATCTACATTGATTTGAAACTAGTACCATTTAGCTAATGTTGTACATTAGCTAATTTTTTTCAAAAAAGTAGTTTTGGTGCTTAGCGTAATTTAGTCCTGGGACGACGAAATCTTTAGCTAATTAAGTTGGCAATATACTAGTAAAAAAGATGGGAGATTGTTAAAACTATGTAGTTAAGTAGTTAATAACTAAAGCTATTTGCAGAGATTTTTGGTCCTTATTTTAACCGATACTGAAAAAGACTAACACTTACATATTTAAAACAAATTATTGCTTGATTTTAAACAATTCAATTTTCAAAGGCTATTTAGTTAATTCGATTTGTTATACGCCATTTGCAGTAAAATTACACACGATTTATACAAAATTATTAATATTTAAAACAATAATAAACAGGATACAAAATTCACGGTATTGATATGTTACACATCGTAATAATAAATTTGTTTGGGACAAATTACGTGTATCAAAACAATAAATACTTTTTGCAAATGGCAATGATTTGCTACAAAAATTAAAAAATTACTCAAAAATTTACACAAAACTAAATATGGTAGCCTTCACCTAATAAATTTTTTTAAAAAAATATATAAAGAACAATTTATACACAGATATATTTTAATTTTTACAAATAAGAGTATATACTTATTTTTATAGCAAAGCGCTAGTAAACAATTAGTACGCGTACCCATCTTTAATATTTATGTACAGGGCCAACGATTTAAAATGCCACAAAAAATTTGTCCTGTACATAAAGCATATTTCTTTGTATGAAGTAGAATAAAATGGGACACCTATACTAAAAAAAAAACACAGATACACAGACTCACATTCATTCACAGCTAAAGGCAGCTCCCTCTTCCTCTTTATGGCCCATTATTTACTATGTCTATTGCTACTCTTCTTTTTAAAAATTCCTGATTTTGAAGTGGTGGCGGCGGTGGTAATTGTGTTGGCATTACTATGAGCTGGAAATTCTTCGTTTCCCGCTCCAATACTAGTCGGTGGCTCTTGTATCGAATTTGTTGGTGAATCCTTTTCTTCGGCAATCCGCGGCAATAATTCGCCAGTTGATTGAAATGTTAGCGGTAGAACCGATGGTGGCGTATTACCATTAGGTTGAGATTGTTGTGTTGTTGGTAAACCGGGCGCAGAGCTAATGATTGATGATGATGATGTAGTAGACGAAGCCGATGATACCAATGCGATTGCCGTTGCTGATGATGACGAATTTGATGATGACGAATTTGATGATACCAATGTCGATGACGTTGGTATACCTGCGATTTCGGTGACATGCTGTTTAATATCATCATCGTGTAAATGCGTAACAATATTACTCGTGGATGGACGCCATACACCGGACACTGACCGCTGATTTTTTATAGTCGTTGTATTACAGCACAGCGGCGAAATAAGAGAACATTTGTTTTCAGCACTGCGTGGATGTAAACGATCTGGTGATAGTGCTCGTCGTAACAATGGGGAACTTGGTTCGGCACTTTTAGGACGAGCAAATGATTTTTTAGGAACACCAACTTGGTTAGGGATAACGTTCGGGGGAATAACTCCAGGACTGTAGGATTGAGTAGTGTTGGATGAACCAGGTTGATGCCCAACCGGAAACGCTAATGGGCTCGGAGAGCGAGTTGGTGATGCTGGCATTGGAGAGGGTGATGGAGTTCGGGCTAATGGGGACAATGGGATATGGCCAACAGATTTACGTCGGTTCGAAACAGCTGACCCACTATTCGAGTGTATTGTCTTACCAGTACCACATCCAGTTGTATGCAATTTATGTTTTAGGCCGTGTAAGGTAGACGGCCTTTGATACAACTGGGACCCATTGCCAGCATTATTAGTTGGTGTATTCGGGGCAGATGATGATGGTGAAGTAGATTGAGATGAGTTTGATGGCGTTTGAAAAGCGAATGTATCAAGTGGCGAAAGACTCATTCGGCTTATTTGCTGAGGCGTTGGCGCGACTCCATCTTGTGATCGCGAAAACGATTGAAAACTTCGGCTTGGGGTCACCATTGTAGGTGAGGAAATTCCTGCTGTCATCTACAGAAAAAAAATAGATAAATAAAACAATTTATGGGCCCGAATTAGATTCTCGCTTACCTGTTGAATTTCAGCGCTGGCCCGCTTACTACTGATCCGTCGAAATAACGATGTTTTGCGTTTCTTTTCCGAATCCTTTTTCGATTTTTTCTGGCGCCCACCAATTTTTCGTGCCATTTTACTTTGCCATAATTCACGTTTACGACCACCGCTCTGAATTGTTGTATGCTCAAGGGGCGTTGCCCGTAATGTAACATGTTCGGTACCACTTAACAATAATTGTAATACTTGAGTGTGATAGAGACCCTGGACAGGTTCACTATTGACATGCGTGATTAAATCAGCAGGTCGTAGTCCTGCTTCAAAAGCGGGACTACCCTCTTCCACAGCCATTACCAAATGATGCATCGTATAAAAATCAGAATCGCCAAAATAAACTCGAATCGTGTGAACAGTGAATCCAAAACCGCGTGGCCCCCGCCTAATGATAATCGGAGGTTTCAGATTTGTAACAAGCGGTGACAATTCGCGACAGGGCGATGTGTCACGGGAGCTGGCCGTACTAGATCCACCACCTCCGCCTCCGCCACTACTCATATTTTGCGATTCACTATCAGATGATATCATTAGCGAAAGCCCAATGGCCGATGCACTTTTTACCACAGATCGAGATCGATGTTTCACATTCGACGGGATCTGATTATTTCCAGATGATGATGACGTTTCATGACCACTTTGCTCATCTTCGATAGAAATTGAGAACCGCGGTAGTATTTCTTTGGTATTCAATGTTCTTCGTTTCCGTTGGATTTGGGGTGATACATCATCGCTATCAGTTTGCGATGATTCAGGTGTGCTCAACGTTTTCTGATGGATTTGCATTAAAGGAGACGATCCACCTATTGTTTTATTTGACGCGATTGCAGTGATTGGTGGTGATGATGTAACATTTGTGGTTGATGTTGACGTGGTGTTTTCAACTGGCTTCGTTTGAGTTCGAGTAGAAGTGTCGAGCGTAGTAATTGTGGTAGTGTTTGATTTGACCAATTTATTTTTCTTTTCTTCCCGAACCATTTCCGGCAACGGCGTACTTATCGACTTTTGACTGTGTTGCAAATGCTGTTGACTTTGTTGTTTTAAATATTGATGCAGAGTTTTAATTTCCTCACGCTCTGGGGTACTCAACAATTCCGGGAGGTATTCAGCGTCAGGAGTAGATGGCAATTTTAAGCTTCGGGAAACATTCAACTTTCGAAGTTCTGGCGTTGCCAAAATTTTACCAGGTTGCATGTTAGCATTTTCATCATCATGTTGCAGCAACATTCGGGAAGATGAATAATGTTTTTTGAATTGTGGCGTGTATGAACTGAACGAACCAAAAAGTGGTGAATCATCTGTTTCATCGGTGTCGTCACCTTCCATATCATGATTATACCGATCAATTCGGCTATCAAAATAGCTCGTATCGTCATCGTTCGATAATTGTGGTACAAATTCAGCTTTTTGTCGGAGCAACGAATTCCAATCCAGACCATCGAAATAAAAATGTTCTTTAACATCGTTTGGCCCGCTTGTCCCGAGACGTTCTCGAGGATTTTGTTGTAGCAGCTGCGTTATCAAATCCTTTGCCTCTGAAGCTACGGCCCAATCATCACTATCAGGCCACTCTATATCATCGTTTACCGTATGCGCGAAAAGTTCTTCTGGTGTTTCGCCGAAAAAAGGTACACATCCGATTAAAAATTCGTAAAGAATAATCCCCATCGACCACCAATCAACCGGTTTTCCATAACCCTGCCGCAATATCACCTCGGGTGCTATATATTCTGGAGTACCATATACCTGTTTATCGGAAAATTGACGAGTTTCACTATCGATATAGCCCTCGTATAAATTTGTCGCCAAAGACATCAATCCCATTTTAGACAGGCCAAAATCCGTCAATTTTATATGACCCGTGGCCGTTATCAATAAATTATCGGGTTTCAAATCCCGATGTACAATTCCATAACTATGTAAATATTCGACTGCGAGTATCGTTTCCGCAAAATAAAATCGGGCCATATCGGAGGGCAATGGGCCAATATTTTTTAATAAAGTTGCACAATCACCTCCCTCTACATATTCCATAACTAAACACAAATGTTTTTTAGTCTCAAAGGAGCAATACATGCTAACAACGAAGGGATTATCAGCAAAGCTTAGAATATCACGTTCAGCAAACACTTGTTCAACCTGATTCCGAAGAATTAAATTATTTTTGTTGATTTTTTTCATTGCAAACCGCTGCCGAATTTGCTTATGCTTTACCAGATAAACAGCGCCGTATGCCCCATTCGATATTAACTTAATAATTTCAAAATCTTGTTCATTAGGTACTTGAGATAGCGGATTTTTATGCATACTCACAGGAACGGTAGAATCACCACCATTTCCAGAGTTAGATATTCGAGAAGCATCTTGCAGATTTGTGACTAATGACGTGTTAGGCGTTGAAGTGGCGCACGAAGCCAAAGTCATCGTTGCTGAATCATCAAAATTCGACGTAGCGCTGTTATTTTTACTTTCGTCCGAAAATCCAGTACTCAAAATTGACATCGAACTAACATTCAATGCCGAAGAATTCGCAGTCCCAGATTCCAAACTTGTATTGGCTTGATCATAATCACAACTGATCGATGATTCATTAATCTCCTGCTGCAATTCAGCAATTGGATCTCGATTCAATCCCAACTTGTGAATTATATATTGTGGAATGTCATCTTTAATACCCTGTAAAATTTTTGCTTGGCCTTCAGCAGCCTCCAATAAATGATAAAATTCCTCCGGATCAAATTCCAAACATTCGAGTAGACGGGCCGGCCGAGAAATAATTAACAATAATTTTTTTATAATACCCGATAGTTCAACGGCCGCTTCTTGACTTTTTTCCTTCGTTTCGAATAGTAGTTTCTCGAGATTTTCGCTCATTTCGTAGAAATACCGCGATGTTATTAGTTTAGCGTGCGATTTGTGAAGACAATCTCTAGCCATTTCGAGGACTTGATGATGTACAAATCGGACGATTGGTTGAGAATCACGAAAATTCGATATCACATTATTTTGATTTTCTTTTATGAAATGGGTGAGACGCTCCTCCATTTGCTGTGTTGCTTTCGGGAAGCGCTCCTTATATAGAGTATTCATCATGACTATTTCGTTATCGATTATGGGCGAACGAGATGGGCTGCTTAAGCTTCGGGACCGTGGTCTATGATATGGCGAACGACGACCACTATTACTAGAACTACCCGAATCTTCTTTACCAGATGGAGTATTACTACTATTTGTGGGACACCAGCGTCCAGCATTTTTACATATCGGTGGCTGATGCTGTGGATTTTGTTGGCATTGATTCTGTTGCGATGTTTGCAATGTAAGCGGTTGAGTTGAATGTGGTTGTGGCAGATGTGGATGATAGTGATGATGGTGGTGCGAATGGGATTGTTGATGGTACGGCTGATGATAATGATGTCCGGTTCCTGCGCTACCACTAGTTCCTGGATTCTGATGATGATGCGGATCAATACTGGGATTACTATCGTTACTAGAAAAATGATTTGAGAGTATTCGAAGTTCATCGTTAGTTGGCAGATGAGGCAATTGATGTAACCTTTCTTGACTAGAACATTGAGACGATAAATTTGAACTGCCTGGCGTTGTACCATAACCCGATGAAGGTAACGAAGCAACAGACCAACGGCGTCCGTCACCACGGCAGCTTGTGATACGTTTTATTGGGGCAAACGGAAAATGCATCGTACTCGGTGAATTTATTCGTGGGCTATCAACAGGACTTGCGGATATTGGTGAATGGGAACGCGGTGACGTATTCGTTACAAGGCTTAATCGATGGATCGCAACAGCAGCACTCCGTGATACTGTTGAGGCAGATTTTCGCCCGGTCGCACCAAATTCCTTCTGTAACGACAAAAAAAACGAAAAGGTGTCTCTATTGTTTAGTAACCTGTCTATAAATTGCTAAAGCTAAGTCTTACAATGTTTATCGACAAAGATGGTGCTGATTTTCCAAGAGCCGAATTACGAACTCGCATTAAATTCGATACTTCATTACCACTGGATACACGATGTGCAGCAAAGTTTGGCTGATACGTTGACATACGAAATGGAATACCATTGCTGCTACTCGGTGGATTCAAAATTCCCGATGAAGAATTTGATAACGAATAGTTTCGTGTGATATTCGATGCCGTTGAAATAATTCCACTACCAGTTTGATTCTGTTCTTGATCTGAATCATCATATACAATAACCCGACCACTGTGCACCGAATGTGGACGTACACGTGAAAAGGATTGGAGGCTTGTTCGTTTATTCGGGGTCGACGTAACAATATTACAATTCGTTGAGCCAGAATTTGGAACGGTTTGCGGCAGTGGTGGTGTTGTTTGTTGTTGTGATGATGATGATTCATCTTTATTTAGTTTATCTTTGCCATTCATTTTGCTGTGGTCTCGTTGTTCCCTAATTTTCAAACAGGACTAAAATCAATCAACTTCGTCCGTTTCTCTATCTATCGAAAGTGTCTATAAAACCCTATAAATTAGAAATGTCAATCATCCACGATTGCAATAGCAAATTGTGGTTATTTCAATTTGCCCAAATAAGTGCATTATTTATGTGTATTTAAACATTTACCTTGAAATCATTTCTATTAAAAAATCGTAACGAAAATTAAACGAAAAACAAGATAAAATTTTCTTTTTTTTATTAATTTTCTGCTCGATTTTTTGATATACTACTTTTAAGCGTTAGACCGAAATAGATAGACCAATGTTTTGACAATACACATTTTAGAATGTGTATAAGCATAAGCGAGATAACACTATAACTCCACACACAGGTAACACACATATACACTGTTCTTAAAATTATCGATTCAATGGCGATTTGACTTTCATTATGTCGAAAAAGTTTTTTCAGCAAATAACAAATTTGCTATTTACAAATTATGATTTTACTATTAATTTATACTTTACTTAATTAGAGAACAATAAATTAGTTGCTTAGATGGTAATTTACTTTTTAAAACTATTATTTTTTATTTTAAATGAAACGAACTTGGGAGACCAAAATAATTTTCGTTCGTCTCACAGACAAAAAACAATATATTTTGACAGCTCAGTAGCGTAGCGAGTGTGTATTGGCGATCAAATCTACGGGTGGTTGGATTCAAATTTTTTTGGTAGATGTCAAATCAATGCCTATGTTAGTGTATACGGCCGTTTTTCAATATGTGGACATTGTGTGTCCGTCCAAAAAGTGTAAAAGCGTTGCCACATACACATCTAATAACAGACGATTCGTGCGTAAATTTATTTTGCCTCGCCACATACCAAAAAAAATGCAGACGATTTTTACAACAACAATTCTTTATAAAATTTTCATAATACATAAGCAGCTAATTCATTTTATAATTAAATAAGTTTACCATACCATATTCATGATGAGCCTTATAAAAATATTAAATTAATGAAAAATATATATTTTGTTTTGGAGTTTTTTGACATTTGTTGAAGTTCATAGACAACAGAGAAAAAAATCGTTTACAATTTTTTGATGAGTTCGGAAAGCGTTTTAGATTTTTGTGCGTTCGTTTACGTGTAAAATTATACCATTCAGAGAAAAAATTGTTTCTAGGAACGGCTAAATAGAAAATTGATAATTTTTCAATTAAAATTATTAAATAATTCCAATTTTTTTATTTTAGCTACTAACTTGAGATATTTTACATATTATCTCATTGATTTCAGTCAAAAATATGCTCTAATTAATTCGTAAATGCGAAATCTGTTTTTAGATGTCGTCCGTAGAAATGTGTATGTGGCATCGCCTTAAAGGTGATGTCACATACACATTTCTACGGACGACATCTAAAAACAGATTTCGCATTTACGAATTAATTAGAGCATATTTTTGACTCAAATCAATTTTAATTGAAAAATTATCAATTTTCTATTTAGCCGTTCCTAGAAACGATTTTTTCTCCGAATGGTATAATTTTACACGTGAACGAACGCACAAAAATCTAAAACGATTTCCGAACTCATCAAAAAATTTTAAATGATTTTTTTCTCTGTTGTCTATGAACTTCAACAAATGTCAAAAAATTCCAAAACAAAATATATATTTTTCATTAATTTAATATTTTTATAAGGCTCGTCATGAATATGGTATGGTAACCTTATTTAATTATAAAATGAATTAGCTGCTTATGTATTATGAAAATTTTATAAAGAATTGTTGTTGTAAAAATCGTCTGGTTTTTTTGGTATGTGGCGAGGCAAAATAAATTTACGCACGAATTGTCTGTTATTAGATGTGTATGTGGCAACGCTTTAAACATGAAAAAACACTTTCATACAAATTTTGGAATTTTTATTTGAAAAGAAAAGTTTTTTTTTACTTTATTTATTTACATCTCGTAAATGCGGCAGAAAAATAAATTTTAGTGCTTCTGAACATGAACTTTCTTTATTTACCATTAATTTTGGTAAATTGTTTTTTATTTTGAATGTAGTTTTCATTTAAAATTTTGTCATTTTCGGCTATGATGTCTTTAATTTGATGATCGATATCCCTTTTGCTGCCCACTAACACAATTGTGCGGGTACGGCAAAAGTACCATGTCAAAAATTTATTTTTGTATGTGTTTTCACCCAACTTACACATTTGTGTTTTCCTTTCAAACTTATCTCGTCAGGTTATAGCAGCTCTTAGGACACAACGCCTCTTATGTCCCACCAGATACACAGCATAATCTTTGGTGTTGATGTTGAGGTCGATGGCCACGATTGGCCGCGCAAAGCGTAGTATTTTTTTTCTTCTTGGGATTATTGTAAAAGATCCACTTCTCGACACCAGTCACTATCCGATGTAAAAACCCCTTTTGTGTTTGCCTTTGAAGCAACTGTTCACAAGAAAAAAATCGCCTTTCCACGTGTCTTGGTTTCAATTCATAAGGGATAGTTTGATGGTAGCTGAGCCTTAATTGTATGTACAATGCCTTCATGAAAAACTATTCATGATCATGAGTTCTATGATCTTCTCTAAATCCGAACTGGTGATCCGGTATAATTTTTTGATCTTGCAGAAATGGTTTAAGCTTTTTAAGAAGCATTTTTTCAAAGAGTTTTGACAGAGTTGGCAGTAAACTGATTGAACGATACGAGTCTACTTTTGTTTCATAAACCAGGTAAAGTTTATGGATCATTATGATCTGTGAAATTTTCCAAGTTTCAGGAAAATACTCAGTTTTCTCTACATCATTGAAAATGTATGTTATTAACCCGTAAAACAATTTTCGTCCATTGCGGCGTTACCGTCTCTAGAAGAGACGAAATATCGTGTTAGGGACGGAAATTTCCTACTCTTAAATTAAAAACAAAATTAAATTTGTACTAAAAGAACGAAATTATGATTTTATTGGAAACCAGAATCAAAATAAAAATCAATTAGTACATGAAAAATTAAACTTGAGTTAAATTAGGAACCAAAATTAAATAAAAGGTGAAGACGACTTCAATTGAAATATTAAGTACAAAATAGAGACGAAACAGACCGTTAATTGAAATGTTAAATACGCAAGAGAGTCGAGATAGAGTTATGCATTTCAAATGAGACGAATTCGACCGTAGTATGGAATACGACCTACAAATTAGGGACATTTCGACTTAGAATTGTTCATCGACACGATTTAATTTTTATCCTCAATTAAAAAGCATTCGTCGTGCGCGTAAAAAGAAATTAATAATTTGTGGTCACAAAAAATTATTATTAAAATAAATTTGTAATATCAAATTTTATATAGTTGAAAGTGTTTAGTTGTAATCATTTTTATAATTTAAATTGACATTGTAAATTAAAAAAAAATCAAATAATAAAATATTGTGTTCTAATTAATACAGGTTAGTAAATTTATACATACTATATTTTTATCGTGATTTTTTATTGAAACGCGTTTCTAGATTTTTTTTTTATTTAAAATTTATCTTGATTCGTAATAAAACTGATAAAACCTGGTGCGGTATGTTGGCTGTACCATCACTTCGAATCGAAATTCGAAAAAAGTCGAATGACGGTATGTTGTATCATTTTCGAAAAGCAAAAAAGATACAACTTTTACTTTTTCGATTTGACTTTTTTCGAATTCGACTTTTTTCGATTCGAAGTGATGGTACAACATACCGCCCCTGGTACTGTTAAGACTGCTTAGAAGGAAAAATCTGCTATGGCCAGAGAACAAAAATATTAAAAGGCTACTAGAGACAAATGCAGCTCCAAACGATTCCTGACAAAAACTTCCATTTAAGTTATTGCAAAATAACGTGGGTGAGTTAATCCACATTTTAATACTTGTCTGTGCGTTTGCTTCCGTCATTACAACACAAATAAATTAAAAGCAATATTTGCTGTAATTCTTAAACGATTGTTATATTTGTTTTCGATTATTATATTTGATTAAATAAAAAAATGTATTATTATGTATAATGTAGTCATATTTATAAGATCCAGAATAAATATAATGAAAATAAATTATATGTTTTTAACCCGAAACCCATTAAAAACTGGCTTACCAATGTGCCCCAAGACAGTCTAGGAAATCTTAGTCAGTTTCGTCTCTCTATTTTTATAAGAAATGACCGTCAAAAGACCTACCCCTTTAAGGCCCTTTGGCTGTCGATTTTGATTTACAAAAACCGGTCTGATATTTTACCAAGCTTATTGACGATTGTAAAAGTTCGAAAAGCGCCGCTGGTGAATCAGATTGGAACTAACTTAACTACAAAAATGACACGTGCGATCGATACGCCGACAAAATCAAGGATATACAAAGATTCATGTAATATAAAACATATGCCACAAAATCACCAACTATGCAAAACCTATATCATTTTTAATTTATATATGTATGTAATTAAACAAAACTAAACCAAGCCAGGCTAGCACAGTAAAACGAATAAATTTTCGCGATGTGGCATAATGTCAAAATTTGTAGTTATCATAGTTCGAAAAAAGTTCCGCTACGTGGAATCCGTGATGCTCGTCAATTCGTCCGTAATTTGTTAGTCAATTGTATTGGTCAAATGTCGGTCGAATCAGCTGCGACAGAAATGACTTTAAATATTCGTCCCTTTCAGGTCACTTCATTTTAGGTATTATCATAGTCGATTCTTACGCCTCTAGTCACTTGAATCGACAAATGTCACTTAAAATAACATTCTTGTCACATCAATTTTTCAAGTGAGAAGAATAGTAACTAGTATAGTTATACTGGAACGTAAACGGTAGTTATTTTCTTTTTAATAAATAATTATTGTTCATGTAGTTTTTAATTATCGACTTCAACAATATCAATTTTGACGCGACGTGACACTCTAGGCACTTCACTTGAAATGAGACGACTTCGATAATTGGGGTATTAATAAATACATTTTATTAAACACTTGTTTTTTATTTCGCAAGAATTAGATTTTTGAATATTTTAATTAAAATAATTGGTTCAAAAAGTTTAATAAATCACTCGATCGATTTCGACTTGTTAGCCAAAAGTTAACAAGTCGAAAGGAGCAGATGCTCCTGCTGATGACCTAACAAGTCGAAATCGATCGAGTGATGATTTAAACTTTTTGAACAAATTTTTTAACTAAAATATTCAAAAAATTTTGCGAAATAAAAGACAAGTGTTTAATAAAATGTGTTTATTAAGTGTAAGTGTGTTTCACCAAGTGCCTACGGCAAATAGTGTAAAAAGTATTCGTCCCTTTTCTGGCAAAAATTAGACTCACAACTGACTGAACAATTGAACAGGAAGCCCAACAAATATTTTTACGGTTTTTCGGAGCCAACACCCAACCCAGTAGAGACAGCCTATCGAGGCGAAATTTGGTTGGTTTAAGGCGAAGGACGCCCAACTTACAGGTGGCCATCCAGCCAGTTGTACATTTTTGGTTATCGGTGAAAGGCACCGCAACGTGCAGGTGAACATCCGGCCAGTTGTACAGTTTTTGGTATCGGTGAAAGGCACCGCATCGTGCAGGTGGCCATCCGGCCAGTTGTACATTTTTGGTTAACGGTGGGAGGCACTGCAACGACAAGTCGAACCAGGGCACCAGCACCTTAAAGGTTACCTTGATGAGGGTTAAGTTACCAATTTTTTTTTAAATTTAAATTTTCTTATAATTTTTTCAATTTATTCAAATATTCCAATTCATATTTTTTTTGATATTGCCATATTTCCTTTATTTTTTCCCCTTCAAATTTTGGTTATTATTAAATTCAAGTTGTGTAATCGAGCGCACCACATGACTTTGCACGTTGGTCTCGTTTCAACTTTATTTTTGCTTTACTGCGGTAATTTTTTTTTTTTTACGGATTTTGTTTTACTACTGTGTTAACCACGTGGTTGAATTAGCAATAATTTATTTTCGCTTTTCTGCTTTGTCGTCGGTTATGGCATTCGGATTCAGTTATTTTCTTTGCTGTAGAAGTGTGAATTGTGGGAGATTCGTTTTAAGTCTCTCCGGGTGAAGGGAGGCTTGGTCTTGTGGGGAGACGTCCCTACCCTCTAATGCTGCTTCGTTTGGCCTTTCGGGGTCAATGGTTCATTCGGATTGTCTCTTCAGCAGACTGGGTACTTGTCACTCAGGAAGATTCGGTCGCCTTCGAATTGGCACACCCGGTTATAATTATTTTACTCAGTTCCTCAAGTTTCGTCCGACAAATTTCGGCGGAACATCCGGGTTTTTTATTTATTTCTAATTTGCGTTCTTTTTTTAATTATCTGTAAACACGGTGTTCTGCTAGCTTTATAAGAAGTTAACAGAAATCAGAACAGATGTCAAAAATGATTTAAAAATAATTGGAAAATTAAAGGCAAATTAAATGCCTCATTAATATTTTTTATGGTTCACTCGTTCTAGAAAAAGCTTTAGGTTTTTCCACTTCAATGCTAGGAGAGCAAAAAAAATCAACTAATACCGACATTAGAAGGCACAACAAGAATAGTTGCCATACACTTTAATTTTAGGTTCATAATGGCCTAATCAAATATCCCATTAAAACATTTTGGGCTCCACACGTTTTTGATCAAGCCTTAGGTTATTTAATTTAAACCTAGCAGGCAATGGTCTAATTAAAGCTCAATTTATAACATTTTGTGCTCCAATCGTTCTTCACCAAGCTTAAGATCATTTTGTTTACAGCTAGCGGCTCTCAAATCGACGATTAGACAAAAACCGAAATTAGAACTCGTACTAAGATCTATTAACATACAAATAATTATTTATAGGGGGTCATAAATTTTAATAATTTAGAAAAGTGGTTAGTTTTATTTTGGTTTAAATTATGAAATAAATAATTTTAAGTAGTAGGTAATTATTTAGTAATAATATGTAATATTTGAAAAATTTTTTAATCTTTTATTTAACAAATATAAACCACAATTTCATGAGTTATTAGAAAAAGTTATAGTAATTTTTCTGTAAAATTAGGGACTTGTGCCATTTGATTTTTATTTTGCACAAATGACTTCTCGAGGTAAAATGTTAACGGATATGGTCGTTATTCCATAAGAGTATGAACGAATTTTCAGTTTTAGTCTTTTTCTGATCATAAATCGAAAAATTGTTTTACGGGTAATTTGATACATATTTTTTTTTTATCCATGCCATCTGTTTTGGGGCCGAAGCACTCCCTGCTCTTTCGCGGTTTATTTTTTCCGTCTTACTTTACGCATCACCTGCCAAATCGAAGACGTACGGCTATAGGGCCGATTTTAAGACCATCTGCATATTGCAAGCTCCATGCCAGCCTATACTGACATGGAAGATGGGTCGGCCCATGAGTTTTGCACTCCGACAGGGGGTCATAGATGTGTTACATTTTATCCCAGATCGTAATCTGTTATGAAATTTCACTTTTGCATCCTGCCCCTATCGGGATTCCAACCCGGTACTTCCCGATCCAAATGCCAAAGCTTTAACCACTGTGCCATTTGGTCGGTTTGATACATATATCTGGAAGTTCTATAAGTATTTCACCACAAATAAGATCATGACCAGGTGCCTTTTTGGGGTTTATATGTTCGCTGATCATTGTTTTTAGAGCAATTCCGAGTTTCTATTATATTCGTTCGGAGTAAATACTTTAACTAAATGTTGGGCGAATACATTTGCTTTTTCTGCATCGCTTATTGCCCAGTTTCCATCGGAAAGGCGAATCGGAGGACTTGATTGTGTAGGCCGTTACAGTTTTTTTGTAACTTTCCACAGTGAGTAATCTGCTGCTTCTGATACTGTAAGTTTACTTAGATAATATTGAATTTCCTCATCATGTTCTTTTGTTAGTGTTGCTTTCAGGTTTTTGATAGCTTTATTTAATTTTGATTTAAGTCCAGGGGATCTATGTAACTGCCATTGCCCGCGCAATATGCGTTTGTTCTTTAAGAGCCATGTTGAATATTCTGTGACGCTTGGTGCGTTTTCACTTTAGTATAATTTTTGCATGTAGCATCCTTTGCTGCTTGCTCTAATGTCTTCGTTACGTGTTGTACTGCTTCATCAAATTAGTGTGTTGTTTCGTTAAGAAAATATTTGAGTCTGAACTTAAAACTTGTATGCTTAAATGTTATTAAACCCGGGGAGCGGTCAGATGATAGTTTGTTTCGACAGTAACATGTTTCGACAGTAACATAAGTCTATTAAATTGTACAGAGATCATTTGTGTAAAATGCATGTAATGCTTGTAAATGCGGTGGGCATATTAAGTAGATTGGATGAGATTGCAGAGGTTGTGAGAGATTTTAAAATATCTGTGTTGTGTGCAACAGAAACCCATGTTTTAACAGATGATGGAGATGGTATTTTGCAAATTGAAGGGTATAGTCATTATAGATGTGATTCTAGCACCAGGCACACAGGTGGAGTTCTAGTGTGACCGAGAAACTAGGAAGTAGGCTGATAAGTCAAGTTAGTAAGCCGATGGAGTACTGGATGATAGCGGTAAAAGTAGGACGAGCAAAGAGGATTGATGATATGGGAATGATAATAGGCTGTTACAGGTCACCAAGTGCCAGTGTAGTTCAATTCTTAACTGCCTTTAGTCAGTGGCTAGAGGGATTGATGTTGTTGGGAGCAGTGAAGATAATAATTATGGGTGATTTCAATCTAGTCTGGGAGAGATCGGAAGAATATTATGTTAAGCGTCTTAAAGAAATTACAGAATCTTTCAGGCTTAAACAGTTCGTGAAGGAAAATACCAGAGTAACAATTGATTTGACAATTGATTTAGTATTTCCAAATAAGGATACCCCAAAAATTACAGACCATGCGCTTATAATGATCAAGGGAGAGGAAGTAAATGGGAAAAAGGTGATCAAAGGAAAGACAGATCTAAATGTTGTGGAAGAGGAACTTTTAAGAACAGAGGATAGTGTACGAGAAGTCACT
This sequence comes from Nephrotoma flavescens, assembly GCA_932526605.1. Taxonomy (NCBI): domain Eukaryota; kingdom Metazoa; phylum Arthropoda; class Insecta; order Diptera; family Tipulidae; genus Nephrotoma; species Nephrotoma flavescens. The sequence continues at coordinate 10,472,684 of OW052223.1, forward strand.
GGGAGCATTGAGGGGAAGTGTGGGAAATTAAATTTATTGGTGGAAGAAGCAGTCAAACGAGGAACAGGCGAGTTAAGGATGGTGGACGTAGCTAGAAGTTGTCCATGGTTCACCAACAGAGTGAATGAGGTTAGGGGAAGGCAAGAGATGAGGCGTATAAGAAATTTAGAGTGATGAAGGAGAGAGAGGAAGAATTGGGGATTGAAACAGTTAAGGAAGGGTGGGTGCAGTATCAAAGGAAAAGAAACAGATTTGTTGCTGTGATTAGGAGTGAGAGGAGATTGTATTATGAGAGAAACATTGATCAGTGCAAAGGCAACCCGGGAAAGATGTGGAAAACATCTAAGGATCTAAGGGAAAGAGTGATATAAATGGGGTGGATTTTGATGGGGTGGTGGTGTACGAAAAGATCAGTGCTGTGAAACGATTCAAATTTAATTTCGTTACAGTTTCAGTTATTTCATCACTTAAAATAATGGTTTTGGTTTCAATTATTGTTTCGCCGTTTTGTGTTTGTTACGTTTTCCGTTACGTTACTGTTACGTTTCGGATACAGTTACAATTTGGTTATTTCTCTCATAAATCATTACTGGGAAGTAAATTATTATCAATATTAACACATTATGGTCCATTCAAGCGTTTCGAGGGTTTCGTTGTTTGGATTTTGAAGGTACAAAAAAAATATTCACTAGCTAAAATTTTTTTTCGTTTTACATGAAAAGGTTGTATATTAAAAATACTATTTAATAACCTAAAATAAGAAAAATATTTTTCTTATAAAATAAGAAAAATATTTTATACAACTGAAGTTGATATAAAACAAAATAAATAATTTTTGTGGACTGTAATGTGTTAATGTTGTTGAACAAATTAAATTTATTCAAAATAAATTCAGTATTCTTTGGCACATTTATTAAAATTAAAATTTGGTTTGTAAAATAAATATGTAATAAATAAAATGTATGTATTTGAATATTTTTTTTCAACTGTATATATATATATATATATATATATATATATATATATATATATATATATATATATATGTATATATATATATATTTTTTCAACTGTATATATATATATCTATATATATATATATATATATATATATATATATATATATATATATATATATATATATATATATATATATATATATATATGTATATATATATATATATATATATATATATATATATATATATATATATATATATATATATATATATATATATATATATATATATATATATATATATATATATATATATATATATATATATATATATATATATATATATATATATATATATATATATATATATATATATATATAAGTTAACGATAAGGAACATCCGGCCTGGTTATAAAAATGCTGAATCTTTACAACGTGCCTTTAGATTTGCAACGTGCCACTTAATTCACATCAGCGAAACATCAAGTTGCACGAGTATCCGGCATAATTACAAGAAATTGGATTATTTTATTTTGCTTACTATAAATTTATTATTAACATAAAAAATTTGCTTACTGCAAATTTTTGAATATAGAAACTTTTGTTAGATTTAAGTTTTTAGTTTTAGTTTGGAATTGTAACAATAAAGATTAAAATAAATTTCATTTTTTTTAATCGCTCCGAATTAAAATTCGTAACTGGCGCCGAAACAGGGACCAGCCATATCATAAGTTATAACAACTCGTGCAAGTAGTGAAAGTGAATTAGTGAATCACATTTACGAAACTGTAGTGGTCTATAAGTAAAGGTGTTACGCGTATAAAGTTATCACCACGAGAACATAGCATAATACGCTTAATCTGTACCACAAGTAAAGTGAATAAGTTGTGCGTATAAAGTTATTACCACGAGAACATAACATAATACGCTAAATCCGTACCACAAGTAGTAGTGTAGCTCCGCAACATTCAACGCAGAACTCCAAACGGGAAATTACGGCTCATTCCTGCAAAAATACACAGAAGACACACCGACGGCTGAACCCTAAAATACCCATCCGGCAAGGAAAAAATTAACCCTCTAAAGAAACTCAAATCTTTAGACAGAAAAACAGGAAATGCAAATCCTGATAATCCTAGTGTAAGTGCAACAAAAATTTTAATTTAATTTTTAACGCTCAATAAACAAAAATTAATATAAACCTCAATAATAATAAGTCGAACGAAAATCGTAATAAAACCATAATAATAATTCTAGCTTAATTTAATTATAAAATTTTTTTCCGATAAATTCTAATTTAAAAATCAAATAATTCCACAACGTAATTCTCAAAGTGAAATTTAACAACACAAAATAATTAATAAAAAGTGTTAATAACCTCAATAATAATCTTAATAAAAATCCTAAATATAACATCAGTTGATAATAATAGAAGTGTAACAATCTCAGTTAAAAAAAAAAAATAAAAAATGTCGCAAATCCAAATCGAACAATTGGCTGAACAAATAAAGCAATTGACTGGAGCTGTCAATGCTCAAATTGAACTCACTAGAAAAATCGAACAACGGTTATTGAAGCTTGAGAATCCGGTAGTTCCTAAAACCGAAGCACTGATATTACCGAGAACTGAACAAGATCTAGCTGAAATTAGTAGGCTCCCAGATTGCGTCAAGGAGTTGCAAACATTTGACGGCAACCCTACTCAATATATATCGTGGATCCACAATGTAGAAAACATATTGAAAGATTACGATATAGTACGCAACAAACCGATATACAGAGCAATACTTCAAAGTATCAGGCAAAAAATCAGAGGCAATGCCGATGCTGCTTTGATATCATACAACATCTTTAGCGACGATTGGGCTTCAATCAAAAAATGCCTGTCTCTCCATTATGCGGATAAAAGAGACCTCAGGACATTGGAACACCAACTTAGTAACATCACTCAGAGAAATATGAGCATAGACGAATTCTATGCGAACATTAACCACCAATTCTCGCTGATCGTCAATAAAATTAAAACTGAAGAATACTCTTCCGATACGATAGAAGTTTTAATAGAAACATACAGAAATCGGGCCTTAGACGTTTTTATTCGTGGATTAAATGGAGAACTATCCAAAATGTTAATCATTCAACGACCTCAGACGCTGCCAGAGGCATATGCTTCGTGCCTAGAGTTTCAAAATTTGAACTTTAGAAATTTAGTTATACACAAAAGGATTATTAACAATCCAATAATAGCTCCAATAAATCAATTAACTTCTACAAACCAGCAAAACATACAAAAGAAGCCTACGTATATTCCAACACCGCAACAAAATATGACCACGCCGCAACGAAATATTGCTTACAACATACAACACCAGAATAACAGAATGCCACCCCCGCGGCCAGTTGAACCGAAACCACCGACACCTATGGAATTAGGATCATCTATCAACTCGAGGCAGCTGAACTATCAAAATCGCCCAGTAAACGCTAACTACCAGACAACATTCAAACGTGAAGCGTCATACCAGAACGAGCCACGAAAAAATCAAAGAGTTTATCACATTGAAAATGTCGATGAAGAAGAACAACTGTACAATCAATTAATCAACGAGAATTCAGACATCAATTTATCCGAAGAGGAACAGGAAGAAGAAGACAACTCTGAAGTAAATTTTATGACAACAGCCTCTCTAGCGTACCATACCTAGAGTACAAAACGAGAGATAACAAAATTCTGAAGTTCCTCATAGACACAGGAGCAAACAAAAACTTCGTAGAACCAGAATTAGCTGTAAATTCGATTCCCGCAGAGGCGCAATTCAACATCAGATCAGCTGGTGGGACCATCTTAATAAAAGAAAAGATTGTGGGCCAATTTTTTAAAAGTGTTGGAATTAACAAAAGTATAGAATTTTTCGTATTGCCCGGACTCAAATCATTTGATGGAATAATCGGGGACGACACTTTAAAGGAACTAGGAGCCATCATCGATAGAAAAACCAACGTCTTACTCTTAACACCTAACATAAAAATACCACTAAAAGAGAAAATATCAGCTCAAGTAAATAATCTGGAAATAAGAGACGACCATCTGTCACGCAAATCAAAACAAAACCTTCAAAGGATCTTATCAAAATTCAAAACGTTATTCGGACCTGTCAATAATGCTGAACCAATCGATACCGATATAAAAGCCGAAATTAAGACGAATACTGAAGAACCTATCTATGCTAAATCGTATCCCTACCCCGTTAGCATGAGGAGTGAAGTCGAGAAACAAATTGACCAACTATTAAAAGATGGAATCATAAGACCCTCCAAAAGCCCATACAACTCCCCAATATGGGTAGTAGAGAAAAAACTGGATGCTTCAGGCATCAAGAAATATAGGATGGTCATCGATTACAAGAGACTGAATGCCGTTACAATATCTGACGCGTATCCGATCCCTGATATCTCGAACACCCTGGCAAATCTGGGCAATTCCAAGTTTTTTACGACGATCGACCTCACGTCTGGATTCCATCAAATCCGGATGAAGGAAGCTGACATACCTAAAACATCATTCTCAACTATGAATGGTAAATACGAATTTTTAAGACTTCCCTTCGGTTTAAGAATGCTCCTGCCATTTTCCAACGGATGATTGACAACGTCCTGAAGGAATTTATCGGAAGAATATGTTACGTCTATATAGACGATATCATCATATTCGGAGGGAACACCGAGGAAGAACATCTGGCTAATATCGACCAAGTACTCTCGAAATTGGAAAAAGCCAACCTGCGAGTTAACCTCGACAAGACAGAATTCCTAAAACATGAAACGGAATTCCTTGGCTACGTTATAACAAACAAAGGCATTAGACCAGATGAAAAAAAGATCCTTGCCATTCGGAAAATTAAAAGCCCAGAAAACTTAAAAGACCTAAAATCATTCCTGGGACTCACTTCTTATTACAGGCGTTTTATAAAGGATTACGCTAAAATCGCCAAACCGTTGACAAATATCACCAGAGGGGAAAACGCACAAATTGCTGCAAATCAATCAAAAAAGGTGAAAATCACTCTCACCGAGGAAGAAAATCGCGCATTTCAACAAATTAAGGATTTATTGTCATCCACGGAAATACTGATCTTTCCCAACTTCGAAAATCCTTTCATCTTGACAACACATGCCTCCAATACAGCAATTGGCGCTGTACTGTCTCAGGGCGAGATTGGCAAAGACAGACCAATCACCTTCATCTCCAGATCGTTGAACAAGACAGAGGAAAATTATGCGGTTAATGAAAAAGAAATGCTCGCCATTATTTGGGCGTTGGACACCCTACGAAACTACTTGTATGGCGCGAAAAAAATGAAGATTGTCACAGATCATCAACCTTTGACATTCTCCTTAAGTAATAAAAATCATAATGCTAAACTGAAAAGATGGAAGTCAAGACTTGAAGAATATAACTACGAGCTAATTTATAAACCGGGTTATACCAACAAAATTGCAGATGCCCTATCCCGACTAGAGATAGAGACCAATATTCTATCAACAGACGGCACAATTCATAGCGCGGACCAAGATAGTTCAGATTTAATTCCATACTGCGACGCACCGATAAACGCTTTTAGGAACCAACTTATTTTTACGGAGAATAAGAATGTTTACGCCTATGAAGAACCACACCCGAATTACCACAGGCATTTCATTGGTTTACAAGGAATAACTAAGGAGGCCCTGATGAACACACTTAAGGAAAGGCTAAACCCTACAATAATTAATGGAGTGAAGATTCCGGAACAATACATTCAAATTTTGCAAGAGTTATATAGAGAACATTTCGCTGGATTCAAAATCCGCCTAACACAAAGGGTCGTGCAAGACATCAAGAATGAGGAGAATAAATTAAGGATTATTCAAGAAGAGCATAAAAGAGCGCACCGTAACTGGAAGGAGAATAAGCAACAAATCCTGGAAAAATATTATTTCCCTCACTTGGCTAACCTGATAAAAAAGTACACTCAAACATGTGAGATTTGCCACACCAATAAATATGATCGCCACCCGGAAAAGGTTAAACTTCAACCTACGCCAATACCGACCTACCCAACGGAGATTATCCACATAGACATTATTGACATCAAAAAGGAAAAGTTCATCACATGTATAGACAAGTTCTCTAAATTCACGAAGCTCTTCCGTTTTAAGGACAGATCAGCTCCGCATATAAGAGATAAAATCATCAAAATTTTGCACTACTTCACGACACCCAAAATAATGGTGATGGACAATGAGTCAAGTTTTATCAGTCCTATGGTATCGGATTATATCAAGACGCTCGGAATACAAATTTATCTTACGCCATCCCAAAAGAGCGAGGTAAATGGAACAGCAGAGAGAGTCCATTCGACAATCATAGAAATAATAAGATGTCTACAAAATGAACTTAAGGATCTCCCCACAAAAGAGCAAGTAAACATCGCTGTGGATCGATACAATAATACGATTCATTCAGTCACTGGAAGAAAACCCAGCGATGTATTCTTTGGACGAGCCAATCGCATGAATCTCCAAAATATGTTGAACTATAAGGATAAGGTAAACGCTGATGTAATCCAACGAATTCAAAATTCTCAACAAATTAAACTACAAAACGAAAATTCGGGGAAACCAGAACCAAAAACATACAAGATTGGAGACACGATATACGTCGCAATAAAACAAATCCAAGCGAAAGATAAAGCGAAGTTTAGAAAAGAAATTGTGGCAAAGAATAACAATGTCACAGTGATAACTGTGTGGATGTCACAACTATGTTTTGGCAATCCAACATTTCCCAATCTAAGAATTAACACACTCGCGACAAATAAATGCACGGGAGGTGAATGATTCAAAAATTCGCTTACGATAGTTGCGAACATAAATTTGTAAATTAGGTTAAGCATGTCGAGTTTCTTTTTTTATTCTACCTTTCATTCTTACGACATTGCCGCAATGTAAAATAAGCAATTATTTGCATTCACGCGGTCAATGTCGTTTTAACTAATTTCTACGCGTATATACACATACGCTTATTTTAACATTTCAACATTTCCCTTGTTTTTCACTTTTCAACATATTAATTCGTTGAACTCGCATATTGTGAGTTCGCGAAAAACAAAAAGTTTTTAAAAGAATAGAAAGTAAATTATTAAGTTAAGAATTGTTATACCGATAAGAGGTAAATTAAAGTAAATTGAAGTGAATTAAAATAAATTGAAAATAAATTAAAATAAATTAAAATAAAATATATAAAATAATAGTGTATTTTAATAATAACTAAATAAATAGCAGTTAAACCATTTATATTGGTGACCCCGACGTGATATGAACACGCAACCTTCTGACGAGGGAACCATTTATATTGGTGACCCCTGTGAGCTGATAAACAATAAATATATAATATTTAATTAATACACATAATCAATATATAATATATATAATTAACAACAAAATCATAACATTATCATAATTCATCTTGGTATATATATGTATATATATATATAAATATAATATTCATAATTTACCCTTACATCATTGAGTTGATTTACACGGCTATCGAGCCCCACAAAACCGAACGCGGTCAACGAGGGAACCAAAATAATTGGTCCATCATTCACTTGGAGGTTCTACCAAGATCATCATTCATTTGGAGGTTCTACCAAGATCATCATTCACTGTCATCATCATCACCATCGACTTGTACTACAAAAAAGACGCAACCACCAGTTAAACTATTTAGTGTCAAAATATTTTTTTTGTGTAAAATTTTTCATTAAAAATTAACGTAAATTTAAGATCTTTCTTAATTAACATCAAAGTGTAATCCTTTTAACAAAATAGTTTAACGCGTCAACAGGTGAGAAATTTTTGCAATATTTACCTCTTGTGCATATATACCTAAAATCTAACAACATTTATCGTGTGTGTGTCGCATTTGTAAATTGGAATCAAAATTAAATAAATCAAAAAGCAAATAGATTTTTGTCTTGTGATCGGAAGTTCACGACCAATATCTCAAATCATTTATTGGTATATCTTATCTTAACTTTCTAAACTCCACATAATTAGAAATCATTAGTTTTGTTCTTTTTGTTTCGACGGTCAAAATATAAGCACTATGTCCCCAACACCAAATAAATCTGGAAATAACGACACTAAACAAGAGAATAATAACAAGGAAGAACAGATTGGAAAGTCTGATAACACAACAGCCGGTATTGCTCCATACCAAGTACAGATGGAATCAAATAATTTACCATCGTTTTGGCATGGCAATCCCAGGTTGTGGTTTAAACAGGCAGAGTTGATAATGGTTTCTGCAAACATCAAGTCAGACGAGCGGCAGTTCAATCACATTGTGAAACACCTAAGTGAGTCACAATCAAGTCTGGTGTCAGACGTGATCTTGAACCCACCGCCAGAAAATAAATATAAAACTTTAAAAGATGCCCTCATCAAACGATCGGAGGAATCCGAAATGAGACGGATTCAATCAGTGTTGCACGCTGTCGAAATGGGAAATCAATCGCCCTCAAGTTTTCATCGGCAATTAAGTCGAATGGCAGGTGACTCAAGTGCACTGTCATCTGATTTAATAAAAAAATTATGGGTATCAAGATTACCACCCACAATTGGTGCAATACTGGTTGGCATGGAAGGTGACAACATCGCTAAATTATATGAAACAGCAGATAGGATTTGGGGAATGAACAATCCATTCACAAACCCATTTTGTCAACCAGTGTCTCATTCACATATTTCTGCAATAAACACCGACTGTAAAAATAGCCTAAATGTCAATAACACGAAAAATGATCAATTTGATTTACACGAATTATGTAAATCAATAAATGAGTTGAAAACTCGGTTCGAAAGATTCGAGAATCGCGCGAATCAACAAAGATTTAGATCTCGGAATAGATCTCATTCACGACCAAGTTCTAGATCTCGCTCGGTGAATCATCCTATGTGTTGGTATCACTATAAATTTGGCAATATGGCTAGAAAGTGCGGTAAACCAAATTGTACTTTCAAGACGAATGAAAATCAAAAAAACTAATTTCCTCCACCATCGCTACGGCAGATGCCGGAGTAACCGCAGTTCGCCGTTTATTTATAAAATGCAAAAACAATAATTTAACTTTCTTGATCGACACAGGCGCTGACATTTCTGTCATACCTGCGTCATCATTCAAAAACCTTATTGAAGACCAAAATCTTCATTTAACCGCAGCAAATGGATCACCTATCAGGACGTATGGATCAAAACTTTTATTATTAAACTTGGGACTTCGTCGAGAATTTCGACACCCATTTATGGTAGCAACAGTAAATAAGCCCATCATTGGTGCCGATTTCTTGGTAAAGTTTGGTTTAACAGTCGACTTAAAGAATAAGCGCTTGGTCGATCCAACAACAACCATAACTACCACAGGAACCATCTCCACCGTAAGCTCGCCATCACCACGTATTTATAATATCGAAGGTTTATATGGATCATTGCTTAAGGAATTTCCTGAACTTACTCAAGAACCAAGATACGACTTGCCCGTGAAGCATAATGTAGTTCACAGAATTGTGACAGAAGGTCAACTTCCATTTTGCAAACCACGTCGTCTTGATCCAACAAAATATTCACTAGCTAAGGATGCTTTCCAACACATGCAAAATTTAGGTCTGTGCAAACAATCATCTTCGTCAACCTGTTCTCCACTTCATATGGTACCCAAAAAAGGACAAAATGATTGGAGACCATGCGGTGATTACAGACGTTTAAATGCAGTAACTGTACCAGATAGGTATCCGCTACCTCACATCCACGATTTTGCAAGACATTTGCATGGATGTAAAATTTTTTCTAAAATTGATCTTTGTCGTGCTTACCACCAAATTCCGGTAGCAAAAGAAGATCAATTCAAAACTGCGATAACAACTCCTTTTGGAATGTTTGATTTCTGTCGAATGACTTTTGGTCTCAGAAACGCAGGTCAAACATTTCAACGTTTCATTGACGAAGTAACGAAAGATTTAGACTTTCTCTTTGCTTATGTCGATGACATACTGGTCGCAAGTAAAACACCAGAAGAACATGCCGAACACTTACGCATACTCTTCAAGCGATTATCTGATTATGGTATCAATATACGCTTAGCTAAATGCGAGTTCGGTGTGACAAACCTAAATTTCTTAAGTCACGAGATAACCAGTAATGGAATTAAACCATCGAGTGACAGAATAATCGCGATTAAAGATTTTCCGCATCCAACCACAATCCGTCAAATCCAACGTATTGTGGGTATGGTTAATTATTATCATCGATTCTTACCACATTTGGCCGATCAATTAGTGCCAATTTATAATCAAATGAACTCTTTGATTAAATTAGGTAAAAAAGCTATTTTCTCTTGGCCTTCAGATTGCCAAATAGCTCTTGAGACAATAAAAGATTCACTCGCAAACTGCACGTTACTAGCACATCCAAAAGAAAACACCGTATATTGCATTAGAACTGATGCTTCTAATACGGCATGTGGTGGTGTGTTAGAACAATTAAACGAAAATGAATGGCAACCTTTAGCATTCTTTTCAAAAAAATTTTCAACTGCAGAACAAAAATATTCAACTTTTGATCGGGAATTATTAGCGATCTTTATTGGAATAAAGAAATTTAGGCATTTTCTCGAAGGACGAGAAGTAAGAATTTATACTGACCATAAACCGTTAGTTACCGCAATTAATTCCAAAACGGAACGAAGTCCAAGACAAACTCGTCATTTGGAATTTATTGCCCAGTTCACAACGGATATTCGTCACGTAAGTGGTCCAGAAAACGTAGTGGCTGACACCCTCTCACGTCCTGATGACATCTCAGTTCTAACTTTCGTTGGTTTTGACATCGAGAAATTAATTCAATCGCAAGAACAAGATCCAGAACTAAAAGAATACTTAAACGGTTTAAAACCACTTAATAAAAGATTGAAACTCAAGCAAGTCTCACCGGATAATAATTCGAGAGCAATATGGTGTGAAACTTCAACCAATACACCTCGACCTTATATCCCAGAACCAATGAGACGTCATATTTTTGACGGTGTCCACAACCTAACACATCCAGGCGTTAGGGCTACAAGAAAAAAAGTAGCATCGAAATATTTTTGGCCATCAATGAACAAGGATAGTTCCCATTGGGCAAAAACTTGCATCGATTGTCAAAAAGCCAAAATTACAAGGCACACTCGATCAGAATTTCAAAAATTTGATTTACCCTCGGGACGGTTTGACAAAATTCACATTGATTTAGTAGGTCCGTTAGCACCATCAAATGGTAACATCTACATACTTACTATTATCGATCGTTTCACCAGGTGGACTGAAGCTATCCCTCTTCAGGATTCTACCGCTCAAACTGTCGCAAAAGCCTTATTATCTAATTTTATTGCTAGATTCGGCGTTCCACTAGAACTTACTAGTGATCAGGGTCCTCAATTCGAATCAAATTTATTTCAAGAATTGACGAAAATGTTGGGAATTCATAAAATTAGGACGACTCCATATCATCCGCAATCTAACGGGATTATCGAGCGATTCCATCGCAATCTAAAAGAAATCCTAATCGCTCGCGGAAACACAGTTAATTGGAGTGAAGAACTTCCGCTCGTGTTATTGGGAGTTCGTACAGCATTTAAGGAGGATTTAAATTGTTCCACGGCTGAGTTGGTCTACGGACAAACACTCAGAGTGCCCGGAGATTTTTTCATTCCTTCAAGTTTAAATCCGCAATTAGATCCGACATCATACGTCGAGCAATTACGAAAGTATATGCAAAACCTAATTGCAAAGGATACACGTTCCCAGACCCAAAACAAAATCTATATTCCAAAAGATCTGTTAAATTGTGAATATGTTTTTGTTCGAGTCGACAAGGTGAAACCAACCTCGACACCCCCGTACGACGGTCCCTACAGAGTAATGAAACGATTACGAAAACACTATGTAATCGAAATCAAAGGAAAAAATACTTCGATTTCGATAGATCGTTTAAAACCGGCATATGGTGTAGAGGCTGTCGAACAATCAAACCTCACAAAATATTCCAAAAAGATTACTTTTAAATAACAACAAAATAGAGTCATAATTATAAGAACCATTGGTACAATAAACACAACACATCTGATCATAAACAACATTAACAATTAATTGTACATATATGCAATTTCACATTCAGAATATTCCAGTGTGGTGAGTGTAACTACAAACATAAATACTGATAAGCATGTTTTTCACCTTCTACCCCAAAGCAATGGGAAACTGGTTTTCTAACGAGAAGGAAGAAACGGTAATAATAGCGGAGGCACCAGCAACCATAGCTCCGTTACAGCAAGGCAAACAAGAAGACAGCACATGGACGTCTATACTTACCTATGTAGAATTGATAGCAATAACGTTGATAATAATCTTAGCGTACAACGTGATGCGCAAGTACATAAAAAAGAAGTTTGACAAACATGTTATCAGAGCTACCAACCAACAAAGTGCAGATGTATAAACAGATGTATAAAGGATCTTAAATATAAATAAAAAAATAAAAACGAAATAAAGTAATCATCCAATATAAAATTTATTTTGTTTTCCTTTTCTTTTCTTGTTTACGCCATGTGTCATAGTGTTCCATTGATATTTTACCTCGTAAAAAGAATAAAATCATAGTAAATCATTCGCGAATAGTTTATTTGATTTTCTGATTTGTAAATTGAATTTGTGTTTAGATAATTAGGACTTTTCTTGGAAGGGGAGTGATGTGGATGTCACAACTATGTTTTGGCAATCCAACATTTCCCAATCTAAGAATTAACACACTCGCGACAAATAAATGCACGGGAGGTGAATGATTCAAAAATTCGCTTACGATAGTTGCGAACATAAATTTGTAAATTAGGTTAAGCATGTCGAGTTTCTTTTTTTATTCTACCTTTCATTCTTACGACATTGCCGCAATGTAAAATAAGCAATTATTTGCATTCACGCGGTCAATGTCGTTTTAACTAATTTCTACGCGTATATACACATACGCTTATTTTAACATTTCAACATTTCCCTTGTTTTTCACTTTTCAACATATTAATTCGTTGAACTCGCATATTGTGAGTTCGCGAAAAACAAAAAGTTTTTAAAAGAATAGAAAGTAAATTATTAAGTTAAGAATTGTTATACCGATAAGAGGTAAATTAAAGTAAATTGAAGTGAATTAAAATAAATTGAAAATAAATTAAAATAAATTAAAATAAAATATATAAAATAATAGTGTATTTTAATAATAACTAAATAAATAGCAGTTAAACCATTTATAACTGCATCCGGAAAAAAGATACATAAAACGCACATAAAAAACATAGCTGAATGAAGATTATTTTTCTCATTTTTAGCTCCTGTCTTTGGACAACAACAACGTCCCTGAACATCTACGAATACAATCACCCGCTGGTAACACTCAAGCAGGGAACCGGAAGAATTATCAATGGGAAATTCAAGCTGATTCACATCATCAACTTGACCAGCTATGAAGAAATAATAGATAGAATTTCACCTGAAATCAACCGCATTGATCGAGACAGCAACCTTAAACCCCAACTGATTCACCAAGTCGAACAAATTAACCAATTATTATCGGAACTCAAGGGTCAGAATATACGAACCAGACGATCAATCGACTGGATTGGGACAGCGTGGAAATGGATTGCGGGTTCACCAGATGCTACAGACTGGGACAAACTTGTCAGCAGTCAAAATGAAATAATCAACAATAATAATGAGCAATATCAAATTAATACCGCTTTGATGAACACTGCAGAAAAAATTCTTAATGAATACAACAAAATTGTCGACTCACTACACGAAGACTCTGAAGGACGAATCCAACAAATATTATTCAACAGGCTCACTATTGTCAAAGAAGAAATCAAGGAAATAATTCGAGCCGCTCAACTGGCAAAAGGTAAAATAATTAATACAAATTTATTAGACAAAGTAGAAATCGGACGGTTAGTGGCGGAAATCGAAACACTTCCATACTCAAATGAAGTAGAGACAATAGAGTACGCGGAACCGATGATGCTTGTAAACGATTCTACCATCTTATATGTAATATCGATACCTAAGACAAGCAGCCAGGAATATAATCATGTCATCATTAGATCAACGATTAAACAAAACAAACAAATATACTTAGAGTTCAAAGAGCTCCTCATTAAGCAACACGAATTATTTGGAATCATTGGAGCATGCAACTCTTTCCGTGAAACCACCATTTGCGAGATGAACCACATAAAGGAGATAAAGAGCGATCATTGCATCAGTCAGCTAATAAAAGGAACGCACGCTAAATGTGATTACAGATTTAACAAAAACCAAATAATCGAGGCCTTGAACGAAAATACCATCTATCTAAGCAATTTTAATGGGTCCGTTAGTAATAACAACACGAACAAACAACTGAAAGGAAGCTTCCTAATACAATATAACAACGAAATCATAAAAATCGACAACAACCAAGAAATTAGAACCTCCCAAGTCCTACCATCAGTACTCCAGCCCAATATAACGGAAAAAGGCATGAAAATCGACACAGAATACCTCCACGATTTACACCTAAACAACGTAAAGCATCTTCAAAATCTATTCGCAAAGCATAAAATGTCAGGATTTATGGACCTTGGAGTTATAGCTGTGATTTGTATAGCTATATTTATCTTCTCAATCAAAAAGACCAGTCAGCAGTATAAAATAAGGAGGAACAGATCAACTCATCAACCAGAACCCATCAAACAAATCGAGATTCATCCAATTAACTTGGAATTCTGATCCACGGGTCGTGGATCTTTAAAGAGGGAGGAGTCAACGATAAGGAACATCCGGCCTGGTTATAAAAATGCTGAATCTTTACAACGTGCCTTTAGATTTGCAACGTGCCACTTAATTCACATCAGCGAAACATCAAGTTGCACGAGTATCCGGCATAATTACAAGAAATTGGATTATTTTATTTTGCTTACTATAAATTTATTATTAACATAAAAAATTTGCTTACTGCAAATTTTTGAATATAGAAACTTTTGTTAGATTTAAGTTTTTAGTTTTAGTTTGGAATTGTAACAATAAAGATTAAAATAAATTTCATTTTTTTTAATCGCTCCGAATTAAAATTCGTAACTTATATATATATATATATATATATATATATATATATATATATATATATATATATATATATATATATATATATATATATATATATATATATATATATATATATATATATATATATATATATATATATATATATATATATATATATATATATATATATATATATATATATATATATATATATATATATATATATATATATATATATATATATATATATATATATATATATATATATATATATATATATATATATATATATATATATATATATATATATATATATATATATATATATATATATATATATATATATATATATATATATATATATATATATATATATATATATATATATATATATATATATATATATATATATATATATATATATATATATATATATATATATATATATATATATATATATATATATATATATATATATATATATATATATATATATATATATATATATATATATATATATATATATATATATATATATATATATATATATATATATATATATATATATATATATATATATATATATATATATATATATATATATATATATATATATATATATATATATATATATATATATATATATATATATATATAATATATATATATATATATATATATATATATATATATATATATATATATATATATATATATATATATATATATATATATATATATATATATATATATATATATATATATATATATATATATATATATATATATATATATATATATATATATATATATATATATATATATATATATATATATATATATATATATATATATATATATATATATATATATATATATATATATATATATATATATATATATATATATATATATATATATATATATATATATATATATATATATATATATATATATATATATATATATATATATATATATATATATATATATATATATATATATATATATATATATATATATATATATATATATATATATATATATATATATATATATATATATATATATGTCCAAAGTAATCAATAATGAATTAAAATAATGAATTTAATAAATCATTTTATATTACAAAAACAAAAATATTTCTTTAAAAACATTTAATTTTACAACCAAAATTTGAAATTGCCGTTTAAACAAACACAAGCACAATTGTTCCCGCCAAATATTTCTCAATTCGCATACACATGCAATGAAATGTTTATAATGAGTTTCGTCCAGTTTCGAATTTTCGCGACACGCTTCATACGTTTTATTTTAATAAATTGCAACTCAAACTTAGAAAAATACTAGACTAAGTTTAGTACTTAAGTACGAATATCGCCAGAAAAATTGAAAGTAAAAATACTTGGGTAAAACGTAGTTGATATTATTTACTTATGTATGTGTAAAATTATTTTCATTTCATATTGAATTTCTTCGGAGAAGCATCGTAAAAGCGGTTGTCAATTTATTCGTATATTTTTTTGGTTGTGTTATACAATAATTTTTTTTTTGTGTTATTTACATTAACGATAATTTTGAAAACAAACTGTTGTTAAAAAAATAAATAATAATAAAAATTATTTTAATTTTTAAAACAAATTGACAGCTACTTATTAGCTATTTTGATTAATATTTTTTACGCAATGCACAGCAATGCTTTACAATAATTTATAATTATAGTTTATAAAATTTTGTATTTGCTATTTGAAAAAATTGTATTTACTGTATAGGCTTTTTATATTTGTTTTTAAGAAATTTATATAAAAAATTTTTCCTTAGCTTTGAAAATGATGTCGATGAGACATCGAAAGCTCAGTCTTTAAATTTGTTTTACTTCATTTAAAATAAAAACGAGCCCTAAACCATTACCAACTTTATTATAGTTATTATTGGCTCAATAAATAATTTTTAATTTATAAAATTTGTTATTATATTTTTTATAAAAAATTAATTGATATTTAGGAATTAATTATGTTATACAAAAAAAAAAAATAATTTTTTTGTCGAAAACCCAACTCAACTAAATATTTATTTTTTATGTTCGGTAGATGTGTTTATGTTTTGCGAACGAAAGACAAATTGAAAATAAAACCGGTTTTCAGAAAAAAAAATTGGACCGAAATTTTTTTTTATAGCTTTTCTGTTTGTGTTAGTAAATTACAATTCGTTCAACACCTAAAATTCGAGTTGAAAAAGTACGCAAAAAAAAATTTTAGATTATAGGCAAGGGGGAAAGTAACGAAGAAATTTGTGTTGAATTCAACTCTCGTGTAAACAGGCGGATTAAGAAATGAAAACAAAATCTTTTTTATTTCTGTAATGTCTTTTTTGTTTCTGTAAAAACAATAGTGTAAATGCAACATTAATTGTAATAAATGGTACAAATTAAATGTAAAAATATGGCATTTCCATGTTTATCACTTAACAACGACCCACCGCACCATACGACAGTTGCTTGAAGTAGAACACTTTCTATACTACTCGGCTTATTGTTTCTCGGGCAAATGTGTATCCTACACACAAATCGGGTTGGACTGCCACCCAAACGAAGTAAATAACTTGTTATTTTTTTAATAAATCCAAATATCCAAAATGGTTGACATAAAAATGTAAATCGAAATCCAATTTTTGTGACATTTTTAATTAAACAAATTAAGTATTGTGTTTAAAGTAAATATTATACTTAATTGTTTTTAAAACATCTTGCCAATTTATGGTACGTTATGAAATTTTGTGAATTGTGTGAATGAGTGAATTGTTTTTGTTTGGGTTGTTATCCGTGTTGTCCCCGATAAAAAAATTATTTATTTCTGTTTTACGTGGGTGATTTTACCTTATTCGTGGATAAAATTATTTTAGTTAAGACCATAACAAAAACGGCAACTATTGCTCTATAGCTTATACTTCAATTCTAGGTATAAGCGAAAGCGAGCTTTGCGAACGCTAAGCTGTGAGTGAACCACCAAAATATGGACAACTCTCAATGGGCAGTAGAAGTGGCCAGTTCGACTGAGGTTTTACCGAGTGAGTACCATTCACCTTTTATAAATATTAGTTAGTAGTAAGCGAATTTAACAATTGGCTTTAAAATGTACGATCCGAAAAATCATTTGTTCCGGATCGTTTTGTAATTGTACGAGGTTTGGAAAACTTCGATTTTATTACGTCGCCTTTACGTGATTAATCAAGAAAAGTGATCTCATATAATTAGAAAACGTTCATAATAATAATCAACTTCGTGTATTCGCGCCCCCGTAATTAAGAACGTAATTTATTTTATTACATAGCGAGTATTCCGCAGGCGTTTTATTGAGGTAATCTAGCGACTTTTTGCCTATGTGTGTATGCTTTGTAAATTATAGTTTGCTTAGTAATTTGCAGAGTAATTTAAAATTTAAAACCAAAATTGTATATCCAGTAAGTACTGAACAATTTGGATTATGGGCGCTTCTGATGTACCACCTGTTGACAGTCTGCTCAGCAAGTTGGTGGAATGTGTATGTGCATATGCACACTAGGGTAACTTGAATCCGGTAACTTCTTCGTTTTCTCCCCTTTTACAAACAAAATCGGTTTTATTGTGGCTCAAAAAACCGGTTTTATAGGCAAAGGAGAGAAACTGATAAGTTTTCTTGTTATTTCGAAAAAAGTAGGTAATCACAATAAGAAAACAAATAAAAAATCAAAATTATCAAAATACAGAATGCCATGTATTACATATCTTCATCTTTATTCAAAACAATCAACAATAAATCTAGGCAGCTTATTGGTACTCGTAACACTGTATATTCTCCCCATGATCGGATCACATTTAATATTCTTGGTATACTGTACAGGTTGCGATATTCTCTTGGATGTATCATTTTCCATTCATCTTGCAGAGCAGGCTAAAGATTATTTTAGGTTTCTGGAATAACTTTTATTGCCGTAAACGACGTCTTTGCATATCCCTCGGGCTCAATGGGATTGCGGTTAGGGCTGCGAAAGAGCCAAACCATTCGTTCAATTCCCAGTTCATCCAAATAATTACAACGTTTGCAATTATATATTACGTACGCTTTACAATAAAAAAATAAAAAGAAAATAGAATTTAAAACGAAGGAACCACTCGTTTTACTCTTAGATTGCTATACATATTTGATTCAAGGTTCAAAGGTAACGGAAAACACAATATTTAGAAAATAATTCAGAATTTGATCTTCGAGAAATATGCCGCTCATACATACATGTACGTACATAGTTATTGTTTATATATAATAAATAGTATAAACTGTACTGTTAACTGTGTATTGAATGTTTAATTTCATTTGTACCAACAATGAAAGTGATATGGGATGCAAACGATGTGGAAATTTTGCCATTTCCAAATGTTTAATTAATTTCAAAAATTTATATGAACTCCAGTTGTGTTTAAAAAAATTTTTCAACATTAAAAAAAATATTTTTCTTATTTTAAGTTATTAAATAGTATTTGTAATATGTATATTATATAACACCACATCTTGATGTAATCAACAAAAATTTAAGCTCGTTTATAGTGGTTTTGTACCTTCAAAATTCATACAACGAAAGACGCGAAAATGCGTGAATGGGCCGTAATGTGTATGTTTAAATATCTTAATATATGAGTAAATTAAGCCTCGCGGCTATAGTTATTCCCTGGCCCTCTGTTAAGATATTCCACTATCACACCCGATCATACTCGCACGAACACACATTCATTCACGCACTCATACACACGCAATTCCATTCGATCTCTCACTGACCCCCACTCACTCCCACTCACTTCCCACTCACTTCCCACTCACTTCCCACTGGCTCTTCCACGGGCTCTCACTGACTTCCACTGACTCCCACTGGTTCGCACTCACTCCCACTGATTCCCACTCACTCCCACTCAGTCTCCCATTCACTCACACTGTCTCACTCACTCTCCCACTTACTATCCCACTCACTCTCCAACTTACTCCATCACTAATTCTCCCACTCACTCTCCCACTCACTCTTCCACTCACTCTCCTCACTCTTCCACTTACTTCCATTCACTCACATTCTCTCACTCACTCTTCAATTCACTCCCACTTACTCTCCCATCCACTCTCCCGCTCACTTTTCCACTCTGCCACTCACCCACTCATCCTTCCTTACTTACTCACCCGTTCACTAACTGGCTGGGTAACAATTAAGCCCCTGCCCCGGATAATATTCCGAATATTGCGTTGAAGTCTGTGGTTAAAGCATACCCAAACATATTCACAGAAGTATTTACTGCATGCTTAGTTGAGGGGTATTCCCTAGTAAACGGAAAGAATAGAGACTGTTGCCAAAAGGAGACAAACCACCAGGTGAGCAGTCCTTCTGGCGTCCAGTCTGCCTGTTTGATACGGCACCCTAGAGATAGTTGTATGTGACCGGCTAAAAGAGGCTATAGTTAATAATAATAATTATCCCAACGACGTATTACCGCTCCCAACCGCGCGCGGGGAGTCTCCAACTATATTATTATTATTTTTTTGAGTATAATTCAAGTGAATTATAAACAAGGATATCGAGTTGCTTAACCAGTGAAATTGAAAATTTGGATGTTAAAACGGTAAAATATGTATTAGTAAAAAAATCAAATATGATTATAAATGAATAGTTAAACAAAACGATACCCGTCGCTGATGGAAGGAAAACGGAAGTCGAGTCTGCTTAGTACAAGCAGATTTGATAGATTTAAATAAATTTAAAAGAGATAAGATAAAGTAAAGCAAAAAAAAAAAATGAAATAAAAAAAAAAGCATATAAGTCAAATAATAAGTTAAATAAAACATCAAACTATAGTCAAGAAAAATAAAAAAGTTTTTTCAACATGCGTTTCGTGTTTCCGTAATCAGTTCGATGGGGGTCTAAACATAGGTACCGTTCTTAAATCTCGCAAATTTATATTTAGATTAATTTTACCTAGCAGAACTGGAGAATCGATACCGCCGATTAGTATTTGATGAATGAAAACAACGTCTGCAACAACTCGGCGCTTACTAAGTGGTTGTAAATTAATTAGCTTCAGAAGATCTTGATATGGAGGCAGGTTGAACATGTCCACCCAGGGTAGCCCCCGTAAAGCAAAGCGAAGAAATCTTCGCTGGACTGCTTCAATCCTCTTAATGTGAACCTCATGGTAAGGCGACCACACCTGGCTAGTATACTCGAGCAGGGGTCGAATGAATGTTGATTAGGCAGCCTTCGTAACATAAGGATCATCGAATTCATCTGACCAACGCTTGAAACCGAGCGCAGAGTTGGTTGATAATACGATCGATGTGATGTCTGAAATTCAATTCACTTTCGCAAATGACTCCCAAATCACGAACAGATCTGGCTCTGGTAATGGCATCGCTGTTAATGTAATAGTCGCGAGAAATGGACTGTGAAAGTTTTCGGGAGTAGGTGATTGTTTGACATTTACTCAAGTTCAAATCAAGGTTGTTCTTTGCACACCAAGTGGAGAAGTTATTAGGTCGGATTGTAATAGGCTCTTGTCGGTAGTGTTTGAAATCCATTTGTAAATCTTCATGTCATCGGCTTATATAGATATCAATGAATTTTTTATTAAACATTCAGCGTCGTTAATTGACAGAATGAAACAAAATTGGCCCGATATGGCTGCCTTGGGGTGAGATGTTGCTGATATATGAGTTAACACTGATGACCTAAACAGTACATGGTATAAACGGCCTTTGAGGAGAAAACAAA
Organism: Nephrotoma flavescens; assembly: GCA_932526605.1. Lineage (NCBI taxonomy): Eukaryota > Metazoa > Arthropoda > Insecta > Diptera > Tipulidae > Nephrotoma > Nephrotoma flavescens. The sequence goes on from OW052223.1 coordinate 10,494,627, forward strand.
ATAACTTTATGAGAAATCCTGTCAAACGCCTTGCTAAAATCGATGAAAACGTCAACTTCTTTCCCTGCTTCCACCGTATTTAATGTTTGTGAAGTGAATTCAATAAGGTTTGTGGTCGTGGACCGTGCTTTGAGAAAACCGAGCAGGAAACCTGGCAGAGCATCAGTACGACTTTCGAAAGGCGCGCTCAACAGTGGATGCGATTAAAGAGGTTGTATTAAAAAATACTGTGCCATAGTTACATTGGACGTACAAAAGGCATTCAACACTGCAAATTGGAGCTGCATATTTAACGCACTTATACGGATGAAGGTACTGAATTACCTGCTGAGATTAGTTTCCAGCTACTTTAGCGAGAGGATCTTGATTTATGATACTGAGGGAAAGAAAACATACGAGGTAACTGGTGGGGTTCGTCAAGGATCCGTGCTAGGTCCTACACTCTGGAATGTGATGTACGATGGTGTGCTTCGTCTGCCCATACCAAGTGATGCACGGGTGATTGGATTTGCGGACGACATCGCGATTGTAGCTGTCGCAAAACAGTGAGGAGATTGTGGAGATCTGTAATAAAACGGTCAGACTTATTCAACGGTGGTTAACATCTGCTGCAACTAGCAGAAAAGTAATGAAGAGCGTAACCTTAGAGATTGGAGCCCAACAAATTGTTAGTCAACCATCAATTAGGTACCTAGGGGTTACGTTCGATTCTAGATTGTCATAATACGCACCCCACTGCCTCCAGCGAGCAAGCAACGGGGGTCAATGCGGCACTAGCACGGATAATGCCGAACACAAGAGGGGCACGGATGAGCAGCAGAGTTCTGCTCGCAAACGTCGTTACATCTATAATGATGTATGGGGCACCAATTTGGGTCAACACGTTGGAGAAAGAAACTTATAGGCAAAGAGTAGTATCAGTTTAGAGACTAAGCGCTCTGAGAGTGTTGTGTGAATTTCGGATGGTGTCAGCAGACGCTGTGTGTGTTCTTGCGGGAATGCCCCAATAGATCTACTGGCAAAGGAGCACCAAACCACGTATCTGTGTCGTGGTCAAGGAACAAAAGCAGAGAACCACCGACTAGCACGGGCTGAGACGATCACTGTATGGCAGAGAAAATGGAGTGAGTCGGCGAATGGTAGATGGACTCATCGGCTGATCCCCTACATCGAGCCGTAGCTAAACAGACGGGTCATGGTTGCTTTAGATCATACCTGTTCCGATTCAAACATGAAGAATTAACAGATTGCCCTTTATGCATCGGAACACGGGTGAATGTAGAGCACGTAGTAATCGAGTTTCCACGATTTACTGAGGAGAGAAGCAGTATCTGTGCACGTGGTCCAACTAATACCGGATAATATACTGGAGTTTATGCTGACATCCGACGATGGGTGGAACACCGCAAATGGAAGTGTCTCACGGATAATGGGAGAGTTGAGACGCCTCGAAAGAAGCAGGAATTCAGTAAGGAGTTAATTCCAGCCGATTAGGGGCAGCGAAAGCTGAGCCTGCCTCACGAAGTAATACCGAACGGTAGTTCCACGGGGCCGGACGGCATGGTTTATCAGGGGTGGTGGTTTAGTCGGTAAGAATCCGTCACTCTCACGTGTTTGATATATCGGTTCATACGTGAAGCCTATCAAAGGTTTTCCTCCGCCATAAAAAAACACCCCTACTCACTCACTCACTGACTTATTCACTCACTCGCTCACTCATTCAATCACACACTCACCTTGTCACTCATTCACTTACTCACTCCCTCAGTCACACCCGTTCACTCTCAGTTTCACTCATTCCCACCTACACCCTCTTACTCACTCACATCCTCTGCCTTACGCAAGCTGAATACATATCTGCGGAAATAAAAAGCATCACGCCCACTCCCGAACTCAAAACCAATCAAATTTTATGAAATGCTTTATACCCCGCTCACTAGTTTCACACTCGAGCTGAAATATTTTTAACTTTTTTGTTGTTTTAATTCATTCTTTGTGATTCCATGGTATTTGTGCCACACTCACTTCCGCTGGTATGTATTCAGCTTCTGTGGGAGACCATGATATTTGTGTTGCACTAACTCCCGCAGGTACATACTGAGCTCTCACTCACTATCATTTACTCACTCATTCAATCTTACTCACTCTCACTAGCTCACTCATTGACTCACTCAATCTCACTCACTCTCATTCACTCAATCATTCACTCTCAATAATTTACTCACTCGCTCTCACACTTACTCACTCTACTTCACTTTCTCTAGCTTTCACTTCCCATAAATGAATTTTCCCGCCTGCACGGTGGTCCTCCATCTATCTCGGCTCATCGCATGCTCCTCACGTTTCGACATCCTATTACTCGTACATCTTGCTCAACTTAATCACGCCAGCGTAGTCTTGGTCTTATGACGTACGCCAACTGGTTGTTGATAGAACACTTTTCGTATCATTCGTGTAGCCATCTAACTCGGTTGTATTTAATCAATTTAATAAAGTCATAGTCGCCAAGGAGATGTTTGATCTCGTGATTCATATTCGTTGTTTGCATCTTAATAAGGACCTTAAATGGATTTAATAACCTTCCGTTCAAAGATAGATAATAATCTGCAATCTTTAGGGGTTAACGTCCAACTTTCGCTGCCTTTATATGCCGTAAAATTAAAACAACCTTTACGCCTAACATAATTTAGTCCAACTTGCAAAGATGGCCCACCATACGTTCCAGATTAGTACTCAGAACGTGGATGTCTGTCATTTTGAAATATGCTGCCAAATTCTGCTGAAAACTTAACTAGTGAATCAATATTTCGTTGACTCTATTGTTGCTTATTTCACTCACAAAATAATATCATCTATACTTTTTTGCTGTTCTTATCAGAACTAGATAGATGTTAACTTTGATTTTACTTGGAAAAAATTATAGTTTTGGGCTTCACAAATGGGATCTCATATATAAAATAAGTGAGTCTTATACAGCTTCGTTGTAGAACCAAATACATAAAATAGTACTAATTTTGTAAAAGTTGATATGTTAACAAATTTTCGAAATAAGTACATTAAGCCCGAATTCATAACTTCTTTGTTCATTCATTCAAACAATTTTTTCGACCAACCATCTCTTGTGAAAAAATGCGGAAAGTTATTTTGGAGCAATATGATTGGTCGAAAAAATTGTTTGAATGAATGAACGAAGAAGTATGAATTCGGCCTAATGTACGGAGAAACGATTTATGGTAAATAAATATATTTCTAACTCCTGGGTGATATATAATATAAAACGAATTAGCAAACTTAATTTAAAATTGTAAAAAAAATAGTCTAGAAATAAATTTGTATTATCGGGGAAATCCTTGGATCGTTCATTTTAAAGCCAAAGTTTTCGAGAATACTTGTGGTTACTTGATAGTATTTTTTATCTTTTTCCCTGTACAGATCGCTTATATTTTATTGTTTTTAAAACTGCGGTCAAAATAAAATATACGCCAGATGCACATTATTTCACGATCGATAATGATCTAGTATATGAAAATTTTTATAATGATTTTGGCCCCTTAAATATATGCATGGTGTATCGATATTGTCGAAAATTAAGGCGTATTCTAGGTGCTAAACACTTAAAACACAATAAAATTATACATTATACAACTACGGATCAAGCGAAACGGGCAAATGCTGCATTTTTAATTGGCGCCTATTCTGTGATTTATTTAAATAAAACACCGGATGAGGCGTACACGATATTGACACGCGGCAATATTCCGGCCTTTATAAAATTTTGCGATGCATCTTATAGCAATTCATCGACATATCGAATTTCGATATTAGATTGCTTAAATGCTGTACATAAAGCTCTAAAAACAGGATTTTTTAATTTAAATGATTTTACTTGGGATGAATACGAATATTATGAAAGGCCAGAAAATGGCGATTTGAATTGGATTGTGCCAAATAAATTTATTGCATTTTGTGGTCCACATCCAAATTCAATGATTTTTAAAGGTTACCCGTATCATGCCCCCGAAACATATTTTCCATATTTTCGAATGCATAATGTTACGACTATAATAAGATTGAATATGGAAACGTATGATGCGGCACGATTTGTATCCGCTGGATTCGAACATTTTCATTTATATTTTGTGGATGGGGGAATTCCCTGTGATAATATATTGACTAAATTTTTAAGTATTTGCGAAACGGCAAAAGGCGCAATCGCGGTACACTGCAAAGCAGGACTTGGGCGTACCGGTACATTAATTGGAGCATATATTATAAAGCATTATCGATTTACGGCGCTTGAAACGATTGCATGGTTACGTTTATGTCGCCCTGGATCAGTTATTGATCATCAACAACAATGGCTAGAAGAGTGAGTTTGTATTGTGAAAATTATGTTTGTATTGATATATTGTCTCATTTCTATAAAATAGGAAGGAAGAGTGGCTGCTGGCTGAAGGTGAAAAATATTATGAAGACAACGAATCTAAAACTGCAGAGTGCCATCAGTATGGAATTTATAGTGCGCACCGAAAAAAACTAAATATACTTCAGCCCAGTATATTATCAGCCCGCGAAATAAAAACTGAGCCTCATCGAACTATTTCAAATCCAGTAAACAGTGAAGATATTGAAAATGACAGCAATAAAACCAAAACGGTTACAAAACTCTTAGACACGACTGAAATTACTGATCCTATTATTAAATCGAATAATAATAATAATAAGTACACAATCCTGAAATCAAATGAGGCCAACGAACAGACGCAGGGTGACAAATTGAACCAAATTAAAGTATCGCGGCGACGTTCACGATCTCAAACATTCCGATCGGTGGTAAACACATCCACAATTCAAGCACCCGTGAAATATAATGCAGTTAACATTAAAATGGAGGAGACGCCAACGCGATCCTCCAATCGCCTATCCCAGTACAATCGAAGGTAAACCAATTTAAATTATTAAAATAAAAGAAAATCTCAACCAACCGGCTTGTTTGGCATTTTGATTTTTTTGTTTTATTTTTTTTTCTCCAGTGTCCCTAACATTTAAATTAGAAATCCTTTCACCATTATAAATATTTTTTTATATCATTATTTCGTTGCATGAATAATTTTTTATTTTTTTTTTGGTTGATCAAGAGCTTGGCAATATTATTTCTGGTAGTTAGTTTGTATTTTAATGCTTACACGCCAAAATTAATTTATCATAAATCGTTTCTCATTAAAATTAAACCAAAAAATATATATTTCTAACACAATTCGCTGCGCCCTTTTGCTGCGCGTCATCACAGAGGATTAATGCATGTTACGCTACGTAAATCATCAAATCAAGCAAGTGGCGCGGCAACAACTACTACGTCCGCAACTACAACGACAACGATAAATGCTATAACGGGGACAATCGCAAATAATGGTGCTGGAACACAAAAACATAATTCAGAATTGATCGATGTTATAAATACAAAACGGGTACACGTTAAACGAAGTGGAGGAGGCGGCGGCGGAGGAGTTGTTGTTACAGGTGGACCACCGGACACATCAACACTATATCATCACAATTTAAGGCAACGTGGCAGATCAAAAATATGCTCCCGTCTTAAAGTACTAAACAATAATAATAATAATAATAATAATAATAGTTATAGTTGTAACAATAATATTATAGATGGTAATACGAATAATTCGACATACTATTTTGATAAATTAAGCATATCGGATGATGAGCTTATAAAGAAAAAAAATATTATAAATGATACTTATACAGCAGCTACCGACGATAATAGTAATAAATTGCTATTATTGAAGCGGGGTAAACGATCATTGAGTAGTACGCGAATTGAAAAGGATAAAACTGATGAAAAGGGGATTAAGCAATTAAAAAAAAATTGCATAAATAACAATAATAGTAGTAGTTTAGTAAATAGTTGTAATAATAAAAAATTACGGTCAACTAGTTCAATGTCATTACAGCACTGTAAAGTTAGTAATAATTGTAATCAAAGCGTCACGACAGCCACTTCAAATAAAAAGGGATTAAATGATACTAACAATCAATATAATTCTGGTGCTAAACCGGATAAAACCGAAATATTAAATATTAAACTAAGGAAACGATAAAGTTGCACCCATCCCATTTATTAAATTTGTTTCTATATCATTAAATATATTTAAGCTCACTTTTATCAGGCGATAAACGTCTCTGAAATATGATTCGAATTATGAACACACATTTTTCAACATTATGAAATTCAAAAATTATTTAGACGTTTTGCTTCTTCAATTTTGATAAGGTTCGTTTATAAAATACATTTATTTTTTAAAATGTTACGCATTTTCTAATCCAACTCCAGGAAATTGGGCAGGTTTAAAAATCAACAAAATCATTATTAATCCAGTTTTGTTTTCCTAATTATTATTCTGTTATAATGAAATATGGGGTTAACGGTATATGACCGAATTCTATGTATCTGATTTGGCATATATCATTAAAATTCCGCGTCCAACGACGATAAGTTTCTGTATATTTTAACAGAAGATTAATTATAATTAACCAAAATAAGTCATTTGTTAAGTGTGGACCGAGAAAGCGAATTGAGTTCGCGATAGGCCAGGTTTCAGTCGCAGACTTAGACCAATTATGGGTCCATTGTGATACCACAGGATCCGACATCATTAAACTTCCTATAAACCCATTTCGTGCTATTCATGTAGCGTAAAATATCTCGCACATTACAGTTTTCGAGATCAAAGAGGCTGTCGCTAGTATATTTGCCCAAGTGATCATGTCTTCTGCCAGCTAGCGCAGGGCATGAGCATAGAAAGTGAACAAGAGTCTTCCTCGTCCCTGCAGCCTCTGCAGAAGTCATTCGCATCCAGAAACAGCCTTCTCGCATGATCTCCGAAAAGGCAGTGTCCGATAAATACCCTTACAATTCTACCTAAATCACGCGTCCCTACCAGTCGTACTGGCGAGTCAGTTGAAGAATCGTATCGTACATTGCTAATTCGTTTGCTCTGCAATTTCCCTCAATGTCAGATCAACGTGATATCAGCCAACGATAGTACACTATGCTTCAACCAGTTCATGACCTCTTCAATCGCTATAACTTCAGTCTGGTGTACACGCTGCAGTAATCAGACCCACATTTAATTCTCCACAGAACACACCAGCTCCCACTCTGCCATCGAGGTTGGAACCGTCGGTAAAGAATTTAATTGTTCCGAGAGGGGGGAATCAACCTTAAAACGCTTCCAAAGCACGTCAGGAGTGTTATATAGTTCAAATTCACCAGGCATGCCTCACAGAATTAACTATAGTTGAGTGTCCTTTTTGCAGGCAAGCCCACTCCGAAGTCGCTGATAGCCGGGCGGCTGTATTGACTGCCATTTGTTTACGCCTAATATCCAACGGGAGAAGGTACAGCATGACCTGTAAGGCACGGGTGTACTACGAAATCCCGGATTTCCAGATCTCGGTTTTCAAAATCCCGGTGTATACAAAATCCTTCAAGTGGTAACAATCCTTCCATAATTGCCTCCATCTTCACGTTGTTGAAAGCGCCCTCGATATCGAGAAACGCCACCAACGAGAGTTCTTGAAAATCCAGTGACTTCTCAATTCCCCGAACGAAGGTATGTAATGTCGTAACCACTCTGAGACTGTGCCCAGTTTCTGGATACAATTCGTGAACGACTATGGACATCCAACAGCCTTTCTAGGATTTTCAGCAAAAACGATGACAGAGATATTAGTCTTTAATCCTTAGGGTTGCCGTGTGAGCTTCTACCTGCTTTCGGGATGTACCCCAGCTTCAGACACTCTGAAGATAACTTCCAGTCAGGGAAGCAAGACCTCCAAGTACTTCTGAATTTATGCTGGTACAATCCCATCCGGACCAGCCGACTTAAATGGCTTAAACCCTTTAAGCACCCATTTCACTTCCGTGTATTCAGAATATTCCCTGTATGCAACAGTTGGACCCCACAGTCACCCGTAGACCCGCAGTAATCCAAGGGCACCGCAGTCGACACATGCTCATTTCCGGGGAAGTGAGTTTCCATCAAAAGAGTCTTTACTAGAAACCATCCATTTGCCATCCGGTTTTATCAGATAGCGATAGCATGGAACAGCTGGACTGGTCGAGAGAATCTTAAGCGCGAGATGCAATGACTGTCACAGAAGCGCATCCACGAATACCTTTGCGCCTTCCTTGTTTCCCTTTTGTATACTCTGAGGCATTCCTTATAGAAGTCCCAGTCTTGACGTTCTCTTGGTATTTTCGCTCTATTGACAGCAGACCCACAGACTTTACGGCACTCCGCAAGTGCCGAGATCCACTAAACAGGTTTTTGCTTTCTCCTCAGCTTTGTTAGTGGGCAAGCTTCCCTCATGGAGCAAAAATAAAATATTTAACCTTAGCCGGTTAAAAATGTTTTTTGGTGGTGGTTAATCGAAATCGTTCAACTTTCTAAAATTTATTAGTCATGCCGTAGTATTTTGGCGGAAACAAATTTGTTTTGTTCCGTTTTCAGAAAGCGGTTTTGGCTTATTAAATGTGTTCTTGTAAAGTAAAAGAAGTTGTTCTCAGCAGTTATTTTTTAGTAATAACGTTTGTTTTTTGGGCAAGGGCAACACTGTTTTGTTTGACAACCGATTGGTCAGCTGGCATTTGCTTTGTCAGCAATAAAGGGCTAGTTGATCGTTGATCTAGGTCATTTGGTTTAAAAATATTAAACTCGATCCATTTTTTTGGAGTTTCCAGACGTACTGAATCAAATTCAATTTTGTAGAAGCATTTTTAGTATAGTATTTAAATATGTCGATCTAGAAGTATAATCGAGAAATATAATTTCTACTAAAATTCTTTTGTGCAATTAAGTGTTGTAATATGTTTGAATGGAATACGAGAGCGCCGTATTGTTTTGTAATTTTCGGTTTCGAAATTTTATTATTAATATTTTTGCCTTAAAAATTATTTAAATTAATTTATATTGAAATTATTTATGTTTGTTAAAAATTACTACTGTTATTATTATTATTATTATTATTATTAAGCTATATACCACTAAAAATCACAGCCCGGTAATAATATTAGATCTTATCAGTTTGCAATCCAATCATACACTAAACACTTATCATTAAAAACAAATATGTATTTAAGTTTTGTCAGATAGAGTAATTTTATACAAATTCATCATCAGTATATGTATATTGTTATACACATTCAATTCATACATACTCAAGATATGTATTGCTTTTTAATAATTTAATTTTTTTTTTATTAAAATTGTGCCTAAAAAAATAAATTTTTAACCATAATATTTGGTATCTTGACTTGATCTGAATTATATTAAAAGGCCATGTGCACGATATTAGAAGATAAACCGAATCAAAACTCTTATCAGTCTTTTATATATTATAAGTGTGCGTCAGGCAAAAGATAAAAAAAAAAAAAAAAAAACGATTATTTATGTTCCTTCGCAATTTAAAATTCTTCCACAATTTAGTACAGCGCCGCCACACTAGGGTTTCGGTACTAAACTAGCTTAAATTGTTTTATTTTTAATTTAAAAAATTTTAATGAAATAATCACACAACTAATGTTCGTACTAAACGTAATTAAATTTATAAAATTTATAAAAAATAACAAAATTATTAAGTGTTTAAATATTGTTATATGTCGAAATTATTTTATTATTTAAAATTTAAAAAGTCAAAAAGGTATGTATTTACTGTTTTATAATTAGAGATTTTAATTTTTTATTTGTTTATATAAAAATAGTTATGTATATGTAAATTGCTGTCTTGTAAACTCTAAATTTGTCTTATAGTACAAAAATAAAATGAATTGTGCAAACGCAAAATATGTATATGTCAATCAAAGTATATAAAATCTTTTATACAACTATTATAATTATAAATGTGTGCCAATAGTGCCATGATGTGTATATAATATATAATGATACAAGTATATAACGAAACGATGTTCCGAGAGTTAAAAAATAATTTTATTTATTTTAATTTACTTTGTTACACTTTTATGTAAAAAAAAACTAACTCAAAATTCATTTAACAATTTTCTTTTCTTATAACTACGTTTTGCTTGTTGTATAGAAGTAGGAGTCAGGAATTTGGTTGACCCAGCATTGAACCGTGTGTAGCATATTGTTAACTCCTCCCCCTTTAATAATCCACGGCCCGTGGATTATGAATTGAGAGTGACTGTAAGAATCTACGGTATGTCGCTTAAAATCCCCTGTTGTTGGGCTGGGTTCCCATGCTTTATTTTTGCTATGTGTAGGCTATGTAGGTGTAAACTCTAGGTCAACTGTCTAGAATTATTAAATCGACTACAAAAACTTTATTTGCCAACGAGGTTTTTATACATAAAAAACAATATTTTTCCCACCAAACCAAAAAACTGTCTGGCTTTGCGTTGTCTATGCATATCAAATGATCATCCGCTCACACACTGTACAATTATTTGTCTTGAAGGGAGAAAACATGTTCATGATTGAACATACTCCCGGGCGACTGATAAGGTTGTATTACGCTAAAGTGTCCACTGATTGAGGTTGCAGTGGAGCTAATGGGCACTGGCGCCGGATGCAAGCTATGATCGAGATTAGTGCGCCTACCAGGGGGCCTATTATGAAATTTATCCGATATCGTAAAATCCGATCCGCCGCGGATATTCGTATTATGAAATTAAAAAAAAATCCGATTCGCCTCGGATATTGCTATTATGAAAATAAAAAATCCGAACGTTTGCGGATTACGATATCGAAAGAAGAAAAGTTTGTTTTAATTTATTTTGTGTAAATTTTAATTAAAAAAAAAAAAGTAATATTTTTTTTAACTGTAATTATAAATCATATCTACTATTCATTAAATTTTGTTAAATATGTGGTGTACTTAGAAATACTTAATCAAAATTTTATTGTTATAAGGCCTCAACAAACGGACAACAATTTGAGTTACTAGTTTCCTTTCTGGAAGTTAATCAAGGCTACATATCGTTTCAATTCTCCACAGTTCAGATGTAGGCGGGCATTATTTCATCGTCATTCGAGTTGTCACTTGTGTTTACAAAATACGCGATCGTATCCATATTAAACTCCCAATCGCAACGTATTAATTTTAATTTATTTTTATTTTTACGATAAACAAACCACACGAAATTAGATATAAAACCCGAGTATGTATGTACTTTGATAGCAACAACAAAATTACAGAAAACAAAAAAAAATGACTTCACTCCCCTATATTTGGTTATTAGAACTAATTTCATTGGTCCACTTTTGACAGTTTAAATACGTGTTTCATAATATGAATATCCGCCGAGGATCGGATTTTACGATTTCGTATTTTACGATATCGGATAAATTTCATAATAGGCCCCCAGGGTCGGAACTAGTCCACTAACTCTAAACAACTACTTGAGAAGTTAAAGGTTATTTCAATTCTGGTTCTTTATGGGAGGTACTGAATTCGAATCCCACCGGAGGCTGCATGCAAAATAGTATTTTGTTTTTTATCCATCTATTAATATTCTCCATCTATCTATATAAAAATGGTGTAAAAAAAATGTATGTGTACGCATCAGTTGAGAACGGCTGAACCAATTTGGCTCAATCTTTTTTCGTGGTGTTTACAATTGCCAGGAGATGGTTCGTACGAAAGAACATTTTGGGAAAATCCATCGGAAAATTCAGAAAATCGGTAAATGATGCTTTGTACAGGATTTCCTGCGTATCCGATCCAGATGGTCTTTTAGAAGAGAAAAATTGGAAATTTTGAGTGAAAAACTCGGAAACTTCCGGAAAAACGATGAAATTTTGATTTTTTGCATGTTTTGATGATTTTGGATTTTTCAAAGCTTGAAAAATCCCAGAAAATCGTGAAATAAATTGATAAAAACACCAAGTTAACAAGAAAAATAAGAGATGGCGCTGAGGCATTGTACGTTGACTTAGGCGTTGTGCAATTCGACAGGTGTCCTTTTCGCATGGTCATTTTCGATTGAGCGAACGTGTACTTTTTTTTTCTTGCTACTATTAAATTGGAAATTTGAGTATTAATTCACTGTTTTAAGATATTCGGATTCTGTGCATTGCATTGCATTCATAGACGCTACCATTATTACAATCATATGAAGTTCGGTGTGATTTTTACGATTTCGATAATTGAGATTGATTCGATCGGTAAATGCTTTTTTGTGGATTAATGATTGTCTGCCGCGTGCCGACATTGCAAAACATTGAAGTTCCAAGCAGAAACGCCAGGGGTATGACGCCATCAGTGCTATTGCGTATACTTATCTCTATGGAGATACAACGCTCTCCAAACATTTCCTCGCACACACGCAACAGTACAATCAATGTTTTAACATGGTCATTCGAAACCGATGTTGTTGTTCGTCAACCCGGCTACAATCCCACCTATAAGGTAATGACGCCACCAACGAATGAATCCGAATACAATGCGCTGTTTCGTTGGTTTAAAACTGCTTTGGAGACAATGATTTCCGATGATCACAATAAAATCATCAAAGCGTAGACAAAAGACCAACCGGAGGCTTGTGATCAAGCACACGAAACTCCGACATGACCTGAAATTAACGGTAATCTACTGGCACGACAAATGTCCAGCGATCGCCACGACATCACGACACGTGTGTTCAAACAAAAACTCAGAACGCTACTGGACTTCATCGTTAAGCAGATGGTTTTCGGACCACTGTGTTGTTGGATGTACTCAAAAAAGTGGCAGAAGCGTGGATTACCACATTTACCCATTCTGCTGTGGTTAATTAAAAAAATCAGGCCAGATCAAATCGATTCAATCATCAGCGCAGAAAGGCCAGAACCTGAAGCCGACTCGGAGTTGTTCGCGGTAGTCGCAACAAACATGATTCACATTCGTACATTGTTCGCGATCATCATAGCGACGTGCCATCCATCGAGCGCATTGGAATTGTCGAACAAATATAAGGACGAGATGGCTGATGACATTTTGCATCGAGTTCGCACTGCAACATCGAATTATGAGCTTGAAATGAACGACGGGATACGCAACGAAGCTTTGATTATGATCGAACACATGTGTGTGCTTATGTGCGGCAGCCATTTGTCGCAAGTGTACGATCGAGATTCGATGAGCCAAATAGTACGAACGAATGTCCCGCTTTTGAATGCACAGAAAAAGAACGTGTATGACGCATGGATATAGGCAGTTGACGAAAGAAGCGGCGGAATATTGTTCCTCGATTCTCCCTGTGGAACAGGCAAAACCTTTCTAATTTCATTGCTTTTGGCCACAATTCGCTTGAGATCCCAAATGGCGTTAGCTGTTACATCATCCGAAATTGCAGCCACATTGCTGGACGGCGGCCAGATGGCACATTCTGCATTGAAGTTGCCGATGAATATCCACATGGATGACAAGCCCGTGTGCTTAATTGCCAAGAACTTGGCGATGGCCAAGGTATTGCAAGAATCAAAAATCATCATCTGGGACGACTGCACAATGGTACACAAAACGATCATTGGAAGCGTTCAATCGAACGATGAAGGATTTACGAATTGACTCAAGACGTTTTGGTGGAGTGATGATTCTGCTGGCTGGATTTTCGCCAAACGGTACCTGTCATTCCGAGATCAACAGCTACAGCTGAACTCAACGCATGTGAAGAAGTTGCAGTTGACCGTGAACACGAGAGTCGTGTTACAAAACGACTCATCAACTGCTGATTTTTCAAAACATCTGTTGGCGCTTGGCAATCGTCAAATTCCTGTTGATGTTTTAACCGGATTGATTTCGTTTCCCTCGAATTTTTGCATGTTCACGATACCGCGGAAAAGCTTATCACGTTTCCGGACATCCGCCGAAATTATATGAATCACGATTGGGTCAGCGATTTTGGCAGCGAATAACAAGGACAGTCTGAATTACTTGATTCAAAACCAAATCGATGGGGAAACGCTGTGAAGAAACTGATGAGAAACGTGATTCAAGCGACGATCATCAAGGGAAAATTCAAAGGAGAGAATGTTCTAATTCCGAGAATTCCTCTGATTCCAACTGACATTCCGTTCGACCTCAAGCGCATTCAGTTCGTTTGGCTCGCTATGATGATTAACAAATTGCAAGGTCGATCGTTGTAATTGTGCGGAATATATCTGGAATTTCCGTGTTTTTCTCATGTTCAGTTGTTGTATGCCGCGTGTTCGAGAGTTGGAAACCCATCATATATGCGCCGGCGAACAAAACGAAAAATATTGTTCACCACAATACATTGTATTGATTTGCGTCTGTATTCGATTTAACTCCACTCGAATAAAATACATTGAATTTCAACTGACTCTAATTCATTTTCACACTGAGGTTTTTCTCTCCCAAAAAACATCTCAATTTTCGACAGATGCCTGAGTTTGAATCGACATTTCATTTACTTTTCAATACATTAGTGTTGAATTCGATGAAAAAGTGAATGAAAGACTCAACTCAGTCGTCTATTGAGAATTAAGTTGAGTTGTTTGATCTTTTCTCTCATCAAAATCATTTCGTGAAGGACAAAAGTATTTGCGCAGGACGAATTAATTTGGGGCGGGACAAAGTTCGCGGGATCAGCTAGTATATATGTATATAATATATATATTGTCCGTCACGCCAGCCGGAACCAAACAACTATGGCACAAGTAGCACGATGCATTGTGCATCATTGTGCACTAAATGCTTTTTCAGCCGGAACCTTATAATTCTAGCCGGAACCTGATAAAGCCATCCGAACTCTGCAACAGCCAAACTAAGTATAGCACAAGTAGCACGATGTATTGTGCATCATTGTGTACTATATAATTTCTCAGCCGGAACCTTATAAATCCAGCAATATATGATTTTTCAGTGGAACCTTATAATTCCAGCCAGAAACGATGGTATGGTAATTTACAGTCAAACTAACTGACACAAGTAGCACAATGAATCCATTGTGCTGCTTGTGTCATAGTTAGTTTGACTATGGACTTTTCAGCCGGAACCTTATAATTCCGGCCGGAACCTAATAAAGTCAGCCAGAACCATACTATAGACAAACTAACTATAACACAAGTAGCACGATGCATTGTGCATCATTGTGCACTATATAATTGTTCAGCCGGAACCTTACAAATGCAGAAATATATGAGTTTTCGTGAAAAAACCTTACAAATTCAGCCGAAACCATACCCTCTACAGCCAAAGTAACTATGGCACAAGTAGAACGATGCATTGTGGATCATTGTGCACAATATAATTTTTCAATCGGAACCTTATAATTCCTCCCAGAACCTGATAAAGCCAGTCAGTACCATATATCAGCCAAACCAACTATGGCACAAGTAGCACAGTGCATTCTGCATCATAAAGCACTATATATACTTTTTCAGCCGGAAACTCATAAATCCAGAAATTACGGACCTCATAAATCTAGAAATTATCCCAGACGTATGAAGTTTTTTTTTTTTTGTCACATAATATTGAAATACAAGTTGTAACCAGATCATACTTGGTGGTGGATGGCACAGCCTTTAAGAATCATTGGTTCATGATGTAATAATTCTATTTCGAAGCGACCGCTCTTAGACTTATCGTTTTGTAATGGTTTATTTAGATCATACATGAAGTGATAGCCTTTTGAATAATTTGACATGTTTCAAGAAGTCAAATTCTGTTGCAAAATAATATGCCTGCCGATGTAACGATACTAGCATGTAATTTGCGGAAGGTTTTATGTAGATATTATGATTAGATATCATTATGAAGTGTTGGTACCGATATTACATGCACGAAAATGGCCTTTTCTAGCAGAATACTTGCTTTAATGCTTAAGAGGTCGTATAGTTGGATTACTTCGCGCGTTGGTAGATCCAAATGACCAGGTTATGCACGTTGGGTATACTGTAGTTGTTCACATAGTTGGTTGGGTGTAAATAGTAAGGTATTGATGAGCCCGTTGTACACATCTGAAATTACATGGAAGGAAGCAAAGTATAGTAGTTGTATATAGCATGGCTTTCATTCCGGGTGTAATTTTGGTCTTTTGATGTTGGCCAGGTTTCTTTAGCTTTTTGGATTACTACTGGATTGATCATCTCTCTCATCCAGTCGTGTGTTGGTGTTTTTGCACTTCTTTCTTCTGTTTGAATATTATTTTCACGTTTTCCTAAAATTCTTGTTGGAGGTGTAATCGTATTAAGATTATGTAATTGATAATGTTGAGGATAATTTTGGTTTTGTTATGGTTGTTTTTGCAGGTGTTGATGAACTTGTTTGTGTAATCCGTGCCATTAGCCATCTGGTTGGAGGTAATCTTTCATCTCGGATTAGTACTAACTGGCCTGATTGTAGGTTTTGTTGTGCATCTTTCCACTTGGCTCGTTGTTGTAGCTGTAGAAGATAGTCTTTTGAACATCTGTTTCAAAAATCTTCTTTCAATTTTTCTACTAATTTCCATCTTGTTAGATGATTAATATTTTCCGTTTCCATAGGTTATTGTGGAAGAGCAATTAGGGTATCACTTATCAAAAAATGACCTGGTGTTAATACAGCTAAATTTGTTGGATCGTTTGTGATTGGGCTTAACGGCCGAGAATTTAGACATGTTTCGATTTGTGCAGCTACAGTTAACGATTTCACTGCAGCTTCTGTAGCATTCAGCATGCTATGGAGGGTATTGTATTTGAATAAAAAATTAATTTAGACAACAGGAACGAATAGTTAGGAAAATTCTAGTAAATAAAAAAAAAAAATTAATATGAAAAACAACAAGAAAAAGAAAAATACCGTCCACCACATGCTGGCTATAGATTTTGGCCTACTCAGGGACTCAAGCGGTTGTTGCTCGGCTAAGCGTCAGGGAGTGGGGTGGGGTTTTTGAGTATAGGTAGGCCACGTTTAACCGCTATAAGGTAGGGAGTTAGGATATGCTAATTACCATGATCGACACTCACCTAGTTCATCCTCAATTCAAAAAATATTGTTTATCTCATTTTAGTAAAATGATAACACACCAAATTTCCATATAACAGAATAAACAACTAATTTATTAAGAAAAATCGAAATAAAAAGAAAGAAAAATTTATCAAAAAAGAAGACAAAAATTATCATGTAAATTAATTTGAAATGAAATTTTTTCTTTTTTATTTTTAATCTAATCTAGCTAAACCTAAACTAAAACTTAACTATCCACCACCGTTTCTAATAAAAATCAATACCAAAAAAAATAGTCTTAACTACAAAACTACTTTAAATGTAATCGACGGGAACCAAAAAAAATTGAAATTTAAAAGCTTGTAAATTCTTACGGTTTGTTGAATGTTGCATACACGTTGAATGCTGAATGAATCCACAGTTGACCTGCAGCACAAATGTTGATTGAAGACTTTTTTTTTTTTATGATTATTGAATATTGAGTGGTTTTTATTAATTACTTAACGTTATACGCCAACGCTCATTGATCTTACAAACACTTGATTTGCACCGTACACTTTTATAGATATTATTAGTTCAAATTTATGCAATAAACACAAAAAAAATATTTTTCATTCATGAAATGTTTGCTCGGGCACTTATCACTTAGTATTCACGTATTAATTTTTGTATTAACATATTAATTTAAACGTATTATTAATATTTACGTATTAATTAGTTTCATTAATTTTATATTATTATAAAATAATTTAAATTTTGAATACCGTCTTTTCTCACTCATACGAAACTGTTAAATCCGCACAAATGGCGTATAAATTAGTTATTTATTTTCCACTCAATACAAAGCTGTTGTTTTGCACAAATGGCGTATAAATTTTTAAGTGACTTATTTTGTCCACTCAATACAAAACTGTTTTTCTTTTTCTTTGGCGTATAAATTTTTAGTTATTTATTTATTTATCCACTCAGTACAAAACTGAATTTTTGATTATCTTTAATAAAGTGGATTTTTTATTTATAAAAAAAACAATGTCTCACTGAACTATTTCACTATTAACTTATCATTTGTTTATTTAATTTTCACTCAAATTTTTACAAATTTTAATTTTTTTTTCTTAACTTAAATATATAGGTAACTTAAATATAACTACTAATTTTTTTTTAATAAAAATTTTCTTTCTCAAATATTTTTACGTGATTACAACCCGAGATTTAATTATAAACTGCCTTAATAAATCCAAAAAATTTTCAATCTTTTTCAAAAAAAAAACATCCAACAACAACCAAAATTCGCGCAAAAACCGTCATCTCAATTTTGCTAAGTCATTTTTAATTTTACTTAACGCTGTTCGACCCGTTAACTACCTTATCGATAAATCGATATTATTTCCTCGATCAATTCAATTTCGAATATTATTATTAACTAATCAACATTTAAGGGTGGGACAAAGATTAAATTCGAACTCAACTCTACAAACTCAAATAGCTTGGAACGATACCATTCGGAATCGTTGCACTTCCCAAAGACCGCCAAAGTTTGATGCTGCTGGTTGGATTACGTGCCAGGTTGTTCCCTCTCTAGTTAATTGTTCCTTAATTAATCCATTTGCTTCGTTTAGTACGCTGGTTTTTCCTGTTTGCAGTGAACCGCTTGTGCTACTTCGATATGTATTGCATTTGTTACAATGCATATAAATATCGCTAGATAACCTTTATATGATTTGTGACCCCTTACCTTTTGTTGTTCGAATTTGGAAGGGACCTGTGTAATCTACACCAGTTTTTGAGAACGGTCTCGCTGGTATGACTAGCTCCGGGTAAATTTCCCATTAGTTGATGTATTACTACATTGTTAAACCGATGACATCTACGTCCATTTGTTATCCAAAACCTCTTACGGATATACGGTAATGTCAGTTGTGTTCCTCCGTTCAGTGTTGAATTGTGTGCTTGTATTATCCGTTTTGTTACTTGATGTTCTGGAGGATGGTTTTCTATCAAACCAGCTATTGGAATTTTGTAGCCCGCCTCCTACTCTTAATATCCCTGTTTTATTTATGAATGGGTTGAGTGAGAGTATTTTACTTTTCGAAGATAAAGCCTTTTCTGAGACATATTATTTCTTCCTTGTATTTTGTTGTTTGTACGTTTTTTATAACAAATAATAGAGCTAGCGCTGTATAATAAATAACTAAAAGTTTCCTTTATAAATCTTTATAAACACAAAAGGTTTTTTAAAACGTTTTTTATTTAATATAATAAATTTTTTCACTCGTTGACGAAAAAAAAACAAGAATCAATAATTAAAATAAAAAGATGTTCATTAACAAAAGTTTATACAAAGCAAGGATGATTGTACAAAATTGTTATTTTTCGCATCCCAACTTAGTGCGTTCATTAAATAAAGAAATTACTAAAAAACTTCAACAAACGCGATTGTTTTCCGTATTTTGATAATTGATGAAAACCTTTGCAGGAGATGTTTGGTGATGGATGAATCACAATTAATGGTTAATGCTTTTATTGAATTTGTTTTTTGTTCTGAAGGATCATTTAACAGGAGAGGTTGTTCTGGGTTTGGAATTGCAGATCGTTGTAGCTAGTTTGGTCCATGCAATGCCTCCTAAACTACAGGCCTCTTACTACTCTCATTTTTCGCACATGACATCAATTTATGTCTAAATCGAGACTGCGCAATAATAATGTTTAGATATTTACACTAACAAAACAACTAGAGAAAGCAACAAAAACGTCGACATAGTGTGTCGTCATCATTTGGTGTAAGCGGCCTGTAGTTTAGCAGGCATTGGTCCATGCCACCATAATGGATGTGTTTGTAGTTGTTAGGAGCTCACCCCTCTACTCGCACAGTCTGCTGGATTCTCGGTTGATTTGATGTAATACCATTGCGCCGGCTGTGTAATTGTCTGGATTTGTGCCACTTTATTTGCCACGAAGGTTTTGTATTTGTTATAGGATTGTCTTTGATCCAGCTTAGTGTTATCATTTAATCTATCCAAGCGTAAGTAGGTGTCTTCTTGAAACCCATGTTTTCTTTAATTAAATGTAAAAGTTTGGTAGCAAAGCCCCTCATAATTCTAGTTTTGGTAGCGATATCTTGGTTTTTATTGGGGGTACCCTTTTTTTAGCTGATATTAGTGATGTAGAGCTGATATTGCTATTTTCATCTATAATTACATAATAAACTACGGCAGCGTATGCATTTTCTGAAGCATCACAAAATCCATGAATTCTTCCAATTCCAACAGCCACATTGTGCTTGACGCCCTCGATAGCGTAGTAAGTAGACCGCTTGCTATGTAACTCGGGGTCCTGGGTTCGATTCATGGCGGTAATGTGTTACATTGTGCATTGTCTTATATATCTCAAGCCATAACTATGGCCTGTTTTTTTTATTACATCGGAGTGTTCAGAGAGATAAAAAGAAAGCCTTTTCCGTTTTTTTATTTTCTCTGATCAATCTCAGATCGTCATTTTTCTATCTGAATTTGTTTTCAGACAGTTCAGAGAAAAAATGTATTTGAAAGATTTAAACAGAAAATATGGCGGACGTTATGGAAAATGGTAATTAATAAATTAATTTGTAATTAAAAATAAATTAATTGTAATATTAATAATACGGTAATTTATTATTTGTTCATGGTAGACACTCAAATTAAATGGACAACAACAAATATATTATTTTTATTAAATGAAATAAAAGCGGAGTTCAATAATCTTTAAAATGGTATAATATTGCATGTGTTTTTAACTATGTATTTTCGTCAATACTAACATATTTTACTCCATTTTTAGTATAATTTGTACTTTTAAATATTACTCGTATAATTTGTTTTAATTATTTTTACGTTTCACAAGTCATAACTTCGGCTGAAATGTCAGTCGATTGTCTAATGTTCAGTGGTCTTTACCTATTTTCTGTACAGTGTATAAAAATCGGTAATAAACCTTTTCATATAAAATATTATCAGATTTGTCAGATAAATTATCTCTCTAATTTATCTGATACCTCGGACACAATAAAAAAACAGGCCATATATTTGTCGATGCGATGCTTAATCGATCGAATTCAATAAATGGACAAAGAATGATAAAAAACGTGTTTTTCGTCGAAATTTTTGACTCAGAGGCAAAACATGTCGAAAGCGATATCTCAAAAATAAGGACTAACTTTGAAATGTGACTAGCACCATTGAATTCAGCATACTCGAATTAGGTTTACCCCCTGGGCGCCCAGCTTGTCACAAAAAAAAAAAAGTTTGCAATTCAAGCACAGTGTAATTGATCCATCTGGTTATGGTGATTTCTTCTAGTGACCGTAGAGAGTTTCTGAATCTCCACCACTGCGCGGTTATAGCCGGAGGTAGTGATTGATCCCAGGAGTGCCCTGTTAACCAAAGATCTTGCATCATTAACTTGGCCACTCACTGGATGCCAATGTATGCCGAGAGTTTTAACTGTGTCAACAAGTTTCAATTCAGCTACTCAAATCAGGGCGATGTGATTTGTAGCCCAATTACGTAAATTGAATCCACCGGTTTTGAATAAATTTGATCTAACATCTTTTCAATATCACCTGTGTATACATATCTATGTTTCTGCCATCGTAGCAATGTGCTTAGCAGGCCCTGTTGAAGAGTGGGCATATTTAGCATGATATCATTTAAAGATATTCCTGTGGATGTTTTGGCTGATGCATCGAAAACGAACTGCAGCTTGGTTGTCGTGCTCGAATCCTTCAGCATGGTGTGGTAAGTTGTAGTGCTGGCCCTCGCTAGCTACTGCTTCAGCTTCTTTCATATGAACTAAAGTTTCATATTCATCCAAAAACTGCTTATATATTTGTCCCAATTCTGGATTCCTTGAAAGCCGCTTTTTGACTTGCAATAGACGTGCAACGGCTGTCTTCTTTGAACAGCTTAATGTATTTAAGGCCAGTTGGTCCATGTCAAATGGAATCCTTACTTTTACCTTCCATCAGCCTGACGGGAAGTAAGGGATTTTGTATAGAATTCTTCACGTTCCCTTTCGTCTTCTGTTAGTTCCCTTTTCCTTGTTACTTCGAGTTCCCAAAATTGCTTTAGCTGCTCGTCAATCTGTGTCGAGGTTGTGACTAAGGTTTGAATCACCTCCATGTTTACGTCAGGAGATGCGTTTCCAGTGATTAACCAGCCTAATTTTGTCTGCTGTGCAATTGGTTCATCTGGTGCACCCCCTTTAAAAGATTAGCCATGATTATTTGGCCGTAGTAATCGAGTATATCAACGATACCGGGTTCGTAAATGTTGGATATGCCCATATCAGGTTTTTAGGGTGATTCCAACTTGGTTGCTACTTTAACCTTTTTTAAAACTTGAAGTTTGATGTGAATTCTGGACTAATTGTGAATTCTGTAATAGAACGCGCTGTTCCGGCTGTTGTTATTCCCATGCCAGCAACGTTTACATGAGTAGGAGTTCTTAATAACTTGAGACCATCTGCAGAAGCTGCAGTGATGAATGTTGCTTGGGAGGCTGGATCAATCAGCATTCCAACTAAATGTTCTCCATTGTCGGTTGTTATCCTGACCATGGCGGTTGCCAGTAAGACTCCACCTTTTAGAGTATTGACACCTGTTTGCTATGTCTTTGTTGGAGTTTCCGGCTTCTTTGCCCTTTCCTTTTGAATGTCGTGAAGTAAAGTATATGGTGGGCACCGTGATACTTTTCACATTTCTTTTGGCATTTGGGGCCGTCAAATTTTTGTAAACACCTTCTACATAAATGCTTTTCCTTTGCAGCTGTGGTCCTCTCTGTTACCGTCAAATCTTGGAACTTTCTGCAAGTGCACAGCTCGTGATCACCCCCACCACAATGAGCACAGCATGATGATGGAACCGTGGTATGATATCAAAGGGCCGAATGTCGAAGGGCCGAATGTCGAAAGGCCGATTTTTTTTTTTTTTTTTATTAATTAATTTATTTTTTTTACATATCCCTTTTTCAAACAAAAAAAAAATTGCACTATTTAAGTCCAAACCACACAAATGTGTGGGTAAAAAATCACAGTATGCAATGGCGTTTTTGATAAAAAATTTGGGTAAGATGAAATTTTTTTAAAAAATTACGCCAAAAATTTCGCTTGTGTGGAAGTACAATCAACTACATATACACAATTGTCTATATATTTATATTGTTTTTTTCGGACGAAAATAATTTTAAAAGGAATGCACAAATGCGTAAGTTGGGTCAAAACACATACAAAAATAAATTTTTGACATGGTACTTTTAGAGTACCCACACAATTGTGTTAACCGACAGGGAAAGGGATATACCTATTGGTGACGCATGACAAAATTTTCCTTCACCAAAATGTACCACTGACTGGATACGTGATGAAAAATAGTAAAATACATAAATTCATAAAAAATTCATTTATGTTTAAGAAAAAAAAATTGACAAAATATTCAATAAAACAACAAATTTAAAAAATTATATTTCTAAAAGCAAAAAAAAAAAATTCAGCCCTTCGACCCATTCGGCCCTTCGACATTCGGCCCTTCGACACATTCGGCCCTTAAACACATTGGGCCATTCGACACATTCGGCTCTTCGACATTCGGCCCTTCGACCCATTCGGCCCTTCGACACATTCGGCCCTTTGTACCCATTCCGAAACCGTCAGTGCTACTTGTGTTGCTTTTTTTTTGTTGGATATTTTGTTGTGGTGATTCCTTTTTATTAATGATCCTATCTATATAGCAACTGTAGCTAGAGAATGAAATCTTGATTCAAGAAATTCAAAAAAAACTTTTCATCGTTTTAATTTCGTTTGGTGCTTTAATGCTGGTTTCGTACAAGCGGTGTATTTCTGCATCCAGCACTACAAAAGCACTACAGTCCCGTACTCCATGCGGTGATATAATTTTCTCCTGACAATGCTAAATGGCTGAATAGCTTCGCTGCTTGTCCTCGGACCACCGAAAGTAGGTAATACATTTTTTCTTCGTTGGCTAGCTCTTCATTAGAATGAACAGTTCTATTGAATAGACTATAGAAGGCTGTCCATTGCCGATAGTCCCCGTAAAATAAGGGAATTTCCAATTTTGGTAACTTTATTTTGGGGATGTTCTTTATGTTGTCATAACAAGTGTTTGAGCCGCTCAATCCGTTATCCAGCTCTTCTTGTAATGCAATAACAATTGTTTCGTATTTGGTTTGAATGTTGTCAAAAACGTTGTTCACGAAATACTCTACATTCAAATCCTCCTTTTCGGCTTCTGCAATAATATTTTCGTGATCATTGTAGAATGAGTTCCATGCGTCTGTTAGCTACTTTAATTTCAGCTCGCAATAGACATTTGCTAGGTTTTAGCGTTGAAACGTAATCCTCTATTTTGTTTAGGTTTTGTTTTAACATCTCTGCTTTGGCTGCTTGCGATTTGTAGCGTTTTTTCTTTTTTGGGGTTGATGATCCAGTGGCTTCCTCATCTTCCTCAAATATTGGCCTTTTGCTTATTATCTTCTTTAGATTGTTTTGCTGTTAATTCTTCTTTGATTTTTAGAAGCATGGATTTCGTATCTTCAAATGCCATCTGGACTTGTCTATAATATTCTTGTTTGCGATCAATTCTGCGTTTGTTGTGTAGAATTTGTCGTACAGAAGTTGAAGGTTGATGAGGCGCTCTTCGCAGTATTTTATAGTTTTTCTGTGAGGTCCATCTTTTTTCAAGTTGATTTTGATTTGATTTATTGATTAATTTTCCTTTAGTGGTTTGCTGCCACAAAATTCGAGCGGAATCCATGATGTTCGTGTGTTAGATCAATTTTTGAATTTCCAACGTGCCGTTCGTATTGCTACTCGAAGGGTCAATGTTTCTCCTAGTGTGTTCGAAAGGAGAGATATTTGTTGCTTATTTGGTTTTTGAAATAATTAATAACATTACCGTTGGTCGGGTCTTATTAATTAGAGATAATACTATATGAAAAATAATGCTATATCAGCGTACATAAATTTATACACAGCAAGTGAATCAACTTATGCTAAACGGTGTCCATACAAACTGAATTATGCTAATTTAGCGTAATATGCTAATTCACCTTACGGCTGAACACATTCGGTTGAATATGTGTTGAACTGTCGCCGTTGTAGTTTCTACTATACGAATACCTTTTTTTTCTAACTGGATAAATGTGTCTTCTAATACCAAGGGTGTTAAACATATGACATCCTTAAAAACAGAATTTGGACTGCTCTACCATAAATCGTGTGTTATTAGTTGATTTGCATCGAGAAGGTAGAATTACTGTGATGGCGTGCTTACCTGTTGGATATCTGAGATTCGATTTTCCCAAATGGTTTTAAATTAGTGGGGGTTGTTTTTCACCCAACTTAGTATACAATGATTGAATCTGACCAAAAATATGCTGGCATTTTGCCAATCTTCGTGCATGATTTTCATTTACCATTTCAGTAGGTACTACATTTGGGTGTAGTTGATACAAGCATGTTTCCAAAATTTTGATCTGAACCTTTGATCCTCTGACTTAATTATGCCTCTCTTTCGAATTTGATTTTTATGTCATTTCACATTTCCCCGGCTAGAAACAACCAAATACATACGTCTTTCAATAACTTCAATGATTTTGCCATCTAGCCATTTTTTCCTTCCCGAAAATTTCGTACATAGACAAAGAAAGGACTTCGAATAATTCACACGGTGATTTGTCTGAATTGTTTGGTGTCGCACGATACGTTGAGAGACATTTTAAGTAAAGCACGGTCTTTGTTCGATCGTCATTTCCTTATTGAATATCCTATTGAAAGTTCTGACGAATCTTTCCGCTTTGCCGTTTGATTCAGGATGGAATGGAACGGTTCTCAGATGCTATTCGCCGTACAGAACTGTTCAAACTCTATCGATGTGAATTGAGGAAAATTATCGCTGACCAATGTTTCCACTGACACATACATATTAACCACATTTTATCGAAAAACGTCCCTGCGTGTAGTCAATGTGAATGCACTGTCATGGTTTATTTCGTGTTTTCCACGCGCTGTATTCTCATTTTCAGCATGCCATTTCATTTTGACACGCATCACACTGATTTACCACGTTTTCGATATCCTAACAATGACATCTTGCAAGTTCCTTCATTCTTGTTTGTCCCCCGTGATCTTGATGTAACAGTAAGAGAGCATTTTTTATCGTAACGTCTGAGGAATAACATACTCTGTCTGCCATAGAAGAATGTTATTAAAAATATTCAAGGAAAATCTTCTACTAAAATAAGGTTCAAGTCTGGCTTGGTACTTGTTGAGCACTTTCGGCCATTCTTTTTGGATAAACTCAACAACTTCCATAATCAGTTTGCCGGACATTTGGTGTTTCCTAATAACGTTTTCATCGATCGGTTCAAATTCTGCCAAATTCTGGATTGCTACCCATTGGCAACCTTAACAAACCATCCGCATTTCCAAGTAGGTTTGTTGGCTTATATTTGATTAAGTGCGTCTTTCTCAATCTGACTGTAGTTGCATTGTGATACAGTCAATGTTTTTGGTGCATGCGCTATTGGTTACTCAGAACTATCAGGGAATCGATATGAGATTACGGCTCCAATTCCGACTTTCTCGTCACATCCGTCAGAACTCGTTTTAGAGACTGAAAAGCGTCTTCTTGAAGCGCTAACCATCGAAATTTCACCCCGTACCTATAAACGCTTCGATATCCTTTACGCTTTGCGGGCGCAGCAGTTTTGCAAAGGCTTGTAGTCGGCCTTCTTTTTGTTGGTCCAATTTAAACTGCAAAGAAGTCCATTTTCTTGAATTCTAAACAATTCACGAAGATTTCGTATATATTCTGCATCGTCTCGGTCAGAAATGATTATATCATCTTGATAAGGTGCACAATGCGGAAGTCCAGCAATTATTTGTTCCATAAACCTCTGGAATCATTTTGTACATACACATTTGTGCTTGGTGGACATATATTGAAGCAAAAAACAAAAGTTCTAGCCGGAAAAGGGATATAGGGTTCTTTCTTGCTTTTCCTCTTGTGAACCAAGTCTATTAAGAATATCTTGAAGTATTTTATTATGGGATTTTTCTCGTGTTTACGTTTTATAGACCTGCCTGCACACATACAAACGGTATTTGTAAGAATTTGGTATGACAGCAAAACATCGGTAATTTGGTACACCATTTTGGTTGCTTGGGATAAGTGTACTAAAATGTTTAGAACTCTAATGGTATAACATTTGTAAGTAATGTTGA
This sequence comes from Nephrotoma flavescens, assembly GCA_932526605.1. Lineage (NCBI taxonomy): Eukaryota > Metazoa > Arthropoda > Insecta > Diptera > Tipulidae > Nephrotoma > Nephrotoma flavescens. The sequence goes on from OW052223.1 coordinate 10,521,870, forward strand.
ACAGATTCTCACTTAGAAAGTTCGATTACATATTTACAAATAGTGGAATCAATAAATTTAAGTTTGATAATTTATTAATTTAGTAGGCAAACTGTACAAGGTTTCGAAAATATTTTAATGCTAAATATTGTATAATATATAATGTATACTAAAATCGTGACAGACCGTGGTTAATGTTTTAGACCATTTACGCATTTGACGTTCGCCATTTTGAATTCGCCCAATTGGGTGGTTTAAATAGTTTTTTAGTTGCGATTCAATCTCTTTCACGGAAAAAGTGTATAATTCGCTTTTTCGATTTGTAAATAAAATAAAAACTATTTAATAGTTTTTGTATATGTGATGTGCTTCGATTACTTATTTTAATTTATGTAAATATGATTTCCATATACAGTATAAATACAATATAATTTCGACAAATATTCGTGGAAACATTGCGTTTTTTTTATTTTAATTAATACAATAATCGAAACTACATATATCTTACACCACAATAATATAAATAAACCGAAAGAAAATAAAACATGTTTAACAGGAATGACATCACAAACAATAAAATGATGACTGGTGGAGGTGTTGTTGCGGGCATTACACCTCTTGGCGGTGGATTAAGGCTACCAAAGACGACACCGATAACAAACGAATTTGAAATTTCTAATACGGTGCTGGGGCTCGGTATCAATGGGAAGGTGGTACAGTGCATAAGCCGGAAGAATGGGTATAAATACGCTTTGAAAGTGTTGCACGATAATCATAAGGCCCGTCGTGAAGTGGATATACATTGGCGGGCCAGTGGGTGCTCAAATATAGTTAATATCATCGATGTGTATGAGAATACATACAGTGGGAGTAAATGTTTATTGGTGGTTATGGAATGGTATGTTGCTGCGCTTATGTTTTTTGTATTTTAAGTTAAACCTAAATTTAATATTCTCTTTACAGCATGGAGGGCGGCGAATTATTTCAACGAATCGATCGTCAAGAAGGAGCTTTCACCGAACGGGAAGCCGCCCATATAATGCATGAAATTTGCGTTGCCGTAAAATATTTGCACAATATAAATATCGCTCATCGTGATTTAAAACCCGAAAATTTATTGTATACGTCACAATCACCGAACGCAATACTGAAGCTAACAGATTTTGGATTCGCAAAGGAAACGCATATCAAGGATACATTACAAACTCCTTGTTTTACTCCATATTATGTGGCACCCGAAGTTCTTGGCCCCGAAAGATACGACAAAAGTTGTGATATATGGTCGCTTGGCGTTATCATGTATATTTTATTATGTGGATTTCCACCATTTTATAGCAATCACGGTCTGGCAATATCACCGGGCATGAAAAAACGGATACGAACTGGTCAATATGATTTTCCGAATCCGGAGTGGCAAAATGTTAGTCAAGCAGCAAAAGAATTAATTAAAGGCATGCTAAATGTGGACCCGGCACGTCGTTTAACGATTGAACAAGTTATGAAGAACTCTTGGATTGCGGTAGGATTTTTATTTTTGATGTTTTCAAATTTAATTAATTTCATTATTCTGTTGATCTTGACCGGCATTTCATCCTTTTCCATTCTCTGCACTTGACACAAATCGGTTGTGTAATCCAGAATATGAAAAAGATAAAGGAATATTAGAATCTCTTTCGGCTATGTAATAATTTCGGTGAAAGATGCCAAACTAAATATAAACGCTGCTTGTTTTACAAATGTGTCATACAGCTGGATTTAATGTGAAAGAACAACCAATGCACTTTGATTGACAGTCAAACAGTTCCAACCCACCCACAAGCGTGAATTTGTTTTAATAAAATTTTAGATAATTTGTTACCAAGTAATACATATGAAAATGTGGGCCAGTTTATTGGAGGCGAGATCTAGATTCATCCTCAATGGAAAGTATGACCAATCCCCTTATTGTCACTTTAGCACAGATATTTTAATATTCCGACGATACTTCTGAAAAATAATTCAGCGATAGCTTACAATCTATGATCTTTTCATAAATAATTTAAACTGGTTCTAATTTGATCGATTTCATCATTGAAAAAACAAAAAAAAATGCTTTCCTTATTTAAATAATTAACGAAACTATTAAATGTTTCTTTCTTTTCAGCAATACACAGCTGTACCACAAACACCCTTACATACTGGTCGGGTACTAAAAGAGGACGAAGAAATATGGCCTGAATTCCAAGAAGAAATGACCCGGTCATTAGGCATAATGCGCGTCGATTATGATCAAATTCATGTAAAAAATTTGGAAAATTCGAATAATCCACTACTAAATAAGCGCCGCAATAAGGGCGAAGAAAAGCTGCAAAGTGGCATCAACGAAATGAAAATTAAAAATTAAATAATAATTTATTTTAAAAGTAAGAATCGCCACATTATTTTAGTAAAATTATATACAAAAATTAATTAAATAATGTTATTTTGTACTTAAGAAAAACGGAAAGTTATTAAAATCACTGGTCTCAAAAAATTTACAGAAAATTTGCCAAAAATTTGCCACTAAACTTTCAATTACTAATACTACATATTTTATCATTAGGATTTGTGAATTTTCTGTTTTATCATAAACTAGATTGCATATTTTAATTTTCATACGTACCGATTATTGTTTCTCAGGTCTAGATTTTACCTTCGAACCGTAAATAATTTATGATGCTTTGCTTGTTACAAAGCTGCGCGCGTATCTTTAAATTATATTTTACGTATATCGCAAACCTTGTACAATGAACTACTTATACCGATAAACGTTAATTTAATCATTCCAAATTGGTAAATTGTATAAAAATCTATTTATTTACATAAAATGTGTGCATCCCTGATAAATATTTTTAGCCTCCATTCTATTAATATAATAAAAAAAAACAAATTACCGCCCGTCCCCCTCGATTTTAGTTTTGTTTTATTATATTGTTGTAATTTAATTAAGTTATAAAATATATTTTAATAAAAAATTAATTAAAAAAATGTAATAATGGTTGTGCCTTAAAATAAAGGACCCGGAGGAAACAAAGAAAGTTCGATAAAACACAGGAATTTTTTTTGTAGCTATTGTGCTCAAATCAAGACATTAGAACTGTAGAGTGCTGAGAGATATTCAACTCTTTATTAATCCTAGAATTATCCCTGAATTCCCTTTTTATATATGTAAATGTTGTTCTATAAATTTAAATAAGGTAAACAAATTTTTTTAATTTGTATTTTGTTATAAATACATAAAATATTATTTTGCTTTGTTGTTGAAAATGTTTTATAATCGAAATATGAATAAATTGAACAAAAATCCAAAAGATTTATCAAATTGTGTAAGTAGGATTAGGCTAATGATTTAAGTTGAACGCCACAGTAACCATATATTTCAATGGTCTATATAATGGAACTAATGGAAGTTTGTGTGAATTAAATCGACCTCACTCTCAACCGCAAGACACTGTTCTAGCATCAAGCGAGACGCCATCATCGATCTCGTATAATCGACTCTAATGATTTTTAATACTGAATCATTAAATACTGCAGAAGCATACCAGAAACGGAGCACTTCCCCATTCTATCGAGGAACAGTGAATAACTAAATAAGCGATAACAAATGCTTCAGTGGCAAATCTACGTCATTTATTGCTACAGATTCCGAATGTTTCATTTATTTTCGATTAATTAATGTAATTATGAGTAGTTTGCTTCAATATGTCGTCTCGTTCGCCTGAAATCCACGTTTGAAGCATAATGTGGCCGAATTTCAAAATAAGAAATTTCCAGTAACCACGCTTTCGTTATGCGTTCTACTGTCAGTTTCGCGGTCAACGTGCCATATACATTACCTATAATCATTTTGAGCCGGAATTTCAACAAAAAAAAGTTGCCAATTTTTTGCGAAAAAACGTGATGGTTCCTTACTGTTTTTGAACGGATAAAATTAATCGATTCTTAATGTTATTACGAGTAGATCTACGTTTGGTTTGCTTCAATATGTCGCCCAGTTCGTCTGCAATCCACGTTTGAAACACAATGTGGCCGCGGATTTCAAAACGCGAAATTTCCAGTAGCCACGCTTCCCTTATGCATTCTACCGGTAGTTTCGTGGTCAACGTGCCATATACATCACCTATAATCATTTTGAGCCGGAATTTCAACAAAAAAAAAATTGCCAATTTTTTTGCGAAAAAACGTGAGCCTTACTGTTTTTGAACTTATAAAATTTATTGACACGGATTCCGAATGTTTCGTTTATTTTCGATTCTTAATGTTATTATGAGTAGATCTACGTTTAGTTTGCTTCAATATGCCGCCCAGTTCGTCTACAATCCACGTTTAAAACACAATCTGGCCGCGGATATCAAAACGCGAAATTTCCAGTAGCCACGCTTTCCTTATGCATTCTACCGGTAGTTTCGTGGTCAACGTGCCATATACATCACCTATAATCATTTTGAGCCGGAATTTCAACAAAAAAAAGTTGCCAAATTTTTTGCGAAAAAACGTGATGGCCTTACTGTTTTTGAACGGCTAAAATTTATCGACACGGATTCCGAATGTTTCGTTTATTTTCGATTCTTAATGTTATTACGAGTAGATCTACGTTTAGTTTGCTTCAATATGTCGCCTAGTTCGTCTAGAATCCACGTTTGAAACACAATATGGCCGCGGATTTCAAAACGCGAAATTTCCAGTAGCCACGCTTTCCTTATGCGTTCTACATCACCTAAAATCATTTTGAGCCGGAATTTCAACAAAAAAAAGTTAATGATGTGGCGTGAATGCGTGGTGGTATCACAATGGGCCAAAAATGGCCTAAGTGTCAACCACTGAAACCTAACCTACTGTTTTTGAACGTATAAAATTTATCGACACGGATTCCGAATGTGTTTCGTTTATTTTCGATTCTTAATGTTATTACGAGTACATCTACGTTTAGTTTGCTTCAATATGTCGCCCAATTCGTCTGCAATCCACGTTTGAAACACAATGTGGCCGCGGATTTCAAAACGCGAAATTTCCAGTAGCCACGCTTCCCTTATGCATTCTACCGGTAGTTTCGTGGTCAACGTGCCATATACATCACCTATAATCATTTTGAGCCGGAATTTCAACAAAAAAAAGTTGTCAATTTTTTTGCGAAAAAACGTGATGGTGCCTTACTGTTTTTGAACGGCTAAAATTTATCGACACGGATTCCGAATGTTTCGTTTATTTTCGATTCTTAATGTTATTACGAGTAGATCTACGTTTAGTTTGCTTCAATACGTCGCCCAATTCGTCTGCAATCCACGTTTGAAACACAATGTGGCCGCGGATTTCAAAACGCGAAATTTCCAGTAGCCACGCTTCCCTTATGCATTCTACCGGTAGTTTCGTGGTCAACGTGCCATATACATCACCTATAATCATTTTGAGCCGGAATTTCAACAAAAAAAAAGTTGCCAATTTTTTTGCGAAAAAACGTGAGCCTAACTGTTTTTGAACTTATAAAATTTATCGACACGGATTTCGAATGTTTCGTTTATTTTCGATTCTTAATGTTATTATGAGTAGATCTACGTTTAGTTTGCTTCAATATGCCGCACAGTTCGTCTGCAATCCACGTTTGAAACACAATGTGGCCGCGGATTTCAAAACGCGAAATTTCCAGTAGCCACGCTTTCCTTATGCATTCTACCGGTAGTTTCGTGGTCAACGTGCCATATACATTACCTATAATCATTTTGAGCCAGAATTTCAACAAAAAAAAGTTGCCAAATTTTTTGCGAAAAAACGTGATGGTGCCTTACTGTTTTTGAACGGCTAAAATTTATCGACACGGATTCCGAATGTTTCGTTTATTTTCGATTCTTAATGTTATTACGAGTAGATCTACGTTTAGTTTGCTTCAATATGTCGCACAGTTCGTCTGCAATCCACGTTTGAAACAAAATGTGGCCGCGGATTTGAAAACGCGAAATTTCCAGTAGCCACGCTTTTCTTATGCATTCTACCGGTAGTTTTGTGCTCAACGTGCCATATACAATACCTTTAACCATTTTGAGCCGGAATTTCAACAAGAAAAAGTTGCCAATTTGTTTGCGAAAAAACGTGATAAGCCTTACTGTTTTTGAACGGCTAAAATTTACCGACACGGATTCCGAATGTTTCGTTTATTTTCGATTCTTAATGTTATGACGAGTAGATCTACGTTTAGTTTGCTTCAATATGTCGCCTAGTTCGTCTGGAATCCACGTTTGAAACACAATGTGGCCGCGGATTTCAAAACGCGAAATTTCCAGTAGCCACGCTTCCCTTATGCATTCTACCGGTAGTTTCGTGGTCAACGAGCCATATACATTACCTATAATCATTTTGAGCCGGAATTTCAACAAAAAAAAGTTGCCAATTTTTTTGCGAAAAAACGTGATGAGCCTTACTGTTTTTGAACGGCTAAAATTTATCGACACGGATTCCGAATGTTTCTTTTTTTTCGATTCTTAATGTTATTACGAGTAGATCTACGTTTAGTTTGCTTCAATACGTCGCCTAGTTCGTCTGGAATCCACGTTTGAAACACAATGTGGCCGCGGATTTCAAAACGCGAAATTTCCAGTAGCCACGCTTCCCTTATGCATTCTACCGGTAGTTTCGTGTGCTCAACGTGCCATATACATTACCTATAATCATTTTGAGCCGGAATTTCAACAAAAAGTTGCCAATTTTTTTGCGAAAAAACGTGATGTAGCCTTACTGTTTTTGAACGGCTAAAATTTATCGACACGGATTCCGAATGTTTCGTTTATTTTCGATTCTTAATGTTATTACGAGTACATCTACGTTTAGTTTGCTTCAATATGTCGCTTAGTTCGTCTGCAATCCACGTTTGAAACACAACGTGGCCGCGGATTTGAAAACGCGAAATTTTCAGTAACCACGCTTTCCTTATGCATTCTACCGGTAGTTACTTACTGTTTTTGAACGGCTAAAATTTATCGACACAGATTTCGAATGTTTCGTTTATTTTCGATTCTTAATGTTATCACGAGTAGATCTACGTTTAGTTTGCTTCAATATGTCGCCTAGTTCGTCTGGAATCCACATTTGAAACACAATGTGGCCGCGGATTTGAAAACGCAAAATTTCCAGTAGCCACGCTTTCCTTATGCATTCTACCGGTAGTTTCGTGGTCAACGTGCCATATACATTACCTATAATCATTTTGAGCCGGAATTTCAACAAAAAAAAAGTTGTCAATTTTTTGCGAAAAAACGTGATGGTTCCTTACTGTTTTTGAACTTATAAAATTTATCGACACGGATTTCGAATGTTTCGTTTATTTTCGATTCTTAATGTTATTACGAGTAGATCTACGTTTAGTTTGCTTCAATACGTCGCCTAGTTCGTCTGGAATCCACGTTTGAAACACAATGTGGCCGCGGATTTCAAAACGCGAAATTTCCAGTAGCCACGCTTCCCTTATGCATTCTACCGGTAGTTTCGTGGTCAACGTGCCATATACATCACCTATAATCATTTTGAGCCGGAATTTCAACAAAAAAAAAAGTTGCCAATTTTTTTGCGAAAAAACGTGAGCCTTACTGTTTTTGAACTTATACAATTTATCGACACGGATTCCGAATGTTTCGTTTATTTTCGATTCTTAATGTTATTACGAGTAGATCTACGTTTAGTTTGCTTCAATACGTCGCCCAATTCGTCTGCAATCCACGTTTGAAACACAATGTGGCCGCGGATTTCAAAACGCGAAATTTCCAGTAGCCACGCTTCCCTTATGCATTCTACCGGTAGTTTCGTGGTCAACGTGCCATATACATCACCTATAATCATTTTGAGCCGGAATTTCAACAAAAAAAAAGTTGCCAATTTTTTTGCGAAAAAACGTGAGCCTAACTGTTTTTGAACTTATAAAATTTATCGACACGGATTTCGAATGTTTCGTTTATTTTCGATTCTTAATGTTATGACGAGTAGATCTACGTTTAGTTTGCTTCAATATGTCGCCTAGTTCGTCTGGAATCCACGTTTGAAACACAATGTGGCCGCGGATTTGAAAACGCGAAATTTCCAGTAGCCACGCTTCCCTTATGCATTCTACCGGTAGTTTCGTGGTCAACGAGCCATATACATTACCTATAATCATTTTGAGCCGGAATTTCAACAAAAAAAAGTTTCCAATTTTTTTGCGAAAAAACGTGATGAGCCTTACTGTTTTTGAACGGCTAAAATTTATCGACACGGATTCCGAATGTTTCGTTTATTTTCGATTCTTAATGTTATTACGAGTAGATCTACGTTTAGTTTGCTTCAATACGTCGCCCAATTCGTCTGCAATCCACGTTTGAAACACAATGTGGCCGCGGATTTCCAAACGCGAAATTTCCAGTAGCCACGCTTCCCTTATGCATTCTACCGGTAGTTTCGTGGTCAACGTGCCATATACATTACCTATAATCATTTTGAGCCGGAATTTCAACACAAAAAAAAGTTTGCGAAAAAACGTGAGCCTAACTGTTTTTGAACTTATAAAATTTATCGACACGGATTCCGAATGTTTCATTTATTTTCGATTCTTAATGTTATTACGAGTAGATCTACGTTTAGTTTGCTTCAATACGTCGCCTAGTTCGTCTGGAATCCACGTTTGAAACACAATGTGGCCGCTGATTTCAAAACGCGAAATTTCCAGTAGCCACGCTTTCCTTATGCATTCTACCGGTAGTTTCGTGGTCAACGTGCCATATACATTACCTATAATCATTTTGAGCCGGAATTTCAACAAAAAAAAGTTGCCAATTTTTTTGCGAAAAAACGTGATGAGCCTTACTGTTTTTGAACGGCTAAAATTTATCGACACGGATTCCGAATGTTTCGTTTTTTTCGATTCTTAATGTTATTACGAGTAGATCTACGTTTAGTTTGCTTCAATACGTCGCCTAGTTCGTCTGGAATCCACGTTTGAAACACAATGTGGCCGCTGATTTCAAAACGCGAAATTTCCAGTAGCAACGCTTTCCTTATGCATTCTACCGGTAGTTTCGTGGTCAACGTGCCATATACATTACCTATAATCATTTTGAGCCGGAATTTCAACAAAAAAAAGTTGCCAATTTTTTTGCGAAAAAACGTGATGAGCCTTACTGATTTTGAACGGCTAAAATTTATCGACACGGATTCCGAATGTTTCGTTTTTTTCGATTCTTAATGTTATTACGAGTAGATCTACGTTTAGTTTGCTTCAATACGTCGCCTAGTTCGTCTGGAATCCACGTTTGAAACACAATGTGGCCGCGGATTTCAAAACGCGAAATTTCCAGTAGCCACGCTTCCCTTATGCATTCTACCGGTAGTTTCGTGTGCTCAACGTGCCATATATACATTACCTATAATCATTTTGAGCCGGAATTTTAACAAAAAAGTTGCCAATTTTTTTGCGAAAAAACGTGATGTAGCCTTACTGTTTTTGAACGGCTAAAATTTATCGACACGGATTCCGAATGTTTCGTTTATTTTCGATTCTTAATGTTATTACGAGTACATCTACGTTTAGTTTGCTTCAATATGTCGCTTAGTTCGTCTGCAATCCACGTTTGAAACACAACGTGGCCGCGGATTTGAAAACGCGAAATTTTCAGTAGCCACGCTTTCCTTATGCATTCTACCGGTAGTTACTTACTGTTTTTGAACTTATAAAATTTATCGACACGGATTTCGAATGTTTCGTTTATTTTCGATTCTTAATGTTATTACGAGTAGATCTACGTTTAGTTTGCTTCAATACGTCGCCTAGTTCGTCTGGAATCCACGTTTGAAACACAATGTGGCCGCGGATTTCAAAACGCGAAATTTCCAGTAGCCACGCTTCCCTTATGCATTCTACCGGTAGTTTCGTGGTCAACGTGCCATATACATTACCTATAATCATTTTGAGCCGGAATTTCAACAAAAAAAAGTTGCCATTTTTTTTGCGAAAAAACGTGATGAGCCTTACTGTTTTTGAACGGCTAAAATTTATCGACACGGATTCCGAATGTTTCGTTTATTTTCGATTCTTAATGTTATTACGAGTAGATCTACGTTTAGTTTGCTTCAATATGTCGCACAGTTCGTCTGCAATCCACGTTTGAAACAAAATGTGGCCGCGGATTTGAAAACGCGAAATTTCCAGTAGCCACGCTTTTCTTATGCATTCTACCGGTAGTTTTGTGCTCAACGTGCCATATACAATACCTTTAACCATTTTGAGCCGGAATTTCAACAAGAAAAAGTTGCCAATTTGTTTGCGAAAAAACGTGATAAGCCTTACTGTTTTTGAACGGCTAAAATTTATCGACACGGATTCCGAATGTTTCGTTTATTTTCGATTCTTAATGTTATGACGAGTAGATCTACGTTTAGTTTGCTTCAATATGTCGCCTAGTTCGTCTGGAATCCACGTTTGAAACACAATGTGGCCGCGGATTTGAAAACGTGAAATTTCCAGTAGCCACGCTTCCCTTATGCATTCTACCGGTAGTTTTGTGGTCAACGAGCCATATACATTACCTATAATCATTTTGAGCCAGAATTTCAACAAAAAAAAGTTGCCAAATTTTTTGCGAAAAAACGTGATGGTGCCTTACTGTTTTTGAACGGCTAAAATTTATCGACACGGATTCCGAATGTTTCGTTTATTTTCGATTCTTAATGTTATTACGAGTAGATCTACGTTTAGTTTGCTTCAATATGTCGCACAGTTCGTCTGCAATCCACGTTTGAAACAAAATGTGGCCGCGGATTTGAAAACGCGAAATTTCCAGTAGCCACGCTTTTCTTATGCATTCTACCGGTAGTTTTGTGCTCAACGTGCCATATACAATACCTTTAACCATTTTGAGCCGGAATTTCAACAAGAAAAAGTTGCCAATTTGTTTGCGAAAAAACGTGATAAGCCTTACTGTTTTTGAACGGCTAAAATTTATCGACACGGATTCCGAATGTTTCGTTTATTTTCGATTCTTAATGTTATGACGAGTAGATCTACGTTTAGTTTGCTTCAATATGTCGCCTAGTTCGTCTGGAATCCACGTTTGAAACACAATGTGGCCGCGGATTTGAAAACGCGAAATTTCCAGTAGCCACGCTTCCCTTATGCATTCTACCGGTAGTTTTGTGGTCAACGAGCCATATACATTACCTATAATCATTTTGAGCCGGAATTTCAACAAAAAAAAGTTGCCAATTTTTTTGCGAAAAAACGTGATGAGCCTTACTGTTTTTGAACGGCTTAAATTTATCGACACCGATTCCGAATGTTTCGTTTATTTTCGATTCTTAATGTTATTACGAGTAGATCTACGTTTAGTTTGCTTCAATACGTCGCCTAGTTCGTCTGGAATCCACGTTTGAAATACAATGTGGCCGCGGATTTCAAAACGCGAAATTTCCAGTAGCCACGCTTCCCTTATGCATTCTACCGGTAGTTTCGTGGCCAACGTGCCATATACATCACCTATAATCATTTTGAGCCGGAATTTCAACAAAAAAAAAGTTGCCAATTTTTTTGCGAAAAAACGTGAGCCTAACTGTTTTTGAACTTATAAAATTTATCGACACGGATTCCGAATGTTTCGTTTATTTTCGATTCTTAATGTTATTACGAGTAGATCTACGTTTAGTTTGCTTCAATACGTCGCCTAGTTCGTCTGGAATCCACGTTTGAAACACAATGTGGCCGCGGATTTCAAAACGCGAAATTTCCAGTAGCCACGCTTTCCTTATGCATTCTACCGGTAGTTTCGTGTGCTCAACGTGCCATATACATTACCTATAATCATTTTGAGCCGGAATTTCAACAAAAAAGTTGCCAATTTTTTTGCGAAAAAACGTGATGTAGCCTTACTGTTTTTGAACGGCTAAAATTTATCGACACGGATTCCGAATGTTTCGTTTATTTTCGAGTCTTAATGTTATTACGAGTACATCTACGTTTAGTTTGCTTCAATATGTCGCTTAGTTCGTCTGCAATCCACGTTTGAAACACAACGTGGCCGCGGATTTGAAAACGCGAAATTTTCAGTAGCCACGCTTTCCTTATGCATTCTACCGGTAGTTACTTACTGTTTTTGAACGGCTAAAATTTATCGACACAGATTTCGAATGTTTCGTTTATTTTCGATTCTTAATGTTATCACGAGTAGATCTACGTTTAGTTTGCTTCAATATGTCGCCTAGTTCGTCTGGAATCCACATTTGAAACACAATGTGGCCGCGGATTTGAAAACGCGAAATTTCCAGTAGCCACGCTTTCCTTATGCATTCTACCGGTAGTTTCGTGGTCAACGTGCCATATACATTACCTATAATCATTTTGAGCCGGAATTTCAACAAAAAAAAAGTTGTCAATTTTTTGCGAAAAAACGTGATGGTTCCTTACTGTTTTTGAACTTATAAAATTTATCGACACGGATTTCGAATGTTTCGTTTATTTTCGATTCTTAATGTTATTACGAGTAGATCTACGTTTAGTTTGCTTCAATACGTCGCCTAGTTCGTCTGGAATCCACGTTTGAAACACAATGTGGCCGCGGATTTCAAAACGCGAAATTTCCAGTAGCCACGCTTCCCTTATGCATTCTACCGGTAGTTTCGTGATCAACGTGCCATATACATTACCTATAATCATTTTGAGCCGGAATTTCAACAAAAAAAAGTTGCCATTTTTTTTGCGAAAAAACGTGATGAGCCTTACTGTTTTTGAACGGCTAAAATTTATCGACACGGATTCCGAATGTTTCGTTTATTTTCGATTCTTAATGTTATTATGAGTAGATCTACGTTTAGTTTGCTTCAATATGCCGCCCAGTTCGTCTACAATCCACGTTTGAAACACAATGTGGCCGCGGATATCAAAACGCGAAATTTCCAGTAGCCACGCTTTCCTTATGCATTCTACCGGTAGTTACTTACTGTTTTTGAACGGCTAAAATTTATCGACACAGATTTCGAATGTTTCGTTTATTTTCGATTCTTAATGTTATCACGAGTAGATCTACGTTTAGTTTGCTTCAATATGTCGCCCAATTCGTCTGCAATCCACGTTTGAAACACAATGTGGCCGCGGATTTCAAAACGCGAAATTTCCAGTAGCCACGCTTCCCTTATGCATTCTACCGGTAGTTTCGTGGTCAACGTGCCATATACATCACCTTTAATCATTTTGAGCCGGGATTTCAACAAAAAAAAAGTTGCCATTTTTTTGCGAAAAAACGTGAGCCTAACTGTTTTTGAACTTATAAAATTTATCGACACAGATTTCGAATGTTTCGTTTATTTTCGATTCTTAATGTTATTACGAGTAGATCTACGTTTAGTTTGCTTCAATACGTCGCCTAGTTCGTCTGGAATCCACGTTTGAAACACAATGTGGCCGCGGATTTCAAAACGCGAAATTTCCAGTAGCCACGCTTCCCTTATGCATTCTACCGGTCGTTTCGTGGTCAACGTGCCATATACATTACCTATAATCATTTTGAGCCGGAATTTCAACAAAAAAAAGTTGCCATTTTTTTTGCGAAAAAACGTGATGAGCCTTACTGTTTTTGAACGGCTAAAATTTATCGCCACGGATTCCGAATGTTTCGTTTATTTTCGATTCTTAATGTTATTACGACTAGATCTACGTTTAGTTTGCTTCAATATGCCGCCCAGTTCGTCTACAATCCACGTTTAAAACACAATGTGGCCGCGGATATCAAAACGCGAAATTTCCAGTAGCCACGCTTTCCTTATGCATTCTACCGGTAGTTTCGTGGTCAACGTGCCATATACATCACCTATAATCATTTTGAGCCGGAATTTCAACAAAAAAAAAGTTGCCATTTTTTTTGCGAAAAAACGTGAGCCTAACTGTTTTTGAACTTATAAAATTTATCGACACAGATTTCGAATGTTTCGTTTATTTTCGATTCTTAATGTTATTACGAGTAGATCTACGTTTAGTTTGCTTCAATACGTCGCCTAGTTCGTCTGGAATCCACGTTTGAAACACAATGTGGCCGCGGATTTCAAAACGCGAAATTTCCAGTAGCCACGCTTCCCTTATGCATTCTACCGGTAGTTTCGTGGTCAACGTGCCATATACATCACCTATAATCATTTTGAGCCGGAATTTCAACAAAAAAAAAGTTGCCATTTTTTTTGCGAAAAAACGTGAGCCTAACTGTTTTTGAACTTATAAAATTTATCGACATGGATTCCGAATGTTTCGTTTATTTTCGATTCTTAATGTTATTACGAGTAGATCTACGTTTAGTTTGCTTCAATACGTCGCCTAGTTCGTCTGGAATCCACGTTTGAAACACAATGTGGCCGCGGATTTCAAAACGCGAAATTTCCAGTAGCCACGCTTTCCTTATGCATTCTACCGGTAGTTTCGTGGTCAACGTGCCATATACATTACCTATAATCATTTTGAGCCGGAATTTCAACAAAAAAAAGTTGCCATTTTTTTTGCGAAAAAACGTGATGAGCCTTACTGTTTTTGAACGGCTAAAATTTATCGACACGGATTCCGAATGTTTCGTTTATTTTCGATTCTTAATGTTATTATGAGTAGATCTACGTTTAGTTTGCTTCAATATGCCGCCCAGTTCGTCTACAATCCACGTTTAAAACACAATGTGGCCGCGGATATCAAAACGCGAAATTTCCAGTAGCCACGCTTTCCTTATGCATTCTACCGGTAGTTACTTACTGTTTTTGAACTTATAAAATTTATCGACACGGATTTCGAATGTTTCGTTTATTTTCGATTCTTAATGTTATTACGAGTAGATCTACGTTTAGTTTGCTTCAATACGTCGCCTAGTTCGTCTGGAATCCACGTTTGAAACACAATGTGGCCGCGGATTTCAAAACGCGAAATTTCCAGTAGCCACGCTTCCCTTATGCATTCTACCGGTAGTTTCGTGGTCAACGTGCCATATACATCACCTATAATCATTTTGAGCCGGAATTTCAACAAAAAAAAAGTTGCCAATTTTTTTGCGAAAAAACGTGATGTAGCCTTACTGTTTTTGAACGGCTAAAATTTATCGACACGGATTCCGAATGTTTCGTTTATTTTCGATTCTTAATGTTATGACGAGTAGATCTACGTTTAGTTTGCTTCAATATGTCGCCTAGTTCGTCTGGAATCCACGTTTGAAACACAATGTGGCCGCGGATTTGAAAACGCGAAATTTCCAGTAGCCACGCTTTCCTTATGCATTCTACCGGTAGTTTCGTGGTCAACGTGCCATATACATCACCTATAATCATTTTGAGCCGGAATTTCAACAAAAAAAAAAGTTGCCAATTTTTTGCGAAAAAACGTGAGCCTAACTGTTTTTGAACTTATAAAATTTATCGACACGGATTCCGAATGTTTCGTTTATTTTCGATTCTTAATGTTATGACGAGTAGATCTACGTTTAGTTTGCTTCAATATGTCGCCTAGTTCGTCTGGAATCCACGTTTGAAACACAATGTGGCCGCGGATTTCAAAACGCGAAATTTCCAGTAGCCACGCTTCCCTTATGCATTCTACCGGTAGTTTCGTGGTCAACGTGCCATATACATTACCTATAATCATTTTGAGCCGGAATTTCAACACAAAAAAAAGTTTGCGAAAAAACGTGAGCCTAACTGTTTTTGAACTTATAAAATTTATCGACACGGATTCCGAATGTTTAATTTATTTTCGATTCTTAATGTTATTACGAGTAGATCTACGTTTAGTTTGCTTCAATATGTCGCCCAATTCGTCTGGAATCCACGTTTGAAACACAATGTGGCCGCGGATTTCAAAACGCGAAATTTCCAGTAGCCACGCTTTCCTTATGCATTCTACCGGTAGTTTCGTGTGCTCAACGTGCCATATACATTACCTATAATCATTTTGAGCCGGAATTTCAACAAAAAAAGTTGCCAATTTTTTTGCGAAAAAACGTGATGTAGCCTTACTGTTTTTGAACGGCTAAAATTTATCGACACGGATTCCGAATGTTTCGTTTATTTTCGATTCTTAATGTTATTACGAGTAGATCTACGTTTAGTTTGCTTCAATATGTCGCTTAGTTCGTCTGCAATTCACGTTTGAAACACAACGTGGCCGCGGATTTGAAAACGCGAAATTTCCAGTAGCCACGCTTTCCTTATGCATTCTACCGGTAGTTACTTACTGTTTTTGAACGGCTAAAATTTATCGACACGGATTCCGAATGTTTTGTTTATTTTCGATTCTTAATGTTATTACGAGTAGATCTACGTTTAGTTTGCTTCAATATGTTGCTTAGTTCGTCTGCAATCCACGTTTGAAACACAACGTGGCCGCGGATTTGAAAACGCGAAATTTCCAGTAGCCACGCTTTCCTTATGCATTCTACCGGTAGTTACTTACTGTTTTTGAACGGCTAAAATTTATCGACACGGATTCCGAATGTTTCGTTTATTTTCGATTCTTAATGTTATTACGAGTAGATCTACGTTTAGTTTGCTTCAATACGTCGCCCAATTCGTCTGGAATCCACGTTTGAAACACAATGTGGCCGCGGATTTCAAAACGCGAAATTTCCAGTAGCCACGCTTTCCTTATGCATTCTACCGGTAGTTTCGTGTGCTCAACGTGCCATATACATTACCTATAATCATTTTGAGCCGGAATTTCAACAAAAAAAGTTGCCAATTTTTTTGCGAAAAAACGTGATGTAGCCTTACTGTTTTTGAACGGCTAAAATTTATCGACACGGATTCCGAATGTTTCGTTTATTTTCGATTCTTAATGTTATTACGAGTAGATCTACGTTTAGTTTGCTTCAATATGTCGCTTAGTGCGTCTGCAATCCACGTTTGAAACACAACGTGGCCGCGGATTTGAAAACGCGAAATTTCCAGTAGCCACGCTTTCCTTATGCATTCTACCGGTAGTTTCGTGGTCAACGTGTCATATACATTACCTATAATCATTTTGAGCCGGAATTTTAACAAAAAAAAGTTGCCAATTTTTTTGCGAAAAAACGTGATGTAGCCTTACTGTTTTTGAACGGCTAAAATTTATCGACACGGATTCCGAATGTTTCGTTTATTTTCGATTCTTAATGTTATTACGAGTAGATCTACGTTTAGTTTGCTTCAATATGTCGCCTAGTTCGTCTGGAATCCACGTTTGAAACACAATGTGGCCGCGGATTTGAAAACGCGAAATTTCCAGTAGCCACGCTTCCCTTATGCATTCTAACGGTAGTTTCGTGGTCAACGTGCCATATACATTACCTATAATCATTTTGAGCCGGAATTTCAACAAAAAAAAAAGTTGCCATTTTTTTGCGAAAAAACGTGAGCCTAACTGTTTTTGAACTTATAAAATTTATCGACACGGATTCCGAATGTTTCGTTTATTTTCGATTCTTAATGTTATTACGAGTAGATCTACGTTTAGTTTGCTTCAATATGCCGCCCAGTTCGTCTACAATCCACGTTTAAAACACAATGTGGCCGCGGATATCAAAACGCGAAATTTCCAGTAGCCACGCTTTCCTTATGCATTCTACCGGTAGTTACTTACTGTTTTTGAACGGCTAAAATTTATCGACACGGATTTCGAATGTTTCGTTTATTTTCGATTCTTAATGTTATCACGAGTAGATCTACGTTTAGTTTGCTTCAATATGTCGCGTAGTTCGTCTGCAATCCACGTTTGAAACACAATGTGGCCGCGGATTTCAAAACGCGAAATTTCCAGTAGTCACGTGATGGTTAGCCTTACTGTTTTTGAACGGCTAAAATTTATCGACACGGATTCCGAATGTTTCGTTTATTTTCGATTCTTAATGTTATTACGAGTAGATCTACGTTTAGTTTGCTTCAATACGTCGCCCAATTCGTCTGCAATCCACGTTTGAAACACAATGTGGCCGCGGATTTCAAAACGCGAAATTTCCAGTAGCCACGCTTCCCTTATGCATTCTACCGGTAGTTTCGTGGTCAACGTGCCATATACATCACCTATAATCATTTTGAGTCGGAATTTCAACAAAAAAAAAGTTGTCATTTTTTTGCGAAAAAACGTGATGTAGCCTTACTGTTTTTGAACGGCTAAAATTTATCGACACGGATTCCGAATGTTTCGTTTATTTTCGATTCTTAATGTTATGACGAGTAGATCTACGTTTAGTTTGCTTCAATATGTCGCCTAGTTCGTCTGGAATCCACGTTTGAAACACAATGTGGCCGCGGATTTGAAAACGCGAAATTTCCAGTAGCCACGCTTTCCTTATGCATTCTACCGGTAGTTTCGTGGTCAACGTGCCATATACATCACCTATAATCATTTTGAGCCGGAATTTCAACAAAAAAAAAAGTTGCCAATTTTTTGCGAAAAAACGTGAGCCTAACTGTTTTTGAACTTATAAAATTTATCGACACGGATTCCGAATGTTTCGTTTATTTTCGATTCTTAATGTTATGACGAGTAGATCTACGTTTAGTTTGCTTCAATATGTCGCCTAGTTCGTCTGGAATCCACGTTTGAAACACAATGTGGCCGCGGATTTCAAAACGCGAAATTTCCAGTAGCCACGCTTCCCTTATGCATTCTACCGGTAGTTTCGTGGTCAACGTGCCATATACATTACCTATAATCATTTTGAGCCGGAATTTCAACACAAAAAAAAGTTTGCGAAAAAACGTGAGCCTAACTGTTTTTGAACTTATAAAATTTATCGACACGGATTCCGAATGTTTAATTTATTTTCGATTCTTAATGTTATTACGAGTAGATCTACGTTTAGTTTGCTTCAATATGTCGCCCAATTCGTCTGGAATCCACGTTTGAAACACAATGTGGCCGCGGATTTCAAAACGCGAAATTTCCAGTAGCCACGCTTTCCTTATGCATTCTACCGGTAGTTTCGTGTGCTCAACGTGCCATATACATTACCTATAATCATTTTGAGCCGGAATTTCAACAAAAAAAGTTGCCAATTTTTTTGCGAAAAAACGTGATGTAGCCTTACTGTTTTTGAACGGCTAAAATTTATCGACACGGATTCCGAATGTTTCGTTTATTTTCGATTCTTAATGTTATTACGAGTAGATCTACGTTTAGTTTGCTTCAATATGTCGCTTAGTTCGTCTGCAATTCACGTTTGAAACACAACGTGGCCGCGGATTTGAAAACGCGAAATTTCCAGTAGCCACGCTTTCCTTATGCATTCTACCGGTAGTTACTTACTGTTTTTGAACGGCTAAAATTTATCGACACGGATTCCGAATGTTTTGTTTATTTTCGATTCTTAATGTTATTACGAGTAGATCTACGTTTAGTTTGCTTCAATATGTTGCTTAGTTCGTCTGCAATCCACGTTTGAAACACAATGTGGCCGCGGATTTGAAAACGCGAAATTTCCAGTAGCCACGCTTTCCTTATGCATTCTACCGGTAGTTACTTACTGTTTTTGAACGGCTAAAATTTATCGACACGGATTCCGAATGTTTCGTTTATTTTCGATTCTTAATGTTATTACGAGTAGATCTACGTTTAGTTTGCTTCAATACGTCGCCCAATTCGTCTGGAATCCACGTTTGAAACACAATGTGGCCGCGGATTTCAAAACGCGAAATTTCCAGTAGCCACGCTTTCCTTATGCATTCTACCGGTAGTTTCGTGTGCTCAACGTGCCATATACATTACCTATAATCATTTTGAGCCGGAATTTCAACAAAAAAAGTTGCCAATTTTTTTGCGAAAAAACGTGATGTAGCCTTACTGTTTTTGAACGGCTAAAATTTATCGACACGGATTCCGAATGTTTCGTTTATTTTCGATTCTTAATGTTATTACGAGTAGATCTACGTTTAGTTTGCTTCAATATGTCGCTTAGTGCGTCTGCAATCCACGTTTGAAACACAACGTGGCCGCGGATTTGAAAACGCGAAATTTCCAGTAGCCACGCTTTCCTTATGCATTCTACCGGTAGTTTCGTGGTCAACGTGTCATATACATTACCTATAATCATTTTGAGCCGGAATTTTAACAAAAAAAAGTTGCCAATTTTTTTGCGAAAAAACGTGATGTAGCCTTACTGTTTTTGAACGGCTAAAATTTATCGACACGGATTCCGAATGTTTCGTTTATTTTCGATTCTTAATGTTATTACGAGTAGATCTACGTTTAGTTTGCTTCAATATGTCGCCTAGTTCGTCTGGAATCCACGTTTGAAACACAATGTGGCCGCGGATTTGAAAACGCGAAATTTCCAGTAGCCACGCTTCCCTTATGCATTCTAACGGTAGTTTCGTGGTCAACGTGCCATATACATTACCTATAATCATTTTGAGCCGGAATTTCAACAAAAAAAAAAGTTGCCATTTTTTTGCGAAAAAACGTGAGCCTAACTGTTTTTGAACTTATAAAATTTATCGACACGGATTCCGAATGTTTCGTTTATTTTCGATTCTTAATGTTATTACGAGTAGATCTACGTTTAGTTTGCTTCAATATGCCGCCCAGTTCGTCTACAATCCACGTTTAAAACACAATGTGGCCGCGGATATCAAAACGCGAAATTTCCAGTAGCCACGCTTTCCTTATGCATTCTACCGGTAGTTACTTACTGTTTTTGAACGGCTAAAATTTATCGACACAGATTTCGAATGTTTCGTTTATTTTCGATTCTTAATGTTATCACGAGTAGATCTACGTTTAGTTTGCTTCAATATGTCGCGTAGTTCGTCTGCAATCCACGTTTGAAACACAATGTGGCCGCGGATTTCAAAACGCGAAATTTCCAGTAGTCACGTGATGGTTAGCCTTACTGTTTTTGAACGGCTAAAATTTATCGACACGGATTCCTAATGTTTCGTTTATTTTCGATTCTTAATGTTATTACGAGTAGATCTACGTTTAGTTTGCTTCAATATGTCGCCCAATTCGTCTGCAATCCACGTTTGAAACACAATGTGGCCGCGGATTTGAAAACGCGAAATTTCCAGTAGCCACGCTTTCCTTATGCATTCTACCGGTAGTTTCGTGGTCAACGTGCCATATACATCACCTATAATCATTTTGAGCCGGAATTTCAACAAAAAAAAAAGTTGCCAATTTTTTGCGAAAAAACGTGAGCCTAACTGTTTTTGAACTTATAAAATTTATCGACACGGATTCCGAATGTTTCGTTTATTTTCGATTCTTAATGTTATGACGAGTAGATCTACGTTTAGTTTGCTTCAATATGTCGCCCAATTCGTCTGGAATCCACGTTTGAAACACAATGTGGCCGCGGATTTCAAAACGCGAAATTTCCAGTAGCCACGCTTTCCTTATGCATTCTACCGGTAGTTTCGTGTGCTCAACGTGCCATATACATTACCTATAATCATTTTGAGCCGGAATTTCAACAAAAAAAGTTGCCAATTTTTTTGCGAAAAAACGTGATGTAGCCTTACTGTTTTTGAACGGCTAAAATTTATCGACACGGATTCCGAATGTTTCGTTTATTTTCGATTCTTAATGTTATTACGAGTAGATCTACGTTTAGTTTGCTTCAATATGTCGCTTAGTTCGTCTGCAATTCACGTTTGAAACACAACGTGGCCGCGGATTTGAAAACGCGAAATTTCCAGTAGCCACGCTTTCCTTATGCATTCTACCGGTAGTTACTTACTGTTTTTGAACGGCTAAAATTTATCGACACGGATTCCGAATGTTTTGTTTATTTTCGATTCTTAATGTTATTACGAGTAGATCTACGTTTAGTTTGCTTCAATATGTTGCTTAGTTCGTCTGCAATCCACGTTTGAAACACAACGTGGCCGCGGATTTGAAAACGCGAAATTTCCAGTAGCCACGCTTTCCTTATGCATTCTACCGGTAGTTACTTACTGTTTTTGAACGGCTAAAATTTATCGACACGGATTCCGAATGTTTCGTTTATTTTCGATTCTTAATGTTATTACGAGTAGATCTACGTTTAGTTTGCTTCAATATGTTGCTTAGTTCGTCTGCAATCCACGTTTGAAACACAATGTGGCCGCGGATTTGAAAACACGAAATTTCCAGTAGCCACGCTTCCCTTATGCATTCTACCGGTAGTTTCGTGGTCAACGTGCCATATACATTACCTATAATCATTTTGAGCCGGAATTTCAACAAAAAAAAAGTTGTCAATTTTTTGCGAAAAAACGTGATGTAGCCTTACTGTTTTTGAACGGCTAAAATTTATCGACACGGATTCCGAATGTTTCGTTTATTTTCGATTCTTAATGTTATTACGAGTAGATCTACGTTTAGTTTGCTTCAATACGTCGCCCAATTCGTCTGGAATCCACGTTTGAAACACAATGTGGCCGCGGATTTCAAAACGCGAAATTTCCAGTAGCCACGCTTTCCTTATGCATTCTACCGGTAGTTTCGTGTGCTCAACGTGCCATATACATTACCTATAATCATTTTGAGCCGGAATTTCAACAAAAAAAGTTGCCAATTTTTTTGCGAAAAAACGTGATGTAGCCTTACTGTTTTTGAACGGCTAAAATTTATCGACACGGATTCCGAATGTTTCGTTTATTTTCGATTCTTAATGTTATTACGAGTAGATCTACGTTTAGTTTGCTTCAATATGTCGCTTAGTTCGTCTGCAATCCACGTTTGAAACACAACGTGGCCGCGGATTTCAAAACGCGAAATTTCCAGTAGCCACGCTTTCCTTATGCATTCTACCGGTAGTTTCGTGGTCAACGTGTCATATACATTACCTATAATCATTTTGAGCCGGAATTTTAACAAAAAAAAGTTGCCAATTTTTTTGCGAAAAAACGTGATGTAGCCTTACTGTTTTTGAACGGCTAAAATTTATCGACACGGATTCCGAATGTTTCGTTTATTTTCGATTCTTAATGTTATTACGAGTAGATCTACGTTTAGTTTGCTTCAATATGTCGCTTAGTTCGTCTGCAATTCACGTTTGAAACACAACGTGGCCGCGGATTTGAAAACGCGAAATTTCCAGTAGCCACGCTTTCCTTATGCATTCTACCGGTAGTTACTTACTGTTTTTGAACGGCTAAAATTTATCGACACGGATTCCGAATGTTTTGTTTATTTTCGATTCTTAATGTTATTACGAGTAGATCTACGTTTAGTTTGCTTCAATATGTTGCTTAGTTCGTCTGCAATCCACGTTTGAAACACAACGTGGCCGCGGATTTGAAAACGCGAAATTTCCAGTAGCCACGCTTTCCTTATGCATTCTACCGGTAGTTACTTACTGTTTTTGAACGGCTAAAATTTATCGACACGGATTCCGAATGTTTCGTTTATTTTCGATTCTTAATGTTATTACGAGTAGATCTACGTTTAGTTTGCTTCAATATGTTGCTTAGTTCGTCTGCAATCCACGTTTGAAACACAATGTGGCCGCGGATTTGAAAACACGAAATTTCCAGTAGCCACGCTTCCCTTATGCATTCTACCGGTAGTTTCGTGGTCAACGTGCCATATACATTACCTATAATCATTTTGAGCCGGAATTTCAACAAAAAAAAAGTTGTCAATTTTTTGCGAAAAAACGTGATGTAGCCTTACTGTTTTTGAACGGCTAAAATTTATCGACACGGATTCCGAATGTTTCGTTTATTTTCGATTCTTAATGTTATTACGAGTAGATCTACGTTTAGTTTGCTTCAATACGTCGCCCAATTCGTCTGGAATCCACGTTTGAAACACAATGTGGCCGCGGATTTCAAAACGCGAAATTTCCAGTAGCCACGCTTTCCTTATGCATTCTACCGGTAGTTTCGTGTGCTCAACGTGCCATATACATTACCTATAATCATTTTGAGCCGGAATTTCAACAAAAAAAGTTGCCAATTTTTTTGCGAAAAAACGTGATGTAGCCTTACTGTTTTTGAACGGCTAAAATTTATCGACACGGATTCCGAATGTTTCGTTTATTTTCGATTCTTAATGTTATTACGAGTAGATCTACGTTTAGTTTGCTTCAATATGTCGCCTAGTTCGTCTGGAATCCACGTTTGAAACACAATGTGGCCGCGGATTTGAAAACGCGAAATTTCCAGTAGCCACGCTTCCCTTATGCATTCTAACGGTAGTTTCGTGGTCAACGTGCCATATACATTACCTATAATCATTTTGAGCCGGAATTTCAACAAAAAAAAAAGTTGCCATTTTTTTGCGAAAAAACGTGAGCCTAACTGTTTTTGAACTTATAAAATTTATCGACACGGATTCCGAATGTTTCGTTTATTTTCGATTCTTAATGTTATTACGAGTAGATCTACGTTTAGTTTGCTTCAATATGCCGCCCAGTTCGTCTACAATCCACGTTTAAAACACAATGTGGCCGCGGATATCAAAACGCGAAATTTCCAGTAGCCACGCTTTCCTTATGCATTCTACCGGTAGTTACTTACTGTTTTTGAACGGCTAAAATTTATCGACACAGATTTCGAATGTTTCGTTTATTTTCGATTCTTAATGTTATCACGAGTAGATCTACGTTTAGTTTGCTTCAATACGTCGCCCAATTCGTCTGCAATCCACGTTTGAAACACAATGTGGCCGCGGATTTCAAAACGCGAAATTTCCAGTAGTCACGTGATGGTTAGCCTTACTGTTTTTGAACGGCTAAAATTTATCGACACGGATTCCTAATGTTTCGTTTATTTTCGATTCTTAATGTTATTACGAGTAGATCTACGTTTAGTTTGCTTCAATATGTCGCCCAATTCGTCTGCAATCCACGTTTGAAACACAATGTGGCCGCGGATTTCAAAACGCGAAATTTCCAGTAGCCACGCTTCCCTTATGCATTCTACCGGTAGTTTCGTGGTTTACGTGCCATATACATCACCTATAATCATTTTGAGCCGGAATTTCAACAAAAAAAAAGTTGCCAATTTTTTGCGAAAAAACGTGAGCCTAACTGTTTTTGAACTTATAAAATTTATCGACACGGATTCCGAATGTTTCGTTTATTTTCGATTCTTAATGTTATTACGAGTAGATCTACGTTTAGTTTGCTTCAATACGTCGCCCAATTCGTCTGCAATCCACGTTTGAAACACAATGTGGCCGCGGATTTCCAAACGCGAAATTTCCAGTAGCCACGCTTCCCTCCCTTATGCATTCTACCGGTAGTTTCGTGGTCAACGTGCCATATACATTACCTATAATCATTTTGAGCCGGAATTTCAACAAAAAAAAAGTTGCCATTTTTTTTGCGAAAAAACGTGAGCCTAACTGTTTTTGAACGGCTAAAATTTATCGACACGGATTCCGAATGTTTCGTTTATTTTCGATTCTTAATGTTATTACGAGTAGATCTACGTTTAGTTTGCTTCAATATGTCGCCTAGTTCGTCTGGAATCCACGTTTGAAACACAATGTGGCCGCGGATTTGAAAACGCGAAATTTCCAGTAGCCACGCTTTCCTTATGCATTCTACCGGTAGTTTCGTGGTCAACGTGCCATATACATTACCTATAATCATTTTGAGCCGGAATTTCAACACAAAAAAAGTTGCCAAATTTTTTGCGAAAAAACGTGATGAGCCTTACTGTTTTTGAACGGCTAAAATTTATCGACACGGATTCCGAATGTTTCGTTTATTTTCGATTCTTAATGTTATTACGAGTAGATCTACGTTTAGTTTGCTTCAATATGTCGCCTAGTTCGTCTGGAATCCACGTTTGAAACACAATGTGGCCGCGGATTTGAAAACGCGAAATTTCCAGTAGCCACGCTTTCCTTATGCATTCTACCGGTAGTTTCGTGGTCAACGTGCCATATACATTACCTATAATCATTTTGAGCCGGAATTTCAACACAAAAAAAGTTGCCAAATTTTTTGCGAAAAAACGTGATGAGCCTTACTGTTTTTGAACGGCTAAAATTTATCGACACGGATTCCGAATGTTTCGTTTATTTTCGATTCTTAATGTTATTACGAGTAGATCTACGTTTAGTTTGCTTCAATATGTCGCCCAATTCGTCTGCAATCCACGTTTGAAACACAATGTGGCCGCGGATTTGAAAACGCGAAATTTCCAGTAGCCACGCTTTCCTTATGCATTCTACCGGTAGTTTCGTGGTCAACGTGCCATATACATTACCTATAATCATTTTGAGCCGGAATTTCAACAAAAAAAAGTTGCCAATTTTTTTGCGGAAAAACGTGATGAGCCTTACTGTTTTTGAATGGCTAAAATTTATCGACACGGATTCCGAATATTTCGTTTATTTTCGATTCTTAATGTTATTACGAGTAGATCTACGTTTAGTTTGCTTCAATATGTCGCCTAGTTCGTCTGGAATCCACGTTTGAAACACAATGTGGCCGCGGATTTCAAAACTCGAAATTTCCAGTAGCCACGCTTTCCTTATGCGTTCTACATTACCTATTTTTTTTTTTTTTTTTTGAATCTTCGCTTTATTTATTTCAATTCAATATTAACTTTGTTTTTGGGCCAAAGCTGATTAAAAAAATGCCCTTTACATTTACAAATATAATGATTAATGCTCCGTCTGGAGTCTCAAACCATGTTCTTTATTTTTTTTTTATACAAATCAATCGGGTTATTTAAAATTAATGTGTGTAAAATTCAATGTTTTATTTTATTTAATTTTGGCCAAAAAAGTGTAAAATGCCAAAACTGTTTCTACTGAAATGAGTCCGAGAGCGATGGTGGAGTGGTTTTGGACCACTCGCTTCAGTGTCCGCAGTCCTCCGCCACTCCCGCTCTCGGCTCATCATTTCGTATGGTAATTGTTGTTTATGTTGTCTTGTTGTATATAATCCAATGGCTCGTATCATTATTAGGTTGTGGGTAGGTCTTGAAGCCACCAGTATTTCCGCCTTGTTCTCGCAATCTTGTCTGGATCTAGAACGATATTATTATAATCAAAGCGATTGTGTAGATGGTACAGCTGTGGATTATCGAATATTTCCTCTTCAAATCCTTTTGTGTTCTGTTTTCTCTCTAGGTGGTAGATCTTTGGGTATCTGTTCTCCCTGTTGTCAATGTATCCAATTTTATCTAAATATATAAATGTCTCTGGTCCTGGATTTTTGTCCTTTTTGCATCTCTCCCTCTGTATGCTATCTTCGGTATAGTAGGGGGCAAATATTAATGAGTTTTCTCTATTGTCTGTAGATCTTTTGATATGGTCTCTGACCAGCTTTAGTATGTGGAGATCTATTCTATCTTTCCCAAATTTCTCGTACTGCTTTTGGTTTGATATGTATTTTTTAAAGCCTGAGCTCGCTGATCGATGTTCCCCATTGCAGTATCGGAGGCATTTCCTTTCGAAGATTCTCATTTTTTCCATTGTGTATGGGCCAATATTCCACCATATTGGACAACCATATGTTAATATTGGGCGTACCAAAGATTTATAGCATATATATTTAACTTTTGGACTGATTGATCGTGCACAAAATAATCTTCGATTGGCGTAGAATATTTTTTTAGCCTTTATTATCTGTTGCTGTATATGCTTGTCTAGATAGAGCAGTTTATCTAGATTTATTCCTAAATATTTAACTGATGGCTTTTGCACACAGGTCGTACCAGCTATTTTGACTTGGAATTTTTTCCAGTTTAGTTGTGTGTCCCAGTTTGCTAACCGGTAGGGTTTCCTGAATAGTATCGTTTCACATTTGGTGGGGTTGATTTTTATCCTCCATGTATGCAAGTAATCCATCGTAAATTCTACTGCCTGTTATATGTTGTGTGTGATATTTTTAATTTTTTCGTGTGTGCCATAGATCACCAGGTCGTCTGCGTAGGCTATTGTTTGTATTTCCTGTGTGTTCAAGCGTTCGTGGTCTACGAGGTCCTTCGTGTATAAGTTAAATAATATTGGTGCTGTTATGGAGCCTTGTTGTAGTTCATTGTGAATTTGGAACGTTTGATCTGATATCTGAGTGCCGTTTGTTGTTTTGAATTTTCTATTGTACAACAGTTCGTACAGTAATTGTGTTATATCGGGGCTAAATTTCATTTGTATCATCTTGTATAGCAGTCCGTCTAACCACACCGACTCGAAGGCCTTCTCCATATCGATCAGTACTGCGCCGGTCGCCTTTCTCCGGTTTAGGTTTCGGCATACATCTGATGTTAGCCTTGTGATGGCGTGTATAGTCGAATGACCATGCCGGGAACCGAATTGATTGTCCGGTATTAGTTCTTGTTCCTTTGTGTGCTCGAGAATTCTTTCGTATATGACAATTTCGTATATTTTGCCTAGGTTCGATAACAGGCTTATTGGACGATAGCTGCTTGGCTGGATTGTTGGTTTTCCCTTTTTCGGTATCGGGTAGATTTTCGCTGTTTTCCACGCTTTCGGGAAGGTGCGATTATTCAAACAGTGATTGATCAAGCTGCACAGTTCTTGTATTATCTCGCTGGGTAAATGTTTTAAAGCGACACACGGGAGATTATCTAAGCCGAACGATTTCTTGGTATTTAAGCATTTAATTATTGTGATCAGTTCGTTCGTGTTTGTGAAGTAGTTGCGATTACTGTTGTTACTATTGTTTGTTTGTGGGTTTAGTGCGGTATTATTTGTAGTGAATATAGTTTTTGTTAAATGGTTTACTTTATTTATTTCAAATTGTGCTTTTAGTGGGTCTATTGTACGTTTTGTTGATTGTTCATGGTGCGGTTTTCCCAGTGTTGGATTGGGTATTGTTGTTTTTTGTATGTGGTGTCCAATTATTTTTAAATTATCATGTTGATCGTAACTACTATACTGTGTCCCTTGTTTTTCTAATTTTGCCCAGTCAATGTTTAGTTCCTGCATGGTTCTCGTTTCGTGCTCGTCTATCTCTAAGTGTTGTATGTTCAGATCCTTTGATTTTGCGCTAGCCGTGATCCGTTTTATTTGATGGAACATTTTTGGACCCGGTTTTATTTTTCCAATGTGTTCCGTCCATTTTTTATTCACTTCCATTTGCACGTTCTGTGTGACTAATTCATTTATTCTTTTTATTTCCGCTTTAAGTATGTTTATTTGCGGCCGCGATATTCTTCCTGTCCTTTTTCCGTTTTTTAGTGCTGTAATCCGTTTTGATTTTTGTTTGTATAAGTTTTGTATGATGTTGTTAGTGTAGCACTCCATATTATTTTTTCTTATTTATTTTGGGTATTGTTTCTTTTATGTTGTTAATTATTAATTGTGTTATTGTCTTAATATTTGTATCTATTTCGGTATCTGTGATGTTGTGATCTATTGGTATTATTTGTGATATGTTGTTGTCGTGTAAATGTTTGTTGTATAATTTTTGTAGTTTTAGTTGCCATACGGGCCAGTCGGCTTTATTAAAGTTAAATCGTACGGAATCTACGTTAATGGTGTCTAAATGGAATGTGTGATTGTTGATGTTGTAATTGTTGCATATTATTTCGATGGCCTTGTGATCACTATCGTACGTGTGAGCCGGTATTTTGCCCCTCTCATCCGTTTGGATATTTAGTCGCATGTCGACTATTGCGAAATCTAGGATGTTATTCGACCGCAGGAATGTTGGGCTATCTGGCATGTATAGTTTGGCTTTGTAGTCAATGTCATTATTCTGCATCCATTCTGCTAATTTTACACCTCGTATGTTGTTTGCTGAGTTTCCCCAATTTGTGTGAGTGGCGTTAAAATCGCCTGCTATGATATAATAATGGTTTGGGTTTGCGAGGTCGTGTTTTATGAATATGTCATTCCATTCTTTATGAAAATGAGTTTCGGTAATCGTGTGGTTGCAAGTGGTGCAGTATATTGCAAATATATATAGGTAGCTGTTATTTATGTTCAGTTTGATTTTTATTACAGTGTACTCTATCCCCGAGTTCTTATTTTCATTGTTCGTGTTTATTTCTTGATAGTTATATTGGTTTTTAATTATTATTGCCGTTCCTCCTGCTCGTTTTCCATGAGTGCGATCCTTTCTTATGATGTTGTAGTCTTTTAGTGTAATTGTATGTTTTTTATTTAATTTTGTCTCACTTATAAGCATAATGTCCGGTTTTTTATTATTTATGAAGTTAAGTAAGTTCAGCCGTCTTTGTGTACTGATTAAGGAATTGACGTTGATCGCGATTATCATGAGGTTGTTTTTGTGATTGCTGTTCATTTTACCAACTGCTGTATCAATGCGAGTAGGGTAGAAATCTGTTCTCCTTGTTGAGCGACAGTCTCCGCCACTTTATCTATTTTGTTTGTGAGTACTTGGATTGTTTTAGTGTTTTCGTTTGTTGTCTCTGTCGGTGCAGTGATTGCTAATGTTTTTGCTTGTCTTCCTCCTCCCTTCAGCATTTCCGCGAATGAGCCATTTTCCTGGCTAACATACGTTTTATTTGTTATCGTGATTTGTTCTGGTTTTTTTTCTCGTTTTTCTTTGATGCGTTCTTTCAATCTATTTAATGTTGCCTGGTATACTGGACACCCTCTGTAGGAAGCTGGATGGCCTTTGGTGCTACAGTTTGTGCAATATACCTCCTCTTTGCTAACCTTCGTATTTATAGCGCATTTTCCAGGCTCGTGTTGCTGGTCGCATTTCACGCATCTGTATTTCAAGTTGCAATTTGCTGCCGCATGTCCAAACCGTTGGCATTGGTGGCACTGCATAATGATGTCACTTTTTTTTAGTGTTTCCCATGTAACAGTTTGATAATTTAATGTTTTAATTTTGTATATTTGGCTCATGTTGGTTTCGGGTGCACACTGTACGATGTAAAGTGGCAGCTTTCTTTCCTGACTTGTAGATTGTTTGGTTTTAAGTTGCGTTATATTTATTATTTTAATGTTGTGTAATTGTATCAGTGTTTTCAGTTCATCTATGTCTTCGTTTTCATGTAACCCTTTAAGTACTATTGTTTTGGGTTTCTCATCTTTTGGTGTATACGTGAAGTACGGTGTATTTACTTCTGTTAAAATTTTTTTTGCTTCTTTGTAGTTTACTAATGTTTCTGTATGTAACGTGTGTTTGTTATTATTAATTCTTTTAATGTGAAAGTTTTCTATGTTGACTCCTTTCATTAACTTTATGGTGTCGTTTATTTGTTGATTGTGTATGTGTAATGGTGGTGGTCGACTAGTTTTTTTCGCTAAGCTGTTTGCCTTTGTCTCGGTATCTTGTTTGACTGTTGTCTTTTGTGGATGTTGTTTTTGCACCGTATTTTTGTTTGTTGTTGTGAGTGTATGATTATTATTATTTTTTTTGACGGTTTTTTTGACTATCTCGAATAGTGGCAAATCCTCGTCATCGTCTCCTGCCGTTAGATCTGTTATGTCACTCTCCTCGATTTCTATATCCGCGAATCTGTTTTGCGTTGTTGTCGGTTGCATATTCGTAGCTAGCATTGGATTCTGCACCAGTTGTACTTGTTTATGTTGGGTTAACATATTTTTTAGTTGCGTTATTTCTGCCTTCATTGTTTCTATGCTGTTTTGCAGTACGGCATTTTCTTCTGCTAGCTGCTTAACCTTATCGTTTGTAATTGAAGTAAACGATTGACGTCGTTTAACTTGGGATTCAGTTCCCACAGCTGCTAGCTCCTCTGTTGACCTAGTTAATTTTAATTTGTTCGTAATTTTTTTTTTATCTATTTTCATGTTGTTTTTCTCTTCGGAGTTTTTCACTACTACTTTGGAGACGATGTTAAGATCATCGTCTGAAATCGCCGCTTCATGCGCCCGTTTGGATTTCAGTCCGCTCGTGGTAGGAGCGTTATCTTCGTTGCCCCCCATCGTTATTTTGCCACTATTATTTTGTCCCGCCATTCATAATTCGCCACTATTAAATGTTTATTAATTTTCAATTTTTACCCAATGTCTGTGTTCACCGTTTTTTTTTTGTTTTAACCAGAAAAAATTTTTTTTTTTTGATTTAAATAAGTCACTGACCTTAGTACTTCTTACCGTTATCTGCTTGTTGTGACCATGTGCCCCGATCCGCTAATTCTCGAATAATGTCCCACTTAATGTTTGTGTTATTCACTGTTCATTTTACTTTATTAAATTTTCACTAAGTAAATCTTCACTGATATCCCCTCATACACGGCAGTCTATATATGGAGGTGTATCTGTATTCACTCACTGCTTAAATCTACACCTTAATACTGTGCACATCTAATATAAAAATCACTCGATAAAAATTTAGAGTCACAATAATCACTATGAACTGTATATTTCACCGCGCATACATGAGAGTCTATGTATGGTGTGTTCACTTACTATAATCACTATAACTATTTATTGTTAAACATTATATTCTAGGCACTCCTATGACTACACTATTTATAATTCACTAACCCATTATCGTACATAAAAAAAAATAAAAACTCAAAATTTTTTGTTAATCACTTTTTGGTAAATATTTTTCAAACCACGTTTTTTATTAAAAATCGCACCATATTACGGCAAGTTGTAAACCCGTTATTTTTTTTTCACTTATACGTATACCTTGCACACACGAGAGTTTGAGTATGCCGGTTTATTACACTATATAACTAATTAAATTAAACACTAACCCATATCCACTTATATTTAAATTATATTCACTATATTTGATCACTTAATATTAATTTAGAACTAGCTTAGCACATTATAAAAATATTACTAGAATATTTTTTTTAACTGTTCACTAATTACCACTTTATTGTTTTTGATTATTTTAATATTCAAGAGCTCTTTTATTTTTGTGTGTTGACTGCACAACGTTCGCAAAAAAGTGACTACATTACCTATAATCATATTGAGCCGGAATTTCAACAAAAAAAAAGTTGCCAATTTTTTTGCGGAAAAACGTGATGAGCCTTACTGTTTTTGAATGGCTAAAATTTATCGACACGGATTCCGAATATTTCGTTTATTTTCGATTCTTAATGTTATTATGAGTAGATCTACGTTTAGTTTGCTTCAATACGTCGCCTAGTTCGTCTGGAATCCACGTTTGAAACACAATGTGGCCGCGGATTTGAAAACGCGAAATTTCCAGTAACCACGCTTTCCTTATGCATTCTACCGGTAGTTTCGTGGTCAACGTGCCATATACATTACCTATAATCATTTTGAGCCGGAATTTCAACAAAAAAAAAGTTGCCAATTTTTTTGCGAAAAAACGTGATGAGCCTTACTGTTTTTGAACGGCTAAAATTTATCGACACGGATTCCGAATGTTTCATTTATTTTCGATTCTTAATGTTATTACGAGTAGATCTACGTTTAGTTTGCTTCAATATGTCGCCTAGTTCGTCTGGAATCCACGTTTGAAACACAATGTGGCCGCGGATTTCAAAATGCGAAATTTCCAGTAGCCACGCTTCCCTTATGCATTCTACCGGTAGTTTCGTGGTCAACGTGCCATATACATTACCTATAATCATTTTGAGCCGGAATTTCAACAAAAAAAAAGTTGCCAATTTTTTTGCGAAAAAACGTGATGAGCCTTACTGTTTTTGAACGGCTAAAATTTATCGACACGGATTCCGAATGTTTCGTTTATTTTCGATTCTTAATGTTATTACGAGTAGATCTACGTTTAGTTTGCTTCAATATGTCGCCCAATTCGTCTGCAATCCACGTTTGAAACACAATGTGGCCGCGGATTTCAAAACGCGAAATTTCCAGTAGCCACGCTTCCCTTATGCATTCTACCGGTGGTCAACGTGCCATATACATTACCTATAATCATTTTGAGCCGGAATTTCAACAAAAAAAAGTTGCCAATTTTTTTGCGAAAAAACGTGATGAGCCTTACTGTTTTTGAACGGCTAAAATTTATCGACACGGATTCCGAATGTTTCGTTTATTTTCGATTCTTAATGTTATTACGAGTAGATCTACGTTTAGTTTGCTTCAATATGTCGCCTAGTTCGTCTGGAATCCACGTTTGAAACACAATGTGGCCGCGGATTTCAAAATGCGAAATTTCCAGTAGCCACGCTTCCCTTATGCATTCTACCGGAAGTTTCGTGCTCAACGTGCCATATACATTACCTATAATCATTTTGAGCCGGAATTTCAACAAAAAAAAAGTTGCCAATTTTTTTGCGAAAAAACGTGATGAGCCTTACTGTTTTTGAACGGCTAAAATTTATCGACACGGATTCCGAATGTTTCATTTATTTTCGATTCTTAATGTTATTACGAGTAGATCTACGTTTAGTTTGCTTCAATATGTCGCCTAGTTCGTCTGGAATCCACGTTTGAAACACAATGTGGCCGCGGATTTCAAAATGCGAAATTTCCAGTAGCCACGCTTCTCTTATGCATTCTACCGGTAGTTTCGTGGTCAACGTGCCATATACATTACCTATAATCATTTTGAGCCAGAATTTCAACAAAAAAAAGTTGCCAATTTTTTTGCGAAAAAACGTGATGGTTATAGCCTACTGTTTTTGAACGGATAAAATTTATCGACACGGATTCCGAATGTTTCGTTTATTTTCGATTCTTAATGTTATTACGAGTAGATCTACGTTTAGTTTGCTTCAATATGTCGTTCGTCTGCAATCCACGTTTGAAACACAATGTGGCCGCGGATTTCAAAACGCGAAATTTCCAGTAGCCATGCTTTCCTTATGCATTCTACCGGTAGTTTCGTGGTCAACGTGCCATATACATTACCTATAATCATTTTGAGCCAGAATTTCAACAAAAAAAAGTTGCCAATTTTTTTGCGAAAAAACGTGATGGTTATAGCCTACTGTTTTTGAACGGATAAAATTTATCGACACGGATTCCGAATGTTTCGTTTATTTTCGATTCTTAATGTTATTACGAGTAGATCTACGTTTAGTTTGCTTCAATATGTCGCCTAGTTCGTCTGCAATCCACGTTTGAAACACAATGTGGCCGCGGATTTCAAAACGCGAAATTTCCAGTAGTCACGCTTTCCTTATGCGTTCTACCGGTAGTTTCGTGGTCAACGTGTCATATACATTACCTATAATCATTTTGAGCCGGAATTTCAACAAAAAAAAGTTGCCAACTTTTTTGCGAAAAAACGTGAGGTTAGCCTTACTGTTTCTGAACGGCTAAAATTTATCGACACGGATTCCGAATGTTTCGTTTATTTTCGATTCTTAATGTTATTACGAGTAGATCTACGTTTAGTTTGCTTCAATATGTCGCCTAGTTCGTCTGCAATCCACGTTTGAAACACAATGTGGCCGCGGATTTCAAAACGCGAAATTTCCAGTAGCCACGCTTTCCTTATGCATTCTACCGGTAGTTTCGTGGTCAACGTGCCATATACATTACCTATAATCATTTTGAGCCAGAATTTCAACAAAAAAAAGTTGCCAATTTTTTTGCGAAAAAACGTGATGGTTAGTTAGCCTACTGTTTTTGAACGGATAAAATTTATCGACACGGATTCCGAATGTTTCGTTTATTTTCGATTCTTAATGTTATTACGAGTAGATCTACGTTTAGTTTGCTTCAATATGTCGCCTAGTTCGTCTGCAATCCACGTTTGAAACACAATGTGGCCGCGGATTTCAAAACGCGAAATTTCCAGTAGCCATGCTTTCCTTATGCATTCTAAAAAAACGTGATGGTGATTGTGTTCTTTCAAATTGCGCAATAAGAAAACGCTTATATTTAATTAAAATTTATTAAATTTGGATTTATTAAAATTTTGCTTGTTTTATTTAAAAACTAAATTAAATTTTTTTATTTTACAGATAAAATTATGGAAACAACGAGTGTCGACCCCAAAACCGCTGTTTGATGAGGACGCGCCATTTAAAAAAAAAATACCAGATATTCTGTTTAAATGTTACTGTATTTGTATATTTGTATGTATTTAATAAAAACAAAATTCTTGTTTTATCTAATAATTAAATAAATGTTTAATTTTTGAAAATAAATGTTCGCAGCATGCGACAAATGGTATGGGCTATTGGAACTTGCGCTTCCGAACGTAAGATGTCGCACCTTGCACTAAGAAGAAAAATCCGCCGATAGTCTTATTTCTTCTTAGTTCCACGTGCGACATCTAAATTTCAATAGCGCAAATATCAATAGCGCATACCATTTTGTATTTCTGTTCGCCTGTTAACTTGACAAAAAAAAAATCGGAAAATTTGCGATTTTTTTTTTCAATTTATTTTTATGTGCGCCTGTTACTTTAAGTCGGAAACAACAACAAATAAATTGAAAATGACGTCACGACAAAATTGAAAATGACGACAATGTGGATGGCGCGCGCGGTTCGATACTCGCAGTTTTTTTTTTTAATAATTTTTTATTAACGTTTTAAATAGCTATAACAAGCTAAAGTATAATAAATTAATTTTATTTAAATCTCTATTACTATTATTAGATTTATTAAATTTTTATTTTAATCTTTTTTATTTAAAATTTAAAATATTTTACGCTCATGGCAAAATTCGAACTCGAGCCCGCTAGTTGAAACGCACGCACTTTACCATCACAACACGTACTACCTTATATACGATGTATTTGTATATAATACAAAAATATAATGTTTTTTGCTATTTTGGATGTGAGTTGCTATTGCAACATCGTACGTTTATTTCGAATAATTTTGAAATTAAATTTGTGTGATTACCAAAAATTGTGCAGATGTCCAAAAGAACAAATATCGTATTTTTATCGTTCTTTAACCATTTTTAAAGGAAATTATTTAATTTTTTCATATAAGTTAAATAAATAAAAATGTCAAATTACAGTTCCTACAATTGTTTTAAGTATGTCCTTATTTAGTTTTTACATAGTTTAGAATCGTGTGCGTATTGTGTGACGGAGTGTGTGTTCAGCCTTGCTCTCAGAACAGAACAGTGGTCGATCGATATACCCGTCATCGGTATTTTGTTTGTCTGTTGGTAGTTGTGTGGTGAATGATTGATTAGATGGTTCTTGTTGAATTCACAATTACTCATTTTATCTTAAATTGATCAACTTACCTCCATCATTTACTCCATATGGCTATCAATTCCCCAACCGATTATAATTATATAATTAAAAAAAAAATTTAATATTTTTTACAAAACTGTTTTTTATTTGCAACAAATTTTTTCGTTTTCCTAAAAATAAATAAAAAATCTGTACGTTTTAGATCGAAGACACTGCAAGCCGCTCGCAAATAAAATAATTTCTAAATAGATGAAAATAAATAATGTCAAATTAAAAAATATAAGAAAATGTAAACATAAATAAATAAAAGAAAATTAATGGTAAACTTTTCTATGAAGATAAAACCAGGGAGCATTGAATCTATGCGCCTGAATACTTCAATCAAACAACTATAGCACATGTGCCCTGGTATACGAACGAAACCCCATCTCTTCCCAAGTAGAGAACTTGGTTTGCTCCGTATCTAATTTTCCCCATCACATCAATCTTTCTGGCATCATCATCATCATCACACTTCATCGATTCACCGTGGTACACGGTCATTTTTCCTTGTTACAGACATCAACTCAATCTCAATTGAGGCAGTATCCCGGTTGAATTTGTCATCATCTTCGAATTGGCTCAGCAAAAAATTCCACGTTAACGCCTACAGCAGTCTTTAGCTGTTCTCCACTGTTATCCTGCTTCGTTATGGACAATGTCATCTTCATTGATTCTTTTTGGAATTTGTACTTAGTCGTTCTGATGCATTTTTTCATGATTTTCATTATGGTTCGGATTTTGTTGATCAAACTTTTGACTAAAATTGGAAGTGCAGGCTTTTGGATTGGAGGATCAACCTCAGAACAAATACCTGTGTCGAGTTGCTCCCCCCTACCTTGTAAAATAGGAAAAATAAAATTTGCAGAAATTAAATTTCGGTAAGAGGAATGAAGATTTAGGAATGAGAAAACTGTGTGTTCGAATGAACATTTCCAACGCTCTGTTGGCGTAGCTTAGGCCTTAGGAAAAACGGCCGCATTTCAGAGAATTTTTTTTTTGTCTCAACGAGGCTATCACCTTCGTGAACAACTATTTTTTAGAGTAAGACGCCGTTCTATTTGGAAGGGTTGCAGAGACGGGACCACCCCTGGGAGATATGTATATGCTTAGAAGCGCGCTATGTAGCGAAATAAAAATAAACTTGAAGAAAAAATGCATTGTAAAAACAAACTCGGTAAATGGCCCGCCCTTTAACAAGTCCAAACATCTTTCTTGAACCCAACTAAAGGGTGGGCCAAAAATCACCATAGGGTTTAAAAATTTAATAACTTTTTCGTTTTTATTTTTTTTTTTTCTTCAAATAATGGAGAGATTCACAACTGAACAACAAACCAGAATATTAGAATTTTATTATTTAAATCAGCGATCAATTATTTTAACGCAAAGAGTATATCGTCGCCATTTTAATGTCAGAATTTTGCCCTCTGAAATAAAGATTCGTTGCTTAATTGATCGTCACCACAAACATGGTACCGCAAAAGATTTGCCTCGAACCGGTAGACCATGTTTAATTCGCAATGCGGAAAATATTGTACGTGTAGAGCAAAGTGTTAACGAGACACCAGAAACATCTACCTGAAAGCGTTCTGCTCAGCTAGGAATGTCTCGTACGTCACTCGTACGTGATTATGAGTGATGAAGCTCATTTTCATTTGAATGACTTTGTTAATAAGCTTCTGGCGTTTTGAAAATCCAAGAGCCATTCATCAACGCCACTTGCACCCCTTTAGGTGTGGCATTGCATCTGAAAATAGCATTGGGCCTTACTTCTTCGAAAATGAAGATGGAAGTGCTGTAACCGTAAATGGAAAGCGGTATCGGTTTATGATAGAATATTTTTACGTCCTGCTCTTGAAAACAGGCCTGAGATGTGACAATTGGCCAGCGCGTTCTATTTTCTTTGGGGTTATTTGAAGGAGCGAGTATATGTGAACAAGCCCGAGACAATTGTTGCAGAAATTCGAACGCTACAGCAACAAATTTTGAAAGACGTTATGGAAAATGCTCTAAAACGAGTTCATCATTGCGAAGCTGAAAACGGGGTCATTTAAGTGACATCATTTTCCATACTTAGTGTAAAAAAATTGCCATTTTGTATATTTTATAATCTGAAAAAAAATATATAAACGAAAAAGTTATTAAATTTTTAAAACCCATGGTGACATTTCGGACCCACTCTTTATAAAATTTTTTTTTCGTATTTTATTAAACACTTTTTATTTTATTTATTATTATTTATTTTCAAAAACCCTACACACTGTTGCTAACCAAAACGAAACCAATACGCAGTTCCGACAATTTGTTTTGACTTTATTACTTCCCGAGACGTTGATGTTGACGCATGTTTCACACTTTCTTCACGCACTGTTATTGAGAAAACAAAATTAAAAAAAATTTTGCACTCACTACTTTGTGGAACAAGCTGTACAAAAAACACTGCGTTAGAATATGAAATGCGTTAATTTTTTTGGTTTTTATTTTTATTTTCAACGTCGGGTACAATAATAATAATAGCTCAATTAAACGTAATATATATATATATATATATATATATATATATATATATATATATATATATATATATATATATATATATATATATATATATATATATATATATATATATATATATATATATATATATATATATATATATATATATATATATATATATATATATATATATATATATATATATATATATATATATATATATATATATATATATATATATATATATATATATATATATATATATATATATATATATATATATATATATATATATATATATATATATATATATATATATATATATATATATATATATATATATATATATATATATATATATATATATATATATATATATATATATATATATATATATATATATATATATATATATATATATATATATATATATATATATATATATATATATATATATATATATATATATATATATATATATATATATATATATATATATATATATATATATATATATATATATATATATATATATATATATATATATATATATATATATATATATATATATATATATATATATATATATATATATATATGTATTATATATATATATATATATATATATATATATATATATATATATATATATATATATATATATATATATATAAATATATATATATATATATATATATATATATAATATTATATATATATATATATATATATATATATATATATATATATATATACATATATATATATATATATACATATATATATATATATATATATATATATATACATATATATATATATATATATATATATATATATATATATATATATATATATATATATATATATATATATATATATATATATATATATATATATATATATATATATATATATATATATATATATATATATATATAATATATATATATATATGACGAAAAATACGTCAAATCACAAATTTGGTATATGGGACCGGAAGTCGTGTTTAAATTTTTTACTTTTTATGTTTTAAATGTGTAGTAATTGTTAAAAAAAAAAACTGTAGAACAAAAAAAATTTTTGTAGTTGTTGTTGTTAAAGTTACAGGGTGTCAAAATTTGATAAAAATAATGAACATGATGTTGTATATATGGCTATAAAACAAAAACTAACTATCCGATACTTATAAATGAGGGCTCATTTTAAAGATAAATGAATAGGGATTCTAAAAAAATTATAAAATTGGTACCATGTTTCAACTCTTCCTATTCAAAATGGCCGCCAAAATACTATTTTAGAATTTTCTCAAAAACCTATTTTTTTTTTTTTTTAAATTTTTCTTCATTTAATTCTATTGAACACACCAAAAAATTGTACTTGTGTTATTTTTTGTTTTCTTGCAAAAGACGTTTGAGTATGAAGATCTACCCATTTTTTGTATATAAAATCAAAGTCATTGAAGTATTTTTTATTTTCAACTATTTTTACGATCAACTTGATAAAGTAACTGTTTAGAATTATTCAGTTCACAAATCGTTCATAAATTACATCACAATAGGTTTGATCATTTTTAACTTCCTTTCAGCGTTTTGCGTCTACGCGTGTTTATTTAGCAAAATTATTCCATTTGATTAAAATTTTTTGCGATTT